>CAWUHX010000002.1:1734692-2072772 GCA_963922205.1 Romanomermis culicivorax
CTATCAGAAGTGAAACACGAATTCTTGATTACTAAGTGTCAATTTGCTGTACAGAAAGTTATCAAAAATCATATTGTCATGTCATGCAGTTTTAATTTATATTTGCATATTTAAAATTAGTTTAGTACTTTTATTCATTTTGTATTCACATATAAAATGTCAAGGAATAATATTTGTTCGATTAATTGTTTTATTTTTATTCTCAAAATCTGCATTTTGCTGCATATGATTAATCAAGCCCAAATTCAAGATTTCTAGATTCTTAAACCATTGAACATCTTTGCCAATTCATTAACCTAACTGAAGAAAAAGTTCGCCCAAGTTTCTATCAAAAGTGCATAGTTACACAGAAAATATATTCAAAATTGAAAGTATAGAATTGAACTTATCTTTATGAAAAGCAGTATAACCTTAACAGAGGAAACAACACAAGGCAAATACGTAAATTCGTAAAACTAAAACTCCCAGCTATAGTGAACAGTTGCCAAGACAAATTTAAGCAGATGTCCCCAGGCACAGACGCCAAATCTGGAAGGAATAAAAAGGGAAAAGGCAGAGTTATGAGTTTAGTGTCTGGTATTTTTCGCAGTGAGTTCTTGAAATACACATTTTCATTTTTTGATTGTTTTATTCCACCACATTACTCTTCTACATCACCATTAATCAGTATTAATATAATATTGGATTATATTTTTGTGCAGTCATCAAACAGAAATTATGACTCCCATTGCACCCAAGGAAAAGAAAGGTATATGTTAATTATAGTTTTGTTGTGGTTTGCTTATTAAAAACGAAAAACACCCAAACTTAATTTTATTGTCAAATGCTGCTTTGACAAAATGGCGAGTCTGGCCAATATTCTTTTTGAAACTTGAAAAGGTAGATAAGGCATTATATTTTCTACTGACATGAGCGGCATATTCATATAACATTTGGGGAATTTTGCATAGTACGTTTTTTTGATTTTCTGCATGGTTGTTTATACGCGTCTCTCTGCGTAAATTAGCATCCACTTCCTTGTAGTACAACTATATATGGCCATTTACCAGTGAAACAGTGTGGCGAGCAATTTGTGAATAATTTATAGCTGCAAAATTCCGAAGAAATGAACAATTCAAAACGAAAACGGGCGAACTCAAATGGCGATGAAGAAACGGATTATCAAAAGAAAATTAGTAAATTAGAAGAACAAACCCACGAACTTGGGAGGACGGTTGAACAACTCGAAAGACAAGCAAAATCCAAGGCATTCTGGATCTTCAACTATCCACTTGATCTGATCCCCATGGATCAGAAGATGAACAATGCAAAGAAGCGTGAGAAAATTCGCCAATTTTTGCCACGAAGTTTTGAATTTACCTGAAGATTGGGCGAAAAATCTCGAAATCCAATGGATCAGATATCACGAGTCAAAGAGCCCTGGAAATCGGATCAATATTAAATTCGATTTGATGCGATTAGAAGACAAAGAAACGATTTTAGCCAATGGAAAAAACTTGGCCAAACGGAACAAATCTCGGAAACCGCCGATTATTGTTGCGCCAGACTTGACCAAACAGCAGAGGCGAGCCAGAAAGAAAAACGAAAATCGAAGGAAAAAGGAAAAGAAAGAACTGCATGATTTTTTCGTTTATTGTTGCCCTACGATACTGATTTTTTTCGATTTTTCAATTCTTGTTCATTTTGTTGTTAATTTAAAAGAGCTGCATGAATTACAATCATCTAGTTTCAAAATGAAAAGGTGCTGAAATAGATGCACCATCATCTTAATTGCCTGCAGTAGTGCAGTTTTGAGTGCAGTAGAGCACATTTTGACCGCAGTAGTGCGGACCTTTAAACTACGATATAAAAGCAAAAAGACAAAAAGACCTTGTAGCCTGTAACAAGGAAAGAAAATAAACAGAACACCAGTAATAGGATAATGATACTACAACAGTGGATTTGTTGTGAATGGCTTATAATGTGAGGATACTATCTTTGAATATTAAAGGAGGAAAAAATGAGGTGAAGAGAAGGTCAATATTGAATTATTGTAAGGAAAATAAGACAGGACATAATTTTTTTACAAGAGACACATTTTTCAGTGGATATAGAAAAACGGCTAGCCCTCCAGTGGGGGGCGGGCCTACAGAAGAAACATCTTTTTTTTCTCACATGGTGAAACAAATTCAAGGGGAGTAGCAATTTTACTCAATAAGACATTCAATTTTGAAATAGTTGAAATCAACAAAGATGATGAAGGAAGGTTTCTGATGCTCAAACTAAAAATTGAAGGTACTCTCTTTGTTTTAGTGAATGTCTACGCCCCCATACAAGAAAAAGAACAGATCAAATTTTGGGATGAGATATACAGAAGTCTTAAAAACATAAATATTGAAGATTCCCCCGTAATAATTGGAGGAGACCTGATTGTAGTGATGGACACCAAAAAAGACAAACTTGGAGGTAACATTTCATATAACAAAAAGACGTCTGTCCATAAACTCAAAGAGCATATGAATTCCCTGCAAATATCAGATGCCTATAGATGGAAAAACCCAAATCAAAAAAGATATACCTGGAGTCGAATTAAACGGCACCTGGTTAAATGTAGACTAGATTATTTCCTAATTTCAGATGCATTAATCAACAAAACTGTTACATGTAATATAATTCCAGGACTTCAGTCAGATCATAGTGCTATTTCTATAAATATCATTGGTAAGCTATACAAAAAAGCTGGACCAGGATATTGGCATTTCAATCATTCCTTACTTGAAGACGAAAACTTTAATACAATCATTATGAGAATTATAGAAAAAACAAATATAAAGTGTAAAGAGCAAAACTTAGATCCTTCAGCAACATGGGAATACTTAAAGTATAAAATACGTTGGAATACAATGAAGTACTCAAAAGAGAGAGCAAAATCGAGGAGAAACCATGAGGCAGAACTTAGATTGAAACTCGAAACATTTGAAACCACATCAGAAAATTCAGTTGATAAGTATGATGAGTATCTACAGATCAAGGAGAAACACCAAAAAGAGATGGAGGAAAAAGCAGAATTTATGATTGAAACAGCAAAAACAAGATGGCATTTGTATGGAGAGAAACCTAACAAATATTTTCTGAACATGGAGAAAAGAAATTATAGCAAGAAAACAATTGTTAAACTTAAATCTGATCAAGGCGTTGAACTGGATAGATCGGAAGATATACTCAAAGAAACTTTTAACTATTTCAGCAAGCTATATAAGGGAAAAGATCTACCATCAAATCTATCCAACCTTCTAGATGATGAAGATATAAAGGCATTACCAAAACTATCAGAAGAACAAAAAAGTGAATTGGAAAAAGAGCTAACTTTGGAAGAATATAAGAAAGCTTTGAACAGCATGAAAAGCAATAAGTCACCTGGAGATGATGGCCTCACGGTTGAGTTTTATAAAAAATATTGGGATATTTTAGCAAACCAGTTGAAAGAGTGCTATGAATTTTCCTTCCATAATGGTCAACTTACTGGATCTCAAAGAAGAAGTGTGATAACTTTAATCCCTAAACCAAAAAAAGATTTGGAGAACTTGGCGAATTGGCGACCTATATCACTAATGAATGTGGACTATAAAATATTGGCCCTTAGCAGAACGATTAAAAAAGAACTTAAAACACATTATACATGAAGATCAGAAAGGCTTTGTACCAGGTAGATATATTGGTGAGAATATAAGGTATTTGCTAGACTTGATTGAATACTATGAGGACAGAGATGATAGTGGATATCTAATATCACTAGATATAGAAAAAGCTTTTGACTCCTTAAATAGACAGTTTATGTTTAACACACTAGAAGCTTTTAACTTTGGAAAAAAATATATAGCATGGATGAAAGCTTTGTATGAAAATTCACAAGCTGTAGTTATAAATGCTGGTTTGACAACTAAACGCTTTGAACTATGTTGTGGTGTCAGGCAAGGGTGCCCAATATCGCCTTATCTTTTTATCTGTGCCATGGAAATTATGGTGCATATGCTAAGAAATTCCCTGAGATTTTCAGGACTCCTAGTAAAGGATCAAGTACATAAAGTTTGCATGTATGCTGATGATACTACAATATTAGCAAGAAACAAAGAAGATTATAGTGAAGCACTAAAATTAATTCAAAAATTCACATCCCACTCTGTTTTTAAAATCAATGTAAATAAAACACAAGTATTAGGAATAGGGAAAAATAAAACAAAAAAAGGTAAATTAAATGACAGTGAAATAGTAAAGAGTGTGAAAATACTAGGCATCACATTCTCATATAATAAACAAGAAATTTACAAGGAAAACTTTCAAGATAAGTTTGAGAAATGCAAGGAACAGTGTAAATTGTGACAATCAAGACACTTGACCATCTATGGGAATATTGCAGTATGGAACTACATAATTATTCCAAAAATTTTGTACAGTCTGGCAAACTTGCCTGTTGACAAAAAAATTATCCCTAAACTAAAAACCCTATTAAAGAATTTTTTGTGGAATGGACATAAACCAAAAATAAAACATGGTGTCCTAATACAAGATTATGATAAAGGTGGAATAAAGGCCCCAGATATTGAAATTGTGATACAACAGATGAAAGCGAAATGGCTATTAAGATTGCTGGAACCTGGAAAATGGGACAACTTGGCCCTTCAACCCCTAGATAAAATAGGTGGACTAGGAAATTTATTAAACGATAATTTCTCCCTAAAAACACTAGGTTTACACATAAAGTCCTTCTATGGAGAGATTTTGCAGTTAATAGCATTAATGCCTACAACTCATATTAATAATATTACAACTCCGATGGATGTAATTGCACAAAGAATAAACAATAATAGATTTATCTTAAGTAACAAAACATCCATATATTTAGACGACCTCAAAGAAACAAAATTCAATTATCTCCTCAACTGGTTCAAGGAGGACTGGACTTTAAAAAGCTGGAAAGATTTAAAAGGGGAACTATGTAACATAAAATGGTTTGACTATGCAAGAATAATCCATTCCATTCCTAGATCCTGGAAAGCTATAATTAAAGAATCTAATCTGCTAAAAAAGGAGATTAATTTAGAACCAGTCATTTTTGATAAAAAAACAGATAAAAAATCTAAAAAAATATCTGATAAAACAGAAAGAATGTATACCAACAGGACAAAAAAAATGGAAAGCGAAACTGGGATTAAATGACGAGGACTTCACTAAATCATGGAAAATGCTATACAAATTAGGTATCAATAACAAAAGCAAGGAAATACAATATAAAATTCTACATAATATCATAATCACCCCACATTTATTAGTGAAATATAGAATTAAAGAATCCAGTGGTTGCTTTCAGTGTAATGGAGACGATGATATTTCACATACATTTCTGAAATGTCAACAAGTTAAATCTCTGTGGAAAGAATTGGAACATATAATAAATAAAAATGGTGATAAAAATATGAAGTTTAGTCATAAAGAAATAATATTTGGATATGAACCAGAGGTAAAAACAGAACATAATAAGATAATTAATATTATAATCATTTTAGCAAAAACTTTCATTTATAGGAAAAGAAGAGCAGAGGAAGACCTCAATCTAACAGCTTTTTTGAATTTTGCAATGAGTGAAGCTATCACAATGAAATGTAACAAAGAAATGGAAAATGTGTTAAAAAGACTAACAAAACCTTCATTTTTAAGAAATGGAATAATGTCAAATCAATAGGCACGCACCTTCTCAAAATAATTCAAAAATACAGGTAAAAAACTTGACATAAAATTCCTCAAAAAATAAGAAAATTACATTATACTTCTGTTTTTGCATGTTTTTTCTGTTCGAATTTTCTCAATAAAAAAAAAAAAAATATTCATATAACATTTGCTATTCCACTTCCACACAACATTTTTGTCTTTGAGCGATGACGAATTCTTTTCCCTAAGGAATATATTTGCAGGAAGTTATCTTTCTAATTCCGCCATAGTGTGAAGACAGTATTCTAAATAATCTGCTTGAGTTGTGACGACAATATCCTGAATTTTCTGCTTGAGTAGTGATGACAGTTATTAGAGGTGCAACGGTTAACCGGAACCGGAATCGTAACCGTTAAGAACCAATGAAAATGTAGGAACCGGAACCGTAACCCGAACTGAAGTAAGGCCAAATTAAAGAACCGAAACCGGAACCGGAACCGAGAAAATAAAAGAGAACAATCGGTTCCTTTTCGGTTCCTATTTTACTGCTACAAATTTAAGTTAATAGATTTAAAAGTGATACTTTGTTTTATTTTTGACGCTTCATCCTCTGGTTTCTTTGTAAATTCATCGAAAGCAAGTTTGTGATTTAATTCTAGATGTTTTTTAAAATTGGAAGTGCTTGCACCACCAGATCTTGACATATTGAAACCACAAGTGTTGCATTTCGCCTTATTATCGTCCGTCAAGGTAAAATAATCCCAAATTAAACTCCTTGTTTTTGACATGATTCAAAGTGCGATCGATAGTAGGTAAGTAAGTGAAATTATTTTTTGCGCTAAAAAATAAACGTGAATTAGATGAATAATTCTGAAAAATTCTCAACATTTTTGCAGCCCATTATATATTAGCAATGGAACCGGAACTGGAACTGAAACCGATCGGTTCCTAAAACTTTGGAACCGGAACCGGAACCAGAACCAAAATAGTTAAAATTTGAGAACCGAAACCGGAACTGGAACCGATAATTGCTTAAAAGTGGAACCGTTGCACCTCTAACAGTTATTGCATTCATCTCCCTAGAGCAACAATGAATACATCACAAAATTTGTGAGCATCTATGAGTATTTTCTCTCTTTTATCTTATTTCTTCCTTGTTTCCATTTTTTCCTTGTCCTTTTTAGTTTGGGACGAATATTGTTATTGTTGTGAGCACAGTTTTTTCCTCTTTTCTCACTCAAAGTAATCTTCGTCTTTAATCATTATATTTGTTTTATTCTCTTCATATTTTTGTATTATTTAATTGTCGCTTCTACTTATTATCCAGTTAAATCAAATTCCTCTGATACTCAAGCACAATATCCCATATGACAAAAATCTACACTTTTTGACGAATATCAACAAATTAATGATTAAGCCAATTTTTCAGTTTTTAAAGATAAATTTATTTTATCAAAAGGAATGGCTATAGATCCCAACACATTAGAATCAGCTATTTGTCAATCACTCAAGGGAATTCTAAATCCAATTGATCTACAATTACAACAACTTGACATCAAATTTGAAAAATTGGACCAAACTGAAACTACAGCAGATATTAAATGATCCATGCAGTTCAATCCTACTCTTTCCATTAGGCCACCATCCTTTTTCTCTGAAGCTATTGGCGGGAATCTTACTGAATGGTTCGAAAAACTTGAACACTATATGAGTTTGCAGGGCGTCCATGATGATGATGATGGATAGTTCCTCATAGCTTACTTAGAAGCCCATCTTACAGGTGCAGCCCAAGCATTTTTCAGGGTACTAAAAGTTGGACAAAACCCAGCCACTACCTATGCTAGCTTCAAATTAGCTGTACAAAATTTATACCCTATTAGCTACATATCATTTATACCCTATTATACCAATTGATTATCATTGATCCTAAACAGCACCCAGCTGAGACAGTAACTGAATATTATGATGCACTTAGGAAACTTTCGAATACAGCCTACCATAACTTTGATGAACAAGCTAAGCATTCTATAATTAAGCCAATATTCTTATGTGGATTGAAATCCCAAATTTACGATGCAATTAAGAATAATAAGTATGCTACCTTATTGGATACCTAATCAGGTGCATGTTTTGCTGAATCACAAATTATTCGTGATAATTTATATAATCCTATTCGAACTGCTAATGCTATTTCTCTTCTAGTCACGGATTCAAAAATCAAAAAGTTGGAAACAACTGTAGCTGAATTGCAAACAAAACAGAATTATCAGTTGAGCCAACAAGTGAGAACTCCAGCAAATGATGCCAGGATCCCGAAATATCATTCTCCACTTGAATATCTTGCACCAATGGGGAAATTTTGCCACATTTGTAATCGTTTGGGATAAACATCACCCCGAACTGTAGGTCACCTTGTCAAAACTGTGGATGTATGGGACACAAAATGTATATGTGCTGCTTGTCTCAAGGACAAAGTAATAATTACAGAAATCATAATTATCAAAATTATAATTCTAGAGACAACCCTAATGCATTGTAACGGTTCTCACACACTGGATGTTAGCTTCTCTACCACCAACTGCACAGCCCTGCATCGCCTGTTGCGACTGCAGCAGTGCCCCTCACAATAATCCAGGTCTGGGTCCGTGACTTGGATGAGCAACATCAAGTCTATGGGTTCAGAGGGAAATGCATGATGGCACCTTTTGCACATCCTCACATTCTCCTCCTAGGAAAGTGTGACGCCCTCCCTACAACATCATCCCTCCCCCTGCTGAGGCAGGCAAGGTGCCCCCTGGTACAGTCATCATGTAATGGTTCTCGCACGCTGGGTGGTAGCTTCTGTACCACTGACTTCAAAGCCCTGCATAGCCTGTTGCGACTGCAGCAGTGCCCGTCACAAAAATCCAGGTCTGGGCCTGTGACTTGGAGGAGCAACATCAATTCTATGGGTTCAGAGGGAAATGCACAATGGCACTTTTTGTGCATCGTCACAGCATCATCTTCAGATCAAAACTTCCATAATCATTCTAAAAATGGACAAAACAGCAGATTCCCAATAAACCATGTGGGTGAAAATTCTAAACAAATTTGGTCAGGAAATCCTACTGGTTTTGAAGATGAAGTCTTACTTTTGTTTTATCCTGAAACTGACCTATATGAAATGATAGCCTCTAACTATGACAATGTATGTTTAGATCTGTTTTGTACCTGTATCTTTTGGCCGAAACACGGGAATCAGATGCACTATACTATATGCTCTCCTAAAAATCTACTCATACATCTGTCCTGAATTTTAATCACGTTTTAGTCAATCAAACATGCTAAGCCAGATGCCCAGCTAAAATTACCGAATTTTTTACCCAAAGAAATCTGATGTTTGTGTCAAAAGAAAGGTTCAATGATATCAGTAAGGTTATCACCATTATCAATGAAACAAAAACGGATAACATTGGTGTAAAATTTGCTTCATCTTTGGCGATTTTTTCTAATGATATTCTAACACTTTTTGTGCTGTGATACTTGTCATCTTCAATTTTCCCTTTATCACTTGTTGTATTCCATGTTTATTGCTTTTTCAAATCAGATCAATATGTGCAAAAAATGCACCATGAGCAATTCTAATCCATTTCAGATGTCATCCAGATCTCAAAGTCATCCAACATGATCCACTCAGACTGATGAATTTAAATAAGATCAAGATCAAGATTGGAAGCAAAAACGATCACATGGGAATCAAATATTGACTACTTTGAATTTCATCAACTATCAATGGCGGAAAAAATTTTTCCATTGTCCAATAGAATTCCATATCTGACGATATCCATCAGAAATCCCCATTGATCTGAGCATCAAAATCTGAAAACAAATATCTATGCAGCCATTAGATCAGACACTGGTCAGTTGGGTAAGCTTTCTGTCATTGTTTTCCAATGTAATGGGGATGCAGTCGATTTTTTTATTGACCAAAATCAAATTCCAAGGGAATTATTGGAATTTTTGAGCTCCTTTATCAGCGATCACAAGGATATGTTATCACCTTTGCATCCTTCTTTAGCTGGAAAAAATTTTATCGACATCTACAACCTTCCACAGCATCTGACCAACTTCCAAACATCTTTTTTTGCCCAGCTGATCACAGAAAACTTCGAATGTATGGTTATCAATTGTTTTCAAGCCAGAAATCAATCAATCAATTTCTAAATCATGGAAACTAAAATCTGATCGTGCGAGCAACTAAAGCCAGCTTGGCTTTCGATTTTCATGCATTTTTGGTCGACCATAAGCAAGAAATAGAATTCCGTTGCATCAGCATCCATCTATCAATCTTCAAAACTATGTCTGATTTCTGCAATACTCTTGAAATTCAATCAAAGCATCATCATCAACTCATCGATCACTCAGCCTCCATTAACAAGCATTCCTAATCAATCATTTGCATTTACACGAGTATCCAAATGGATGGTCAAATTACCCACAACATCTACAGCCCGGCCATCAATCGGAGACGAATTCAAGAAATTTATTGGTCAAATGGTGGCCGATATTGTCAAAAATTTTAGCTGTGGTCCCATGATCAATATTGCGAAAAGCTACTCTCCTTTCCTCAATCACTGGAAAGGCGTGATGAATCAAGAATTCAAATTATCACCCAATCTTATGAATCAACTGTAGTGGCATTTTGAAAGTGCATTGACTAAAGCAATGCAGGAAAATCAAAAATGTGCCTGAATTTGATCATGCTGCTGACAGTTTCACGGAATTAACGATTTTTGTTATTTTTGCATGTGTATTTGTTTATTCTATCGTATGATATAATTTTTTCAATCCCAAGTTCAAAAGTAACCTTAATCATTTTTGGTAATTTTTCCTTATGAGTAGGCTTTAAGGTAATCTTGTTGGTATCACAACCGCTCTTTCATTTTTTTCGAAAAAATTCATTCAAGAAAAATCTTATCTAAGAAAATGAGTATATTATCCTCATATATAACCTTTATCCATTTTCGAATAAAACTATGGGTTTTATTATGCATTGGTTGAGTTGTTTTTGTTTGTTATCACATTACTACATATTTATAGCAGCAATTATTCATTTCATTGGTGAAAATATAATTTCATGTTTTTTATCAAACTGGGCATTTTTGAGTCAATCATAGCCACAAGGGCTCAATTAGAAGTAAGATCAAATTTTGTGAGCTTTATCAATTATGTTATTCTATATTTCTCATCAATGAACATGCTATTAAAGATGGGAAGACAGGACCAATCTTGCCTGAATAGGGCTTACCTTGTGATTCCACATCACCTGCACCCAAAATAAGCAGAGTAAAGTGATTGATTGCTGCCTTTTCAAATGGCATTAGGTATCTTCTGACTTGATAAATGGAGTGAAAACTACAAATGAGATAAACAGGGAAAAAATTTGAAAAAGGAAAAAGAATATAATGCAAACCCAGTCTTTCAACAATTATACTAGCTTTTTTTATTTGACAGTTTTTCCTATTGAAAGTCCAGAAAATAGTTTTTTTTCTTTTTCAAAACCTTTTGTACTAGTACATTTAATTTAGAAAGATGATTCGGAGTTGTGATCTAGTAACCATAGGGATTATGATTGAATGAAAGTAACTTTGGTTTGCAAGCCATCAACGGGGACTGTGGGCCTGAATTATTGTTGTCATTTCTCTGATTTAGCCACTAAATAGAATCTACCTGTGTTTTAATTGATTGAGGAAGCACAATGGGTATTGCTTTGTTACATATGGCCATAAAATGGTCACAGTCTACAACCATAATGCACAGAACTTTAATGATGTATAAGAAACTTGTGTTTTCATTAAAAATATGATTAAATAGTGCAAGTGAAAAGTGATAAAATTTCTAAAACTCACGCTTTAAAAGCCATCCATTATTTGAAATTTTCTCTATTGCTGGGCTCAATTAGGAGCAAGATCAAATTTCGTGGATCACCAGCTTCATTAAATATGACATTTTATTTTTCTCATCAACAAACATGGTGTTAAAGGCTAGAGGACAGGAGCAATCTCAGCTGAAGAGGATTTACCTGGTATCTTCTGAGTAGTATAGCCTGGCCCCTGGTTAGCTAGTGATGTCACAGTGCAGTTGTCGTTTTAGTCATGTGATCAGAGTTGTCCTTGAGGGTGTTTTAGGGGCTAGTGATGGAGTGTTTCAGCAGAGCAGTGAATTTGTTTGGGTAGGGTCGGGAGGTCAGGGACCAGGATGGGTTCGGGTTAGTGGGCAAACCTAGGAGTTAACCTTTACTTCTGGAACAAAAGTTCTAGAACTTCCATAACATGATTTTTTACCTGTGAGAGCTTTGTACCCTGAGGAGCAAGTGACATCACAGTGTAGTCATTGTTTTCATCATGTGACCAGAGTTGTCCTCCAGGGTGTTTTAGTGGTCAGTGGCAGGCGTGTCTGGAGGGCCGTGGACATGCTTGGGTAGGATGGGGCGGACAGGGACCAGGTTGGGTCTGGGTCCAAGGCATACCTAGGAGTTATCCTCAACTTCTGGAGTAATAGTTTTAGAACTTCCATAACATGTTTTTTTACCTGTGAATCAGATGAAAGAGGTGAACTGAAGGCCCAGTGAAGGCCAACCTTCATATATTCTAGAGTGCAATGGTTAAGCATAGGCAAAAAATAGTTGCGGTGGACTACAGTTTTTTGGGCAGGTCAGGTCTGAATCAGATGGTCAGGTCGAGTTGGGAGGTAAAGGACTTGGTAGGGTCGACTAGGGAGGTCTGGGTACGGTTCGGGTCAGGTTGGGTTATGTCAATTACAGTTGTTCTAGAACAAAAGTTCTAGAAATTCTGTCTGTGGTTTTTTAGGTAGAAGGGGCTTTCGACCACAGGGAATTCAATGAAATTTTGGCAAAAAAAATTATCCTGGATGTAAACAAGTGTATTTTAGTGATTTCTTGATGGAAGTTGTTGACTTTGTACAATTAAATGAACTTTACACACAAAAATTACTCTTGGATTAAACAAGTGTATTTTCGTGATTTTTTGGTGGAAGGGGTTTTTGACTGCAGAGAATTTAATGAACTTTGCACAAAAAAGTATCCTGAGGGTAAAAAATGTGCTACTTTTTTCAAATCCTGTCTCACTTTTTACGATTTATGTCCCACTTCTTTAAATTCATGCACTACTTTTTTCAAATCTTATCCCGCTTTTGTCACTTCTTGTCCCACTTTTTTTCATTTCATATCCAGTTATTTTCATTTTTCCTAGGCCCAAGCATGTAAATATTGTCTGGCTTTCTTCAATTTATGTCCCGCTCTTTCCAATTCATGTCCCACGTTTTTCAAATCATGTCCGACTTTTTCAATTCTTGTCCCACTTTTTCCCAATCTTCTCCTACTTTTTTCACCTCATCTCTCAATATTTTCTGAAATGTGGCTTCAATATTGTTTTACCAAATTCAAATTCAACTGGTTGACTATGATCATTTTTTATTTCCACATTAATTACATTGAACAATTTTTTTAATACTGGTACATAGTGTGGACTAATGCATATTCTACTGACAATTTCCATATAGTCTCCCTCAACAATAACTACTTGCAGCAGTGGTGCTGAAGTATTGCCTACTACCTGATTCTGTACAATGTCACAATAGATGTAAAAAAATTTTAGCCTCCATACATATTGGGGGCAGGATGTTTTGCAATGAGCATTGTGGTTTTTTATGAATTGTCCACATGCCTAATATCAATATCTGTAAAACCTATCATGTATTGCATTTGTGTAGACAACTTGATATCTCTGACTTTCGAATCAATCTTAGTTTGACATGCCTTGTTGTGTGCATTATAGCTGATGACTATCAACTCATTATCCCAATCTCCCATTTCCCTGTTCCTTATGGTTTTGTAGAAAGTATGTTGTGAATTAATTCAGACGAAGAATTCCCCAGGTCCTGATGGGAAATCATCCATTTTTTAAATTTGATGTGAATAATTTATATTTATAGCTTCACTAGCTCTGAAACCCAACTATCAAATTTGGGTAGGTACCCTCTCCATCGAATGAGGTAATCAGTTTTTTTCCTCGATTATGCATTTCAAGAATTTTTTCTATTACCTGTAGATCCTCAGCATCAGCTTCAATCTTTTGCAGCTCAGATTAATAGGAAGCCCCTTCCAGTTTCTCCCCTAATTAGGCTTTGAGAGTATAAAGAAGTGGGCTCCAAGCATATCTCTCCTTGATGAGAAAATATTCTTCTGTCCAATTTGGCCAGAATCCTTTCTCAAAAGTCTGTTTCACTTTACTCAGACGAACTTTGTCTCCAATCTCAAACTTGTAATTCAGGTGGATAGATTTAATTTGAAAAACTTTATTGAGGCTTTTTTGCTCATCCTTAACTGAGACATTGTCAGAGGATGGTATGAACTGTTGTAATTTTTGAGTAGCTCATCCAAGATATCAATGTACCTATGAGTATTGTTTTTTGGAAAGTATCACCACATTTTCTCCTTCAAAGTTGTGTTAAATCGCTCAATTACACTAGCTTTGACTTCACTTTTTGTAGTGAAAAAATGAATATTTTGGACTTCAAGTACTTCTGGGATGTCTTATTAGTTAATTCTTTACCTTCATCTGTTTCGAGCTTGGTGGGTTTCCAGCCCATTTTTAAAATTTTCTCGAAACCATTCAAAATTTTAGTGCTACTTTTCTGTTTGAGGGATCGATACAGTTTAGGAGGTATCTATACCCATCATTATGTTTTTGGAATGAATGAAGATCAGCCAAATCAGCTTGCCATTGCTCTTCTATACCATCAAAAATTTTATTCCCTGTGTAGTTTTTGTGGGCAGGTTTATGGAGGATGTATGAGGGCTGGTTTGCTACCCATTTTTAAACATCTGATCTTTTTATCTTTCGATTCAGGTTTCTTGCTCACCAATATAGCTTGTCAACTCCAGATAACCCCTTTCCAGGGTCAAAATACATTTTTTCAAATAATTTATTCATCACTTTTGATTATATTACAAATTCATATTCATATTTTTCAATTAATATAATATAAAGGAGGATTATCATAAAGTTTTTCAAAGAAATTGTTGACATTAGTATCCATTTGACTCCAAAGATGGAATAATTCTTCAACTTTCTTTTGTATGGTACAGTTTTTTAGTTTGTGGGCGAAATTCCAGAATGCATTTCGCCCATCTAAATCTCTCCTATCCTCTTTATAGGAGTCTTCTAGGAATTTTCAGAACAAGGCCCCAATTTTTTTGGTGTCTGACGTTATATAGTGACTGACCACTATTTCGACTAACTTGACACTTAAGTTACAGAAATCTATTTCTCCTTGAGTTTCCATCTTGCCTCTTTACACGCAACTATTTTAGTATTTATAGACTCTGCTGAGCTCTGACCCTTTCTTGTTCTACCTCTGCCTCTGCATATTTTTCCAAAACCCTCAAACCTGCTTCTTGAACAGCTGTATTAAAATCTATGCAATGAGGGCATAGTTGGATTTGGAAGAAGAGTTTCCCGGAAGTAGTTTCAAATACATCTCTCTCAGAGGAACTTTTTTGGCAGAAAGCAGAGATAGAGCAAGAGAGGGAATATGGGCGTTTTCAGATTCCTAGTGGAAATTTCCATAGAGAGTCTAATAGACCTTCCATATGGCCAGTTTAATACCTTCACATTCAATTTTTGACTTTATGTAACTGGAAAAAGTTAGTATTTATAGATTTCACTTTTGTGATATTATTTAAACTATATGGGTTCTTTCTATGCAGAAGAGCTGCAGATAGCAGAGTCAGATGCTATTATGCATAAACAAATCGTTAAACCTATAAATATAAGGAAAAATAGATACAAAGTACATTTTGTGAATTGGCCAAAAAATTGACATTATTTTAAGCAAGAAAGAAATGAAGTTTCATTAGTAACCAAGATAATGGTTGCTCATAAAACATTTACGTGCAATAGCTTCAGGACCAATCAAAGCGGGGAAAACACAGTTTGTTTGCAAAATACTTGATGAAAATATTATTAAACCAAAGTTGTATAATGTGTGGTGGTGTTGTACAGAAGATCACCGACAAATTAAAGGTGTCAAGTTTATAAAAGACATACCAGATACAGAACAAATGAAAGAGAAAGTCGAGCTACTCATTCTTGATGACATGATGCATGAAATGAAAAACAATCTGCAACTTACCCAGGTTTTCACAAGGGGCTGTCATCATTGGGAAATCAGCATAATACACATTATGCAGAACACATTTTTTGAAGGCTTGTGAACTTCAAGAATCGATACAGACTAATTAGTTCTATTGGAAAATCCAGCAGACCAGTTGCAATCCCGGACATTAGCCCAATTTTTATTCCCCATCAACCCTAAATATTTTTAGAGGCCTATGCAGATGCACCTAAACCATCCCATGGTTACTTATTTATTGACTTGACATGAAAGACACCCAATGAACTGAGACTCAAGACATTTTTGAAAAAGCCCCAACATTCTATGTACCTAATCTATAAATATGGAACAAATAATACAAAATGGAAGAAAAAATAGCTCTTGAAAGACTAAAACAAATCTACCTTATCTACAAATATTAGCAAAAGCAAGAAAATGGCAACATCAGGCTATTATAAATGGTGCTACAGAAGACTTAATTCTTTGTCTACATGACTGTGCATTCAATTTCCTTTAAAGAAAGAGAAATGAGAAAACTGACAAAATATATGGATGAGACAAGATACCTTGGTCAGCATAATAGAGCTATCTAAAGAAGAAGGAAATCATAGTCCTGAGTGGGGCTTTCTTACCATTACTATTAACACCATTACTGACAATTGCTAGTACTCTAATAGCAGATGCCATAACTTCTAAATGATGAACCATACCAAAAAAGTTATCCTTGTATCTCATAGTACGACCCAGCCTATTGGCTCTGTTATGAGAAAGTTAGATCAAGCAATGAAGATTGTTGCTGAGAATAGCAAAGTACCTATTGATGTCAAGCTTAAAAGATATAATCAGCTTTTATGTACATACACATACATGATGGAGCATAAGAAGATACCAATCAAGTTGTCTATTAAAAGTAAGTGCAAGCTAGATAATGAAACTATTATTCAAGGTATTCCAAAAATAAATGCTAAAAAAGCAGAACTATTGTTAAATTTCATAAGGATGAATTCCCTGATAGATATTCATGATGACAGCAGTATTAGCATAAACAGCAAAGAATCAAAGACGCAAATATAACAAACTTGCTTTATGACTTTTCCATTATGAACAAAATGATCCACAACCAAGAGCTGATGTTTTAACAGATGTTCTGCTACAATCTGGTGTTTCAAGAGACCTGGTTGCTAAAAAGAACAGACATGAACTCTTTGAGGAAGATGAAGATACACTTTGGGATAGATTAGTCTATACATAGATACAATGCAAAATAATAATTCTATACAGATAATCATGCATGAAATATATAACATTGAAGATTACAATTCCTGGCTGCAGTATTATGCAGGCCAGACTACACAAACTGGCTTTGGGATGGGTGTATTTTATGGTATGCATTTTCAGAGGGGCACAGGATTAGGAAGCTTTTTTAGATAATTGTTTAGGATGGCAGTGCCAGTAATCAAGAATATTGGTAGACAAGTTGGAAAACATGCACTAACAGCTGGTGTGAATATTGCTTGCAATATTGTACAAGGCAAACCTCTTTCTGAATCAACAAAACACCATGCTGAAGATGAAACTGCTTAGCTGTTGAAAGAGACCAGTGAGTCCCTTCAAGCAGGCAAGGGGCTTGGATAGTGTCCAAAGTCCATTAATACTGATGTGTCCAACCAAATATCAACTACAAAGCAGAAAAACGTCTCTAATAGACAAAAAATCAATTCCAAGTACAAAGACTGAATTAGACTTATTCACAGTCCCTCCTAGGTGAGTAGCTGTCCAAAAAGGCTTCTCACAGGAAATACAATCAATGAACTATGTCAAAGATGAAGGACTGTATGATTTTAGGATCCCTCCAGATCCTCATTACATCCAACTGAAAAAGAACCTTGCTTTCCAACAGATGAGAGTTAGAAAACCAGCTGGAGCAACAGTTCTTAAAATTGCACCCATCAAGTTGATTGCCAAAACCTTCTTCAAACAAGTCAAACTGTTTTTAAGAGAAAGATTAGTATCAGATAGTTCTGATAAATATGCCTATAGGGCTTATTTTGAGACAGAGCTAAATTATGGTCAAGATGCAAAAGAATCATACTTGCTAGCCTTTGAGTCCTATAAAGACTCAGGAGAAAATGTTGATAAAGAGAATAGTATGAGTTTTAATAGCAGAGTAGAGCTGTTCAAGGAGGAAATGGTCATAGAGTTATTTGCACCATTGCATATTGGTCTGTTCTTGCAAGACAGAGGTCTGATCAATTTTATTGACTTGCATTTGAAACTGTATAATAACTCCAATGAGTTCCTCTTGTAATGCTTTGACCCAAGTACAAAAGATTTAAAACTGGAGTTAGACAAATGAAGTTTCATGTTAGGAAAGTTGAATTGCTAGAAAGCATCAATTTAGCCTTTAGATACCACACTTGAGGCTTATCTCATAAAGTATCCTACAAGGAGACTAATCATAACTAATCTACAAGTTCCAACAACATCTCGAGCAACACTTCATCACACTTTGTTTTCAGGTCAACTTCTTAGATGAATTGTTTTTGCATGCTTAGATGCAACAGCATATAGAGGTGTGTATGCTAAATCACCATTTAATTTCAAACCTTTTGATATCAAAGGTGTGCGAGTTACTTCTGGGGGAGAAACATTTCCAGCATATCCCCTGAAGATTGATTTCAAAGATGATTTGTTCATTACAGGCCTACAATCATCTCTTTGAAGCCCTAGATTTGGCTCAGGAAACAATGTTAATATCCTTGACTATAAAACTAGTCACTGCTTCTTTGGCTTTGACTTATCTCCTGGTGAAGATGATAATGATCACTGGGACTTGATCAGAGATGACCCTACAATTATTGAAGAAAAATTTGGGGATGATGTACCAAGATCAGGTATTGAGACTATCATATATGCAGAGTTTGATAATCTGATTTTTATAAATAAAGATTGCATTCCAGTTCATGACTACAAAGCTTAAAGACAAATATAAATCAGCTAATTCATATTCTAAAGACTGACCAAGCAACCGGGAAAATAATGCTTGGAGTATTCCCAACAGACTTGCTAATACACATTAGAGTTATCCCTCAGCAGCAATAGTAAACCTTGATCCCAATAATATGCCTTGCTCTCATTGGGTAGCTTTATATTTCAGATGAAGAGGTGCATGTAAATACTTCGAATGATATGGACACCATCCTTGGCAAACAATAATGAACTATATCCAGGAAATATGCATCTAATTTCACATATAATAACATGCAAGTGTATTGACTATTCACTGGGACATGTGGACAAACGTGTCTTTATTATTTGATCTGGTGGGCTAGAAGTGTACCCTTCAAAGAAATTGTGCAATCCATGCAGAATGATGAGTTCATCAACCAGTTCATCAATGCTTTGTTTATAATAAATATTGATAGTTACTTGCAAAATTCAATCGAAATGAATAAAAAATTATTTTTAACACTACCAAGTAATTCAAAAGAAGGCAATACTGCATCAGTCTTTGAGAAAAATTTACCTGTAAATATCATCCTAGATGGAGATTGGAAAACGTTTTAGCTGCAGTAATATAAGCAAATACGTGGAACAATGTGTTTGCAGGAGATGATGTAATGTACTTTCACGATACTGAAATCAAGAAGAGACAGATGGTCAAGATACTTCTTACATGAAATAAAAAAATATTGGAACTGATTGAAGTTTTGGTCTGAAGGAATTATCAGACAGGGCAAATATGGAATATAATGAGTTGATAGTTATCAGCTATAATGCACACAAGAAAGCATGTCAAAAATTAAGATTGATTCGAAAGTCTCTGATATTAGGTTCTCAACACATTTGCAATACATGCCAGGTTTCACAGATATTGATATTAGGGGTGTGGAATATTCACATAAAACCACAATGCTTCTTGCAAAATATCCCCCAAATATGTATGAAGGCTTACATTATTTTTAGATCTACTGTGACATTGTACAGCCTCGCGTAGTTTGAATATTTCAGCAACATTGCTGCAAGTAGTCAATGTTGTGGGAGACTATATGAAAAATGTCAATAGAATATACATTAGTCTATATTATGTGCCAGTATTAAAGAAATTATTCAATGTAATTATTGTGAAAATAAAAACTGATCTTAATCAATCAGTTGAATTTGAATTTTGTAAAACTATATTGAAGCTAAAATTCCAAAATATTCGAGACATGCAGTGAAGAGAGTGGGAGATGATTTAAAAAAATCAGGACAACAATTGGAAAAAGCAGGATATGATTTAGAACAAGTGGGACATGAATTGAAGCTGGACAGAATTTACATGCTTAAGCATAGGAAAAATGAAAAAAATGGAAATGGACAAGAAATACAATAGGTTGAACAAGAAGTTAGTGGGACAGGATTTGAAAAAAGGGCGACATGAATTGGAAAAAGTGAGACAGGATTTGGAAAAAGTGGAACATTTTTTATCTTCAGAATACTTTTTTGCGTAATGTCCATTCAATTCCCTGCAGTCAAAAATGCCTTCCATCAAAAAACATAAAAATACATGTGGTGACACCTGGTATAATCTTTTGTGTAAAGCAATCACATGCATTACATGCCCCATGGTCAAAAACCCATTATTCCACAGAATTATCACGAAATAATGCTTGTCTACACACAGAATAATTCTTCATGTAAAGTCCATTGAATTCTGTGTCCTTGAAACCCCCTTTTTCCAAAAAAACCACAGATAGAAGTTCTAGAACTTTTGTTCTAGACCAATCCTAGTTGACATCATCCTACCTGACCTGAACGAGATCCAGTGATCCCAACCTGACCCTACCCAGTGGTGGACCTCCCATCCTGACACAACATCCTGGTCTAGACCAAACCTGCCCAAAAAACCAGGGTCTATGGCAACTGATTTTCGCCTATGCTTAGCCATTGCCTATACTTAACCAACCCCCCTTAGAAAAACCCATAGTCTACAACAACTATTTTTCGCCTATGCTTAACTATTGCCTATGTTATAACCTTGCAACCAAGAAAAATCCATAGTATACCACAACTATTTTTTTCCTACGCTAACCATTGCCCCCCTGGAAAACCCATAGTCTATGACAACTATTTTCCGCATATGCCTAACCATCTCATACGTTATAATGTGGCAACCTAGAAAAACCCATAGTCTATGACAAATATGTTTCGCCTATGCTTAACCATTGTGCCCCACACTATATGATGGTTGGCCTTCACTGAGCCTACAGTATACCTCTTTCACCCAATTCACATGTAAAAAAACATGTTGTGGAAGTTCTAGAACTTTTGTTCTGGAATTTAAAGATAACTCCTAGGTATGCCCTGGACCCAGACCTGACCTGGTCCCTGACCTCATGACCCTACCCAAACATGTCCACTGCCCCACCCAGACACGCCCACCACCCATCACTCCCCAAGGGGTCAGGCTCTTCTGCTTTCTCGATGACCTGCACAAAAAATAAACACAGCAAAGTGACAGATTGAAGTCTTTTCTATGGCAATAAGAATCTTCTGACTTGATTAATTGAGTGAAAACTATAAATGAGAAAAACAGGAAAAAATGTGAAAAACAGAAAAGTATATAATGCAAACCCAGTTGTTCCCTGATTATTCCACGTTTTTTTATATCAACAGTTTTTCCTATTGAAAGTTTAGAATATACTTTCGCTTTTTTAAAAGCCTTTTGAACTAGTGTATTTAATTAACAAAAAGAATTTGGAGTAGTGATCTCATAACCATGAGGTATGTTTCACTTGGACTATGATTGAATGGATGTAACTTGAATTATTGTAGTGCGTTCTCTAATTTAGCCACAGGTCGTTATAGAACCATAATACACAGAACATTTATTATGTATAAGAAACTCATGTTTTCATTAAAAATATGATCAAATGGTTCAAGAGAAAAGTGTAAAAATCCTAAAACTCAGGCTTAAACAGTAATCCCTTATTTAAAATTGACTCTTTTACTGGGGCTCATTTCGAAGCAACATCAAATTTTGTGGATCTACAAAAATATATTTATTCAGTTGTTTTTTGAAAAAAAAACTGTCCTATTAGTTTTTACGAAACTTCTAATAGAAAATCGTTATATGGTTTGGATAGGCATTAGTCACAAACATTGATGGCTGCTTTGCACACAGTGCAGGAATGTTGTATGCATTATATTCTTTTTTTAAACATTTTCTCTATTTATCTCATTGGTAATTTTCACTCCATTCATTGAGTCAATAGATATCTAATGCCACTCAAAAAAGCTACTATGTTTATTTTGTGTGCAGCTCACTGAGAACTAAGAAGATACCAAGAAAATCCTATTTGGCTAAGATTGCTCTGGTCATCTGGCCTTTAAGACCATGATCATTAATGAGTAAAAGGGAAATAACAAGATTGAAATATAAATTGATTAAAATTGAAATTGATTGAAGCACAAAATTTGTTCTTCCTTCTAATGGAGCCCCAGTCATAGAGTCAACCTTGAATAAGGCATTACTGATTAAGCCTGTTTCAGAATTTTTATCACTTTTCTCCTGCACCATTTGGGTTCTACAGTGTGATCTTTTTATGGCCATATGTGATAAACCAATACCCCTTGTGTTTTCTCAATCAAGCATGGTATTGCAACAAGCAGATGCTGTATAGTGGCTTAATTAGGGAAATGAAAGCAATGATTCAGACCCTCATTCTGGACATATTTCTGGGTTGTTTTTCCATGAAAATCAGAATTTTGAAAGGTTTGTCTTCATCATCCTTGGCTTCCTGAAGGTTACAGATATCATATGAAATCCTCAGATTCAGAAAACAATAGCCCCTATTCATTCTCCAATAATAGAATCAAAGCAATCAGATATCAAAAGCAATCGTTTCAAAAATGAGAAATACATATGACAATTTTATTCAAAAATGAGAACAATGAAATTACAACTTCAGGAATTCCAATGATCAATACCATTCAGTCAACTATGCTTCTGACACCAAAATTTCCACATAGCCCACAAGCTTGCATCGACAGTTTCACCACTTGTTTCACTCAACAGCCTTACCAATGGTTAGGCTACAACACTCCTCTAAATGTGCTCGACCAGGTCTCTACAAGTTATTAGGACCCACAATATTCAAAGCAGATGCAGCTGTTTGATTAACAAAATGACTGATGAATTCATTGGAAGATTCAGCAATTGTTGTGATGATCAATGAATGCCATTTTACGAAGCACTTTTTAAACAATGGATTGAGGAGCTGAAGTCAGGATTCATCCCGTCTCAGACAGAACTTGAATGAAAAGTTTGCCAAATATGAAAAGTTTTGTTGTATCCAATTCATGCACAAAGTCAAAAACCTTGAGTTTGCCCTGGAAATGTGGCAGAATGCAATATATTTCTTTATGTATTTTAATTTTACAGGGAACAAGATTCTAGCCTCTACATATTTTGATAACTTTTACAGGTAATTTTTCCTTATTTATAACCTTTTCTTGACCTTTCTCACTTTAATAACACTTTTTATGACGTTTATTTTCCTAATTTTTAAAAATGTCTGGCCCTTTATCCAAAAACTATAAAATGGCATTATTTTTTTTTGTCTTCTAACTTCGCTCATTTTATTAGGATTAAATTGTTGTTTCAGTGGGTTATCAGAGTAGCTAGACCAATTCGTTTTTTTTGTATCTCGTATTTTGTAACATTTGCTACAGCAAAAGGAATCAGAAAAAAATAATTCCCCGATATGTTGTTTTGTTAGGAAACCCTGTCATCACAACACATTCTCTTTTATCCTTGGAAACCCTGTGTTCCTCAATTCTCTAAATACTGAAATTATTTTTCTGGGGTGATTAATGGAACTTGGTTTTTCTTGTGTTGCATTGAACTCTTTAGAAAATGTATTTGTGTGCCACTAGTTTTTGTCTACAGTAGTGTGAAATGCCATTTTTGCTCTGATTACCATCTACCATATATGTGAGTTCTTCTACTTAACTGAATAACTGAAATAGAATTTCCAGACCAGATAGCTGGAAATAACCCATATTGGTAGAACTTATTAAAAGCTCATTGAATCCCAATTGAGTCCAAAAGTAAAACTTTAGATTTCGAGTTAATCTGGAGTGACTGACCAATGGTAGGCTAGCAGTTTCAGACGAATTTCAATAGATAATCAAAGAAGCTAAAAATGTGTTGAGTACTCTGTTTTTGACTCAAAGTACAGCAGGTGAGACAATGACAGAAGAATCTAGGGCGTTAAAGAGAACTCTTAAGAAAGCATTTGAAGATATAACTGCACCATTGAAAGAGTAGTTAAAAGAGTAAAGTATGAAAATTGAAGGTAATCAAGACATACAAATAAGACCACCAGTGTTGGGTGTCAATCCGATGATGAGTTTCAGGCCTCCAACACCATTTTCAGTGTCATTTGGTGAATCTCTGAATGAATGGGTAGAATGTTTTTAGTAGCACATGGTATTGCAAGGTAATACAAGGAAGCCTATTTGATAGCATTTTTGGAATCAAATCTCATTGGAGCAGCTTTGGCTTCTTTCCATGAGTTGAGGAAAACCCCAAATGTGCCAGACACATTTGATGATTTAATAAAAGGATTAAAAGAATTTTTCCCTGAAGGTCGAGATAGTGATGTCTATCAGCAGATGATATATGACAGAAAGCAAAAACCAAATGATTCTGTCATGGAATTTCCGGATAAGCTGAAAAAACTAGCCAGGGCTGCATATCCATTCCTTACAGATGATGCTAGAGACATGATACTCAAACCTGTTTTCATACAAGGTTTGAGGAATAACATTTATGAAGGACTGAAATACATGGATTTCACACCACTAGTAGATGCTTGTAAAGCAGTAAGATATGCAGAGGCTATGATGATTTACAAGGATGAGCCAGTTCCCAATATGATAATAAGGTATTAGCTGTTGATTATTTGAACAAAGAAAAAATGGAGAAATTACAAAGAGAAGTTGCTGAGCTAAGAGAGATAATTATTTGCAGCAATGCAAACCAAAAGGCAGTATTACAAAGGAAAATGTCTCCATAAAATGGCATCAGCAGCATAAGATGTGGAAAATGCCACAAAAGTGGTCATCTCACAAATGAATGCTGGACAAAAACTTTTTACAAATGCAGACAAGTTGGACATCTTGAATGTTACTGTGGTGTCACTTGTCCCAAGTGGGAGAAAAATAGGCAAAAGGTGGAGAACTGTATGGCCTCAAGCCCAGGTAATGAGAAACATTTCAATGTTAGAAACAATGGCAATGGTAAACAGAGAGTCATGAAATCTGGTATTAATATGAACTTTCTAGATGTTGATGATCAATGCATTTTGGAAGAAACCGCTTGGTTAAGATGTAACATGTTGGATATAAAAAGAGATATGGAAGTTATACCTGAATTGTTGGCTATAGATACTGATATATTTACAGATAATTACAAAAAAACTTCTGAATTGGATAGCAGTATAGTCGAAGATAAAAACATAAAACCATTGTATTCATTTTGGTTGTCAAAAAATGGTGAAATGGACAATGATAATCTTGAACTTCCTTCTCCTGCAAAAGGCAGCATAGAGGAATAGTCTGATTTTAATGAGTTTATTGCAAAATTCAATCGACTTGATATCATGTGGAAACATGAAGGAGGGCATATGAAACTGGAATATATAGTAAAAGAGCAATTACTAGAGCTAAATGGATTTGTTGTGGGAGTTTTAGACAATTTTCACGAAATAAAGCACCAATTTTTTATGATTATGAAATAGAAACATAGTTGATTTTGATCTTGAGGAACACTTTCAAAATTCAGCAAACTATGTCACTGATAATGATATCATAATACAAAACAAATGAGAAACTCTGAGAGATTTTCCAGATGAAGACAAATTTTTGAATTGTGCAGGTCTGAGTGGGGAAAAGATGAGGAAATGCATGCGCAAAATTCGTCCATATAACATTCCAAAATGGAAACATACCAGCTGTGGAAAGAAGATGCAAGAACCAGAAATGACATTTCTCATCTATGATGCTGAAGAGCTCTTCCATGACTCAGATGAAAAGGGTCACATTGATTCTGATGAAGAAAAAGGTATTGCTACAAAAGGAAACACATTTTTTGGTATGCTCACATATATTTTCAATCATATTAAGCCAATGTCGATGAATAATCACATAATCAAAGTGATTTTTGTGATTTCGTTTATGTTATGGCTAGTAAAATTGATTAATGGGAAAAAATTGCAGGTACATGGTCAGTTGAAAAATGGTCATGCAATCGATATTCCCTGAAATGTTCAGTGTAAACCACCAATGAGAGACGAAAAAAGACCTTTTGGAGTAAACATTAGTGTCTTCATACCCCGGCCTGAACCA
The DNA here is from genome assembly GCA_963922205.1 of Romanomermis culicivorax. Classification (NCBI taxonomy): domain Eukaryota; kingdom Metazoa; phylum Nematoda; class Enoplea; order Mermithida; family Mermithidae; genus Romanomermis; species Romanomermis culicivorax. The sequence goes on from CAWUHX010000002.1 coordinate 1,760,949, forward strand.
ATCAAAACCAAAGCTAACAAGTGTTTTATACAAGAATGAAACGTTTGCACATTCACTAAATTCTTTGGATCAAAAGGCATTATTATGGATGAAATTTTGGTTAAAACCATCAGTAGTGATATTTGCCCAAAATCTTCTGAACATAGAATATTTAAGAATCATAAATTGGTTGAGATGCCTACAGGCCTATGGCACACCAATCAGACACTACAAGTGAGATATGAATGATGTAGCAGTGAAGCATGTCAAAATGTTAGTAATTTTTTTATTGAGGAAGCACAAATAGCTTCCTGAGATGGGCATAGTTTAATTACTGACCTTGGAGATGTGGGCAATTGTTAAGCTAGAACTGGTAACTGTAGCTCTGAGAATGGTAATATCCTGCAGAATGGTAATGATTTTAAACATATATGTCCAGTAATCTGCAAAGGGAAATATACATCAATATTGAGTAATAAGCATGTAATATTAGATGAACTGCAAGCAGCATTGGAACTGACAGACCCATATCCTAACAGGGAAAATTAATTTACGAATGCACTATAGACAAGTCAAGGTATTGTTATAAAAATCCATGGTAAAAAGTACAAATAAAATATGAATCACATTTTACTGAAAGAGCAAACAACAGCACAGATTATGATCATGTTGATGTGAAGCTCAACTATATAGAGTACAAATTGATAGGACTATAACATGATAACTTCAAACTAATGTGGATGCAATTGTTTCATCATGAACAAACATATTTGGACCTAAGTAGGCAATTCCACCAGGTAAATGTCCTTTTTGGAGTCCACACCTTCCTTCAAAGAATCGACATTTCTGTGGAATACACAAGAGAAGTTTTGACTGTATGGCCATGTCCGCAAGTGAACATAAATGTGATTAATGATACTTATAAAATCGGAAATGTGTGTTATATATACTTGCCAGTGGAGCTAGACAACAAAATTATGTTCATACTACCTGGCGCTGTAGATTTGATATAGGAAAGTCTAAAGATAGGCAGTCATCATCAGTCAGTCAGAATCTTCCATAAAGGACAAAATTATGCCACAAAAACAGGTTTTGTGCATGTGAGCAAAGTACCAATAAAAATGGTATGGAAAGGGCAAAGTAAACTTTTTCAATTCAGCAGCCTGGCAATATTTCACAACAGATTTGGTAATGAAGCACTGACTGCATTTAGTTTCTTGAAGTATTATATATATATAAGATACATGAGATAGAAACTGCTGTTAAAAATGTCATTAATTATGAAGCCGATATGGCTTTGCGACCAGGGGCTTTACTTGAAGCACCGTCTAGTGTGGGGAAAGGTATTTGAAAAATTCCAAAGATACAGGCAAGGCATTGGAGCACCTCATTTGGGTAAAACCGAATAATATGCGGGGGACAGTCTAAATACATTATTGAGGGGACCAGTGCAGTTTGTCCCGAAAGGGCGAAAATTTAATGATAATTATTTATGCAAATATTGATATTTATTATAGTAGGCAAGAACAGTGACCTTTCAGGCAACTTTTTCTTAAATAACATTTATCTCAAAAGATATAAAAAGGCAAAAGAAACATATTAGGTATTATGAGTACGATTATTATTATTGATCCGCTTATTGTGCTACCTTGTTTCGAAGTACAAGGTTTCTATAAACTTAGTAGGATATTTTTTTGTATAAGAAGCAACAGTGCCGTTTTTTTATTATTTTTTGTTGTTAATAAATAGAATTTTATCTTTATTTCCGACACAGTTATTGTTCAACACATTGATGATATTCGGCTATTGTGAAAATAGAAGGTTATATGTACCAACTGTAAGCTTGGGGTGTCAACAAAGCTTTGGAGGTAGTTTGGGTACTGCACTATTTATGTCTTAGCCACCTGACTGCACGATGTGATAAGAAAATGAAAAGCAAGAGCAAAGAAATGAAGGTAATAAAAGAAGATGAGGTAGAACTGCAAAATCTTCCTACAACAAGTCGAGAGACACAGATGACTGAAGAAAGAATATCAGTCATGAACTCTTCAGCATACCCATAAAATGGTAATGTTGAATAGAGATGTCAAAGCAGATGCTTTAATTGACACAGGGGCAGCTTTTCTCTAGTAGATAACAAAATTGTAAAGAGAAGACCAGGTATAATGATACTGAAAACAGCATTAAGGCCAATGGCAGCTAATGGAAAACATATACCAATAGAAGGATGAGTATTTGTAATGGTCAGTTGTGGAAATGTAATGGAGACAATTATCATGTACATTCAGAATGATTGTTCAGCAGATGTGATTCTGAGTACTAACTTCTTGAATCGATTCAAAAACATGCACTTTGATTTTGCTAATTCAACACTAAAATTTTGAAAAGAAAAAGTTTCATGTTATAGTATGAAGTATAATCCACCTGTGAAGAGAGGCTATCTTGGTACTAGCCTACAGCATTGAAATACCAGCAAGGTCAATAGCTACAGTTCATGGATTAGTATCAGAACTATATGGTAATGTTATGTTTATATCTCTGCTTAGATCCGAGGATGTCAGCAATATGACTCAAGTCCTATTGGCTTGTACTCAATTGACTACTGTAGGTCACTCAAAGGAGCTTCCTATTAGTAATAAACTAAACACAGTGCAACAGTCCTTAAGCAGAAATAAACACAACCTTCAGTCACTAATAAGCAACTGGAAACTCTAACTCTTGCAATCGAAGGGCACTCAGGGTCTCCCCAGATGCCTCCGAAAGGTTTACACAAATACACAAAACTCACTATAACAATATCCCAAGGAACTGGGGCTTTACCTTGGCTTGGCTCCCGTGTAATGCAACTCCCTCCTTCCGCTTAATGCGCAAATAATAGTAATATAAATAATAAATAATAATTATACTAATAATATGCAAATCTGGGTGTCGGGCTGTCGACGTTGCCTTTACTGGGCGAAACAGAACAATACAATTTTATAACGGACCAAAATTGCGAAAGTAATCACAAATGACTATTTTCTTCCTTTTTGGTGGAATCGTAACTTCGTTGATTCACCAATTTTGCATAGATGTGGGATTGCTACTGCCGTAAGCACATCCCCAACAGTAATACATAAAATATGATCTATGAGCCTAAACTACTGGAAAATGTGTATTTTGCTCCATCAATAATTTCAGTTAATGATAGTATGATCAATTTGCAAATAATTAATGTCCATAAGTTCGATGTTAAGTTATATAAGGGACAAATTGTACAGAAATAAAAATGTTTGATGATCAGGGTAATGAAGATTTGAAAATCCGATGTTTGAACAATCATCATATCATTAGAAAGACAAAGGAGGATTAGAGGGAATGGATAGAAACCAATGCAAATATAGCTCAAGAGCTGCAAAAAAAGAAAAGGAAGATGTGATACAGTTATTATTAGAATTTCCTAATCTTTATACTTCTGATGAAAAGGGTACATGCAGAACAGATCTGATACAACATGAAATAAACACAGGGTACAATAAGGCCCTCAAGAAATTTCTGTCCCAAACATGGCTGAAAGAAAAGGAATTGATAGTGAAAGAAATAAAAATGTTATTAGACAAGGACGTGGTAAGACCAAGTAAATCACCATGGAGTACTGATGTTGTATTAGTTAGGAAAAATGATGTAAGTCATCCTATGTGTATTGATTCCAGAGGCCTTAATGAAGTAATGAAGAAATATGTATATCCCCTACCACATATAGTTGATATACTAGATACCTTGAATGATATGCAGCATTTTACAACACTTGATCAGGCAAATGCTTATTGGAGCATTGCAATGGCAGAAAAAGATAAGGAGAAAACTGCCTTTCTAACACCAATCAGGTTGTTCGAATTTAACTATCTCCTATTCGGATTATCCAATGTGCCAGCATCATTTCAGATGTACTCTTAAGTAGATTGCAATGGCAGACATGCTTCATATATCTTGAGGATATACTTGTCCATGATAAAACACATGAATAAATGATACAAAGATTGAGAGATTTACTCCTCTGATTAAGTAGCAGAAACATGAAATTGAGGCTGGCAAAGTGTAAGTTTTCTTATATGGAAACAGAATATCTTTGATATAGCATATCAGAAAGAGGTATATTGTCAGATAAACATAAGTTGGAAGCTGTCTCAGATATAAGACCACCATGGAATGTTAAAGAACTGAAATATTTTCTTGAACTGGTATCATACTATCAAAAATTTATTTTAGATTGTGCTCAAATTATGCAGTCATTAACTAATTTTTTAAAGAAAAACATTGAATTTGAATGGAAAATGGAACAGCAAAATGCATTTGATACATTTAAAGCACGACTGATTACCCCACCATCACTTAAGCATCCTGATTTTACAAAACCATTTGTTCTACAAACTGGTGCATCATACGAAAGTATTAGAGCAATTTTATCCCAAATAGATAATGAGGGGAAGGAGCATCCTATTGCATATGCAAGTCGATCATTAAGGAATGCTGAGAAAAACTATGGTATAACCAAACTAGAAACATTAGCTGTGGTGGAATTTGTGAAGTACTTTAGATCATATCTATGTAAGCATGATGTAACAATAGAAACTGATCACACAGCGATAAATGCAGTTCTGAAAAAACAAAATCATTCACCTCGAATCTCTAGATGGGGTTCAGCATTATCAGGGATTAAGTTGATGGTAAAGCCAAGGAAAGGTATCAGAAATCAAAATGCTGATTGCCTATCACATTCACTAAATCTAAATGAACATGTTGCTTTTGATATTGTTAGAAATACGCTCAGCACTGTTCAGATATGTCACATAGATATAGAAAACTAAGATCAATTAAAATTTGGATGAGCTGCAATAGAAATGCAAAAGGCTACATGATATTATGAATCAATTAAAGGATCCTGAGAATAAGGATTTCATTGTCGAAAATGGAATTTTATATTATCTTCAATCAGGATCAAGAAAAATTATAGTGCCCAGAGGTATGGCGAATCTGATTTTACAAGCATATCATGACGACCCATTAGCAGGTAATTATAATGTTTAGAAAATTTATGAATCGATACGCCATAGTACTTTTGGTTTGGTATGGGAAAAGACATTTTTTCATTTTGTAATCTATACAAACTGTGCCAGATAAATAAATCAGCCAGGAAAATGCTAAATACAGAACTCAAGTCAATCACAGTTACAGGACCATTTGACAGAATAGGAGTAGAGTGAATGGCCCCTTTCCCCATGGCTGAAAGAGGGAACAGTTTTATTGTTGTCTTCATTGATTATTTTACTAAATATGTTGATGGATTTGCCACTGAAAATATAACTGCTCAAACAATAGCTGAATTGTTTACCAATGAAATTGTGTGTCGGCATGGGTCACCTCAAATATTGCAATCAGATAGAGGTTCAGATTGTACCTCACAACTTAAGAAAGGAATTACCACATTTTGTAATACAAAGAAGATTGAAACCACTGCTTAAAATCCAATGGAAAATGGTGAAGTCGAAAGGGCGAATCAAACTCTAATGGTTGAGATGAGGATGTTTATATAAACCAACAAAATTGGGATCTACATGTCTCTTTCGCAAAATTGGCTGCTAATAGTCATGTCATTGAAACCACAGGTTTTGCTCCAGTTTTTGGGTGACTCCCATTATTGCCACTAGATGCCACCTTGAATTATCAATTTAATTATCTTACACTAGACTATAGACTTACAACAATTATCTCACAATAGAATACAATTGAATTATCAATCGCCCATATGTATTACAGATGTGTTAAGCTATGCACAAGAAGTTAAAAAACATTTCACCAATGCATTGACAGTGGTTCATAATCAGATAATCATTGCACAGAATAGGTGTAAGTTACAGTATGATAAAGGATCAACAAAAACAATTTATAAGGTAGGAGACATGATTCTGAAAGAATCGCAGTTGGTAAGAAAAGGATTAACTCGATAGCTAATGCTGATATTTCAAGGGCCATACAAAATTCGAAATATTGTTCTACCAAACCTTATCATTGAATCACTCGAAAACCCAAAATTGATCGAAACAGTTCACATCAATTGCACCAAATCCTACCACAAACAAAATGTTGTGAAAGAAAATGAATTAAATTGTGGACAAGAAACTCTAATAGAAAATGAGGCCAGTCAACGTTTCATTGACAATCAGATGGATGCAAACACAGAGTAGTGACGACAGATTATTAATCGAGGACACTTGATTTTAAGAGGCGGCGTGTCAAGAAACCCTGTTGTCGCAAAACACTTTCTTTTTTATCCTTGTAAACCCTGTATTCCTCAATTCCCTAAATACTGAAATTATTTTTCTGGGGTGATTAATGGAACTTCGTTTTTCTTGTGTTCTATTGAACTCTTCAAAAAACTGTTTTTGTGTACTTCTATTTTTGTATACTAGTTTTTGTCTACAGTAGTGCGAAATGCCTTTTATTTGCTCCAATTATCATCTACCGTATATGCGCGTTTTTCTTCAATAATTTGGGACACCTAAAACGTATTTAACACCATGGATTTGGTGGAGGTTTTTAGTTTAATATCGGTATTGGTATCATCTTGTGAATTGGTACATGTTTTGTAAGCATGATCTGAATAAAAGTTAATTTGCATGTTCAGGTCTTACTGTAAGAACCCACGTCACAAGCCTAGCCATGACAGTTTCAAAGCAATCAATAACAAAGCGATCTGTACCAAATTGACAGCAGAAGTAGATTTTTGTGTGTGGCAAACAAAGAGCTGTTCGAAATAAGGAGCTGATGCGACAGTGCACAAACGGCTTGTTGACAAACGAAATCCATATCTCACATTAATATCTGAACCCCAAAAAGATCCAATTCTAATTTAGATACTAATTTGAGGAAAACATATGGATACTATACATACTCCATTCAACTTGAAATGATGGAAATCAATTTCTATAATTTTGAAATTATTGAAAAGAGTGATCAACAAGGAGTCTGTATCATGAAGGAAAAATTCGTCAGTATTAGAATACAAAATGATAGTGTCAGGTCCTCATATGGACTGCCAGGTTTTACTGCCAGGTCCTCATAAGGAGTGCTCATTCAGCCATTGACGTGATTCAGCATATGTCTCGATATGTTTACTCATCTTTATGTTTGAGCTTTCATTTTCCTACATACTCCCTCAAGATCCAAATGGAAACAAAAGGATTCCGCAGAGTACGCTGTCTTTGACAGGATAAATCTAAAAACTGGGTACATTTGGCTGCAAGCTTGCACAGCTATAGTAAACCAAGTTTCGCCCATTCAACGACGGTTTTATAAAGATATTTTCGTCTAGAAGTCAGGAAAGGGACTAATGTAGTGTCCTGATAATATTCAAGATAGCACAAATGCTGCTCTGTCGAGCTGTTGAGATGATTTGTCTCTTTTCCTGGACCAGAAAAAAACGGAGAAAGCTTAACAATACGATTATTAGTGAATTTCTTAGATTTTACAAGACTACACTCTATTTCGACCATATTAATAGTACAATTATTAGTGAATGTTTCAGTTTTTACAAGATTATAAGTTATTTCGATCATATTTCCTATTTTTGAAATTAATTTCACGCTGAAATATCAAACGGCTACGATATCAGAAAAAAACATTCCCTCCGCCTATAATTTTCTTTTTTTATGAGTTTCTTCAATAATTTTCGCTCAATCCTATCATTCATTTCTGATACTTAAGGAATTGAAGAATAAAATCAAACAGAAAATTTGGAAAATTATAAAGGGAACGATTAGAAGTGCATGTCTGAAAAAATCGAACAAGACATGTAGATATTTTCGAATGATGAGTGCGTCTTTAAAGACGCCAATGCTCAAGAATGGGCCTCATAAGTCGCTTTATATTTTCGCTGTAATCATTCTGATGGCAGGAAAAATTAAACAAGTGCATCCTGACTACAAAAAAGTATAAGTACTCTCTAACTGCTCAGCAATCTGAGAAAAAACGAAAATTTGGTGTATTTTCCGAAGTTGCTACATTTTGGGTGAAAAACCCGCATTTCTGGCGTTTAACTTAGAAATCTCAAAAAATAAATTTTCCATGAAAAACCAAAATTTCAATTGGATTCTGATGCAGAATACCCCTCCCGTTGTAGAGCCCATGTGAAAACCAAGGTCGCTCTCCTTCAGCATACCATGACCTCAGAAATCCACCTGGAGGCTTCTGGTATACTAGATATAAATCAGACGAGGAGCAATGCATTAGGTTAGCTTCAAAAATTTCAGTCCGCAAGGATAGGTGGACCATAATGTCGTTCACTAAATGAACTCGATTCTGATTGGTCAGCAATCTTGATTTCCTTCATTTTGATTTCAAAAAAAGTAATTGAGATGAATTAATCAATTTGATCACTTCTTTACAATCATGAGGATTACTTTCCTTGCAATCAACATGATTACTTTTTTGTGATCAAAATGATTTTTTGTGTTAAATCAAAACGATTTCTTATTTTGGACCATAAAATCGCACGTAAAATTTTAATTTAATTTTCTCGTCATTATATCGAATACTGTCCCACAAAGATTGATTTATCGCATGCGGTTCTTCTGATGAGCCATGACTTGTTTTGAATACGTTTTTTTAAGTCTCATACTCATTTTTAAAGGTTATTGAAAAAATCAAGTGGCCCGCCTCATAATCAATAACTGCTCAGAATTCACATGATGTTTTCGTTGAGAAATCAAAAGGTTATGATGACCCAATAAATGAAAACTGGAACAAAAAAAGATTGTCACATGCCTAAAATTCTACATGATGCAAATAAATCCTGTTTATAATTTTCTTCACTGACCTACAAATCCGAAAGACACAATTAACATAATCGACCGACCTCATCCTAGTATAATCTTCTCTATAAGCTAATAAACTGGCCGCTAGCAGTACATACAAGAGTCTGTTGCCAATTTTTCATCATTTCTGTGTATATGCATAGCCTTCAGCTTCATTTATAATTGAAGCATGTGAGGGCAATGCTACATAGAAGAAGGAGCCAAACAACACCGTTTCCTGCCGCCCATTTTCTCCTCTGTTTTTCGTCTTGTATGGTCGCTTCTGCTGGTCACTTTGTAGTCGATGTGTCATTTTTCTAACCATTCTACTGCTAAACCAGTTTCTTCGAGTGTCATTTTAATGGTATGGCGGACAGATGGCCGGTCATTATGTTTCAGTGAGTATTAACGACCTGTCAAAAATGACATGTGTCAATCCGTTAGTTTATTTGTCCTTTGACTTTTGCTATTGGGTAAGATTTTTGATGATACATAGGCGCTTCAGTAAACTGTACAAAAAATTCCCTAATCAGCTGTCATACAAAAAATTCAATTCAATATTCTAAATTTTCCAGCATATTACTGTAGTTTGCGCTTTTTTCCACATTGCAGTGATAATAAAACTTAATGTCTGTTTTCGAAATTGGTCTAACTGTTTATTGAGTGGAGCAAGTAATATTCCTCATTTTTACGGTTTTCTGCAAAATCATAGGTCATTTAAGAATAATTGTGAGCATTACTCAACCAACCTAATTATTTTTTGAGCAAGAAGCTTAACAGTAAAAGCTTCGTTCAAACTTATTTTATGATAGTAGTCATTTTTTAATTCAGAAGAATTTTTCAAAGAAACGAATAATATGATCCTCGTAATTTTAATTTTCTGAATGTCCTGGACAATCCTATTGTATTTAAAGTATTATATGACTTAGCGAATCTGTCTGCGCCCTCCGAAAACCATTTCGTAATTAAGATAGAATAATGTTGCTCATAGAAATTTGATTCTGTGTTTAGCATTCTGATTTTTACTACTGTGAAATAAGTGTAAGTTTTTATCTCAAGAAAAAATGACTGACTTACAACATCGTGTGTTATTTCATTCTACATAAAGAATTTTGAACTTCAGCACTGTCGTATATCCACCAGCAGCTTCCCTAACTTGTCTAAAGTAACCAGGCATGGAAAGTTACAGATCCTCCAAACCATTTGAATGAAATTCTAAACAGAAAACACAATTTTCAAACTTTCAGGCAAAGTGGCATGTAAACGAAATTCGATAGAAATTTTTATGATTCTTTCCTCCAGTTATTCTGAACACAAAATTCGAATCATCGTTATCGACTATCTCTGCTTTACATCGATGTACGAAAAATCAATACATTTTGGCTGAAAATATAAGTCAAAGCCTGATTCTAATCCTTTATAGACTGTACCTTAGCCTGAGTCTTTCCCTAAATACAATTAAACTGGTTGATTATTCTGTAACAGAGTAACACTGGGTCTACTCTAGGAGGTTGTATAAGAATTATATGGGGAACAATGCTCACTAAAAATGACAACTTATAATGTACTGTTTTATGAGAAAAAAGAAAAAACTAGATGACAAGAAAAAACACAGAGACGAAAAATAAAAATGCAAAAACGTACATAAAATAAAATATAAGCAATGCATAGAACGGAAGAAAAAAGAAATACATACAAAGAAAATAATAAGGTAAAAAAGGAAAATGTTGAGAAAGTGTTATTACATTCCCTCTCGCTCCTTTGGAATCGCCAGATTCGGAGTTTGCCTTTTTTACACATTTAGTTTTGATCTTGGCAGCGTGGGATTTTTTCTCTGAAATTGAAATGAATGAAATCCATATTCATTAACTTTGACAATTATATACATCTCGGGAAAAACTTTTTTGGTTTTGACTTTTACCTTTCTTCTGCCTGCTCGAATATTTTGCATACATACACAGTTACTCTACATCATATCAATTACGTATGTTTTTTTATGATTTCCGAGTCTAGTTCGGACGATCATTTTCATGGATGTAGTAAATTTTTGCTTTTCTGGTATAAAATTTCCCATCGTTTCTTTCCATGAGTTTCTGCCCCCTTCCGGTTTTATTTTTTCCATCTGCTCAAATGTTTAGTATTTCATCAACTTTCTCTTTGATAGGCAGAGGCTTGATGTCTGGAAGGCCTTTTTCATTTCCGATATAAATGCAATTTGAACATATATAAACTTCCTATCTAGAGCCAAATTTATCATTCTCTGCTGGATTCTGTCTGGTACCGAAAACAAGTTTCTCACGCTCTATACTTTTTCTATCTATATAGTAAACGTACATTTACTAACGCGATTAAATTTTTATAACGTAACATCATCATTTTCTCTTTTTTTGAATGCAATACTGATGTTATGTGCCTATATAACCTTCTCAGTGAATTTGAAGGTCATTTTTCACTCTGAATGGTCTAGATTATAGTAAGGACTACGTACATTGTTTATACTGGCTAAAATTTTGTTTCGTATGGTCGTCTATGATCTGAGCCATGTAGAAATTTGGAAAATCCCTGGGATCAGTCAAGCCATGTTCGAAATTTCTTTTCTTAGCAGCCGTCCCGCAGTATCTGCTGAGCTATGCCCATATAGGTTATTGGGTTTCAAAAAATGCAGTTTGTTTTGGTAGTTTTTGAAAATTTTGTTTTTTCGGGCCCTGTTTTGACGTCACTCAGAAAGTGCTTGACCTCACCAAGACAGGTGTTTGACTCTTTCTGAATAGCAATTTTTAAAAGCCACTAAAAACTTTTCTCCAAAAAGACAACGAATTTTCTATGAATTGATAGATATGGCTCTGAGCTACTCGAAAACATGACTTATATTGGCGATTCTGTATTTTTTAGATTTATAACTGATCAAAGTTTGACTTTTATTCGACATAGTTATTGTCTCCATTTACCTCTGAATGCTTCTTCGTGATGATCCTTTGATCAGGAATTGGAATTTTTCAAATGTGAGGATATCTGGTAGAGTTATAATGAAGCCCAATTTATACTTCCAAGTTTATCATACATCACTGCATATTTCCCACCTCCAATGAAATGCCTTATCCAATTTGTAAGGAACTGGATGTATTAAATCCAATGCAAAACCAGAATTCATTGTCTTGACGTTGTACCAAAAAACTAGAATTTGATACTTTCCCACGGTTACTGTACAACTAAACAAGTTTCTGTAAGAGATGGTAGACATCTAGGAGACATACATCTATAACAAATCTAAAAATTTTGATCATTCTCCTGTATTGTCTTAAATTGGTTTGGCATTTACGGGATTCGTTTTCGTTTTCCCAAAGTATGCTTTTTTATCGATTTCGCTGTTTTAAAGGTTGTCCAAAATGCAGCAAGCCTTAAAGTTCCACATTACAGTGACCTGCACTGAACTTTTCGTGCATGCTCTTGTGTAATATTCCAGAACTTCTTGCATTTTTAAAATTTACAGACTGGCATAGCCTAATGCATAGTGTTAGGGGTATTCATGGATTTTTTGATAAAATACCCCTGAGGAATAAACTTAAAAGTCAAAAAAGCTCGAAGTGATCATAATCTATTGGGACTTGCTTGTCTTCGAATAATCCTGGATCCTTTTTGCTCTGATTAAGGAAGTGGAACTTTTATTTTTACTGGAACAGTACTTTTGCTGATGATTATCAAAATTCAAAAATTTAAAACCAGACATTCATCAATGAGCTCCTTATGTTTTCATTTTCGATTAACATATTCACAGTAAGCATACATTCCAATACACGAATAAGAAATAAAGTAAAAACCGGCATAAAAATCCGGATTTCAGTATGAATATTGCCGAACGTGTTCCCGGGTAGAGAGCTATGGAGGTTCTGATTCTGGGCAGAACGCATACTGAGCACCAGTAAAATTTCCATTTTCTGTGATTTTTATACCATGAAAAGAGGTAGTAAATTTTTTCTGAATAAATGTTGCAAACTAATGTATTAAACACAAAATGAGTAAGATTCTGAAATATTCCAGTGCCCTTTGAAGACTTGATCTTGTGATGACTTTGAAATATCATGTTCAAGCGTTGAAAATTATTAGAAAAGAGTATTTTTTCTGAGCATGAGCAATACCAAAAAACTGTGCAATATCAAAAAACGAATTTTTATCAATTTGGACTGAGTTTTGAGCATTATTGAAAAAAATTTGGCTTAGCCCAAAGTGTGCTGTACATGTATGGTCTTGCCTATAGTATACTGTAGCTTCAAGTACGAAATTCCAACAAATGAAAGTAAAGCAGATGAGCTCTTTGACTTACAAAATTCAAAAATTGTCTTAACCTGCATGATCCGAGCTATTACAACATTTATTGTAGTGCGACTGTTTGCTGTAGAATTTTTAAGCAGTTGAGGTTTCATGTGACCTAGAGAGATAATTGGGTATAGTTTTATGCTTCACTTATTTCACTACATATACGTAGTACTTCTTACTCATGGGTAAAAGGATTTGCTAGAATCAATAACAACAATAACTCAGTTCTCAGGTAATGTTTCGAGCATTTGAAATGAAACATGATACCTTGGCCCTTTTCTCTCATCGAGCAAAGACTTCCGGCGAGGAAAACATGCCAATCATTCTTGTGAGTTAAATTATTCCCTAATCAGCTGTCATGTTTTTGAAGCTGCTAATTGCATTTGAGGTCTAAATGTCTCTGTAGCTGTATGAAATTGCGGGTATCGCATAACTAGACAACCTTCGACCCTTTTCTTTTAATCTTAAGATAATTCTGGAAACTGAGACTTGAAACAAGGGGTCCCAAAAAATTTTTGCGAATTACCTCTTGCATTGGATAACGAAAGCTGTGTTTCAACCATGTCATCCGTTTTATAATTCTACATGATAGCATATTGCCCGATTCTGTGACCAGCTATGCCTTTAATTGGCAAATTCAAATTTTTTGAGCACGCCGTAAATTACCGATGTACAGCCTGACTTGCATACCGTCTTGAAAAGCCCTTTGTGAAAATAAAATTAAAAATTTGCTTTTAATGAAAATGAAACGAAAATGACCGAAAATTGATTAAAAATGGCCAAAACATGAGTGAAGAAGGTGCGATATTGGAACCGAAAATTGAAAACCATGGCGCTTGTTTGAGATCTGAGAAAATCTAGCTCCAGTCTTTAAAAGATGATGTGTAATTTTCGATGCTGAAAAAAAATCTGACATTCATTTCGTATGAAAGTTTGTGAATCTTGCACCACTGTGAGCTAGAAATCATGATTTTATGATTTCTCGCTATTTTTAGTGCTTTGTCGAACTGAGCTGTTGCTTAATTTCCCGTTTTCCGTTAAAAAATGTTAAGTTCTACCGAAAAATTAGCATTTTCCAGTTTTTTAGACCAACAGAGTGGCATTTCCATTACTAGCCCATTTCAGCTGTATGATTGGCAAATCTTAGTGGGTAACCATATGGCTACCCATACGAGCGACGTTTTTTGTTGGGTACTCCCTCACATATGAATCAGTTGAGTAGGCTAACAAATTTTCAGTACCATGTGACATAAGAGTACTTGAAAAGCCGTGCCTTTTTTACCCAAGTCTTGGCGATGCACTCGAAAAGTTATGGATGGCAATTTTATTACAACAGTGTCTTTCATGATATTTCTATAAAAAGTAGATTGCATTATGATTAAAAAATTTCAGGATTTGGCATTGTGGTAGCGAAGAATGATGCTGCAATTCTCGAAAAAGTGCTGATGGGACATCATGCTTCACGTCTCGATTTTCTGTGAATTTCTTGTGATCTGATGACCGTAAATATCTGAGAATTGTCCGGCAAAGTGAAACAAAAAATATTTTACAGTTACGAATTTATAATTTTTGATTTGTTTTGACGTTATTATTTTTCTCTTTTGTGATTTAGAACTTTCTGGTGATATCAGTTTTAGACCTCAAGTGAAATAAACAGCTTCAAAAACGGTCCAAAATATAAATACATGACAAATTTTCAATCACACCATCGATTAAAGTTTTGTAATAGTGACAGAAAATCTAAGTGACTGAATCAAACCAGTGGCGAAATCGATACTCAAGTCAAAAAAGGAAGATGTTGATCTAACCTAGTTGACTGAAATGGCATATTTTATAGTCGCTGAATCACTCTAAAAACCTAAAAGAGCCCATTGCGTATGCCACCAAGCCTCTTATTCGCCATCTGTCATTTCTTGACCACAATTATTCATCGGTCGACTTGTGTTGTTCATAAATAATTGTTTTTTTGTTGTTGTTGGTATATGTTCGGAAAAAATTTGCATAATCCGAAACCTACGACATGGAATAGGCGTACCGAATACCTCCTACTACTGTAGTCACAAAATAACCTTTTATGATTTATTGTATTGTACCTGTGAAGTGGAAACATGGTGGAAAAAACGATGTGTGAATCGATGTTCATGGCGTGTATTTATTTATTCTTTTTCAGATAAACTTTCCAGTTGTTGACACAAGCTACATTCTTGCTTTATGCAGCAAAAACACCATTGTTCAATGACGTGGGCGTTGAGTTTAGAAAAAGTTGCTAATATTAGCTTCTTTGGAGCAAATTTCGACAATGATTTATGGCCTCTTCTGTGTCACATGCGCTTTTTTCTACCAGTTTTCTTATGGACGGCGATGTTTCCAGAATTTTGTGAAATAGAGTAGAGCTGTGGACAATAGACTTAAAATATTGTTTAGTTTGCCAGATGATCCTTTAATCTCTGCCAGTCCCAATCTATAAATGAGTAAAAATTATGGCATTTCACAGTCTTTGGAGTTTCTTAAGAAAAAAGAAAAGAAAAGAAAAGAAAAGAAAAGAAAAGAAAAGAAAAGAAAAGAAAAGAAAAGAAAAGAAAAGAAAAGAAAAGAAAAGAAAAGAAAAGAAAAGAAAAGAAAAGAAAAGAAAAGAAAAGAAGAGAAAAGAAAAGAAAAGAAAACAAAACAAAACAAAACAAAACAAAACAAAACAAAAGAAATGAAATGAAATGAAATGAAATGAAATGAAATGAAATGAAATGAAAGAAAAAGAAAAAAAGAAAAGAAAAAAAAAGAGAAAAGAAGGAAATAAATATAAAATTTTGCGTCTAAAATAATAAAAAATGAAGTAAAATAAAGTTAAGTGAGGTAATATAAAGTAAAATAAATTGGAGTAATCTATAGTAAAGTAAAATATAGTACAGGAAAATATAGAAAAGGAAAATAAAGTAAATTAAAATAAAATAAAGTAAAACAAAGTAAAGTAAAATAAAATGAAGTAAAATAAAGTAAAGTGATGAGAAATAAAGTAAAGTGGTAAAGTAACGTGAGGAAAGCGAAAGTTAATAAGTTGAATTGAATTAAAGTAAATAAATAGAGTATAATAAGTTGAACTAAATTGAAATAAAGTTGAGTGGACTTCAACAAAGCGAACTAAAGTAAAGTGAAAGGCAATCAAGGATAAGAAACTGAAGCAGAGTAAAGCAAAACAGAGTATGAAAAAGGAAGTTGTCTGAGAATATTTTTTACTTCAGATTTGATTCTAATATTATCTATTTCTTCTGAGGTTATCCACATAACACCAGGATGCTGTTGCAGAGAAACTTCATATTTTTGCCTGATAGATTCAGTCAAAAAACGAGACGGCACCTCACATCCCGTTGTATGTCAAGTTTTCTTCAAGCTTCATATTGAGGAAAATTTATCGGCCTCGTCCATTCGCCATTTGGAAGTTCCATTTTTTCGGTTCGGCCATTTTTTACGATTTTCCGACGACTACGCCCGTTTTTCGTGAAAAAATATTTTCCATACTAGTCTCCGTTGCTGGCGGAGAAATATCAGATTTCATAATGAATGTAGAAGAATATTTAACGGCTAAAAACTTTTCCCTTTTTCAATATAGTAGAGAGTATCTTTTAAAATTTTAGACCAGTTCTTCGAAGAATATTATTTTTCCACAAAAATTTGTTTGCTTTTCCTGTTCTACATTTCAGAATACGACGAATTTCGAGTCTAAAATAATAATAATTATGACGGATTATATTTTACATATTATAGCCGTCTTTGTTTTTCAGGTTACGAATTTTATTCTAGAATTAAAAATGTTGGACGACATTTTATGATTCGCACGGATTTATTGCAACAGTTGTACTTTCCTATATGGTTTGATTATTTATAATAGATGGAACAATCTTCGGACGAAACTACGGCTACTATAAGAAGAAGAGATAAGAAACAGTCGCGGGATTTTACAATGGATCATTATCGTTATTCAGTTATGAATATGCAAGGTAAGATGTATTTCTTGAGTATCATATTATTGCCACAAGAAAATATAGTTGGATGTCCAGTCAAACTTTGAAACCCTATAAATTAGTCATAAGTGAAAATGCTTTTTGAACATTCATCTACCATGTCAACTTAGTCATTGGTCCGTTTCAGCCACTGAATCGATACTGCAGCCACTGGATTTTAAACACATGTGTCACCTCAGCCATTGAGTCATTAATGTAAGGAATAAAGATGAAACTTTCTGTAGGTCATTTC
Organism: Romanomermis culicivorax; assembly: GCA_963922205.1. Classification (NCBI taxonomy): domain Eukaryota; kingdom Metazoa; phylum Nematoda; class Enoplea; order Mermithida; family Mermithidae; genus Romanomermis; species Romanomermis culicivorax. The sequence continues at coordinate 1,778,321 of CAWUHX010000002.1, forward strand.
TCCCGCCTTAGTCACCACTTCAATCAGTCAATGTGTCATATGTGCTACAAGAACGATTCGGCCATTGTATAAACAAGAAAAAAGTGTCATTTCAGCCACTGGATTAATTTAAGGCTTTGATGACGCATGGAAATCAAATTATTCCGAACTTTATACCTCGAAATTCTCGAATTCTTTTTTCTTTATGAATTTTCTTATGCACTAGCCAAATTCCTAAAAAATAGCCCGATAATTTGAAGGAAACTGAAAACTTACAATACTTTGACAATACAGTGCTAATATGGTTTCTTGGTTATGATGTTTTGGTTTGATTATCATCAGCAAACGTATAAAACTGGCAGTTTTCCAAAATTTTCAATAATTGCTAAACGCTGAATGAGTTTAAAATCAATTTGAAATCAGGTTTTGTGTATAAATACCGATCTGATTGTGCAATTTCCGTATTCCTGATTGAAGCAATGTTTAGGTAATCCCTAAATTTGATTTTTTGCTTGGGCAGTTTAAAAAATCCAGGAAATGCGCCAAAAAATTATCAATTTAGCATAAGCTATAAATTTTGATTTTACTGTCACACGCAAAACATCGGCGCTTCATATCTGATCTGGTTACTTCAAGGTATATAGGCGGATCGTTTTTTTGAACCACTTCTACAAATGAAACTAGTTTATCTACTTTAAAATTACATGTGCAATGAAGGCCCAAAAAAAACGTTAAATCTGACACGCAATTTTCATAGTTGAAACCTTAATACTGTAGAAAAACGATAACTTTCCCAGTGATAATGGTACGATAATCCACAATGAATGCCACGCTGTCCATGTAATTTGGAATTGTGTGTAGAACTGCGCTTTATACCAGAGTGTTGCTCAAGAAATTTTGATCAATTAACGATGTTTTGTTCAGAAATTTTCATATGTCCTGTTTACCGCTCAAGGAAGAACGACTGCATCAGTTTAGTAAAAATTCTACCTATCTTTTCGTCTTGAACTTATGGATCGCTCATTGTGTCCTTTTAAGATGATTGGAGTCGGCGACCAAATTTCTTTCTAACATTAGACTTACTGTTCGAGAAACCTTACATCGCATTGATAATTGAAAAATTAATGGTAGCTGAAATTAAAAATGGATAGGTGACGTTAGTTTTCCTTTTAAGCCGAAATTTGAATGGCTACAATAGTCCGAAAATTTAAATTTTACAACTGTCTTTTTTGTTCTGTAAATGGCATCCATGATATCTCAGATTAGGAATGACAACTTTCTATGGTCAATCTTTTAGCCTGCACTAAAAATAGTGCTCTAAAGTGTAGTTAATCAGGTTTTTCGAATCTTATATTTCACACTTTCTAGAAAACTTTGAACTGCCGAAATGAGATGGGAAAATTTCGGGAACTTCACTTAAGGACGCATCGGGGCGCCTTCTTTTAGAAAGCTGGCAATTATTTTTCTTGATTTTAGTAGCTGCTTCATTCCAACCTGTTTAAGTTTGAATCAAATTTGCCTATCCTTCAGGTGGATACACAGGTTTCATCTACCAAAATTCAATACATATAATGCTATCAAGTAAATGTTCAATCGATGGGGAGAAGATAAAATGAAAGAGGTATAACTACAATAATTTGAACGAGAGGTGTGTCCTGGAACACTCGCAAACTTTTATTGGTATAGCTCCAGTAGACGTCGAAGAGGATATTTCAAATGAAACGTTAGGAACTTCTTTTATTCCAATTTCTCAAAAGCAAAACTGAAACTGAAGGTTTGACGTTACAAGTTACGAAAAATGACCTAAGACTGAAGACACTCTGTTACAAGACAAGTCGAGTTATGTAGAAGAACGGAACAACTTTTGTCATTTTCTCATGTCAATGATTACGATAAAAATTTTCAAATTTTCCTATCGTCATTTAGACTATCCTGCTTGTATACTTCGTCTGATCTTTTCTTGAAATTTGTCTTCGTGGGATGTATAAAGTATCGGGTAGGAATCATTAGCGCAGTCGGTTCAAAACGCAGCCATATGTTCAAAAGCGCAGTCAATACAAATGGATTCAAAAGCGCAGTCAGCGATAAGCTATTCCACAATAGTTTAAAGGGTCAAGTCGGTTCAAAAGCGTAGCCAAATGTTCAAAAGCTTAGTCAATTCACATGGGTTCAAAAGCGCAGTCAATGATGAGCTATGCCACAATAGTTTAAAGGGACAAAAGCGCAGGCAACAGTTAGCTACAGACAAAATTTCGCCTAAAAATGGATATAAATTTTTCGAAAACTGAATGGGCATGCTACACGACAATAATGCTTAAAAAATGCATCTCATTAAGAAAAAACGTCGTTTTTTGGCCTCTTTTTGAGTGCTTCCAAAAATAGGCAATTTGTACATGGTGCTCAGTTCACACAAGCGTTTTCGATTGTTGTTCCATCTTTTGTAAAATCGTTCTTGTCAATTTGCTCCGAATTCTACCATTCCAATGAATTTCGGTGAAGCGAGCTATGTGTTAAATCATCCTCTGAGAACCAAAATTCTTTCGTATGCAAATCCTTTAAATTGGAATCAACTTTACCAATTTCGTAAAAAATCGCAACAAGTTTTGAGAACCACCGGTGAACTCAACGAATATTGGCTTTGTTTGGAATGCAAAAAAATTTTGAAAACTCGTAGAAAAGAAGATATTCAACAATTATCGTTTGCAACGATACAATTTTCAAAAATCCAATGATTGGGCATCACAGTGATTGCGATTACAGAAATTTTGGCGCCGTGACGAAACATTTGACTGCGCTTTTGAAATAACTAACTGCGCTTTTGAAACTTTTGGCTGCGCTTTTGATGCTCCTGCGCTATTGAAACAACTGGCTACGGAATGTTAAAGTCGTACTCTGTGCACAAAACTACCTAAACTGATTTTTAGATGTTATTAATCCTTGACTTATCATTGACAAGGTCAAACGCTTCAAAAAGTGCTTCGTAAGACACGATTTCTGAGATTCAACCTAGTGTTACATTGTGATGGGTTGAGAACTGATAATATCTGCAAATGGGATATTTGAGGTAGCCTCACAAGCTGAGTATAGTGGCAGCATTTATTCTACATAAAAATCCAAAATTTTCGTGGCTAGAGTATTCCGAATTTGGAATTCCTACATTGTTTGGCATTTCGAAAAATCACAACTCAGAAAATATATGACTAAATGTTTATTATATGGAGAAGAACGACAAAAATTTTTGATTCTTCACTTCAACTGTTATGCTATTTTAAAGTGTCAAAAAAGTCGAAATGAACAACCTGTTAGCTTGAATATTTTTCCTCATTTCTGTAGCAAATAATCCCATTGAAAACTTCAGATCAGACGAATACAAAAAATGTGGGCCAAATCACTGGTACAATTTCAACGATCTATTCAGTATGGTTCTACAACAGGGTGTTTTGGAAGAGATACAACAAGAATTTTTTCGGGTAATTCAATTGAAAAAAAATCGTTGTTTAATGCTACAAAATAAATGCCGGCCGTCTGAGTGCGGCCTACCTTATACGCTGTAAGAAAGTGGTCCACATTCCGAGGCATTCTGTTTCACAATATGTGACGTTAACCAAATGAAAATGAATCAAGTGATGAATAGCTCTTGCCGTTTTTATGTAAAAATCATTTGATTTCTGAAAAATTAATGAAAATCTTCAAAATTTTCAATCGCTCATTCGAAACGTATCGTTCAGCAAACATCAAAGCTAGATCAATGAAACTTTACCAAGAATGGTACGCAAATCGAATTGATTCCACTTCATTTTTAATGAAAAATTTGACGAAAGAGTAGAATGGTAAAAACCATTTCGATAATAGTAATCATGCCGTGGATCCACCAGGGGCAAGTTTACGTTTATGATTTCGTTTATGATTTCAGAATATCCTTCATCCCTGGCTGATGCTGCGAGTTCAGTAACTGATTTTTTCGTCCACTTTCCCCCGAAATCTGCCGCTATTTTTCCCTTTCTCCGATGATTTACGTTTATCATAAACCAGAATATTATTAATACGACAGAAAAAAGTTTCCTACAGTTTATCGACGTTTCCCCTCTCTATTTATCAGCATTGTATTATCCGTCATTGTTGTCTGGATACCAAAACATGGGATGGAAATCAGATAACGCGAAATACGCCCGCATGGTTAGAGAAAGAGGATGTTCAAGGCCTTTTGATAAAAATGTTGTATTCTGCTACTTATACTGTATACACGTTACACATGTGTATAATATATTATACTCCTCTACTCTTTTGGCGGAACTTTTTGTAAGGCTGATTATTCCATGGCTCTCATATCCATGATCATTTAGTTGGCTAGAATGCTAATGTCCAGTCTCTATAATTTGGTGTTTTGAGAGATGGGAGACGAAGGAAAAGCTGAAGTTTGTTTCTGTATATTGATGTCTGTATGGGTGCTGGCTTACAAGATGCGAAGTCCCAGTCTGGACTCGAAACGCCACTGGACACTAGAGTAAAATAAATTTATAGCTCAAGCAAATTCCATTTGTTCATGGGATACCAGGCAGCCAAGAAGTTTGATTACTTCTTTCGTTGGTTTGCTCTTTTGGTGGTTTTTTGGTTGATTGAATGTGTATCGATTCAGCCACCATGTCAAAGTCAGTTCAGCCACTGAATCCATTGAGCCACCATTTTTTCACACGGATTTTACATTCAGCTAATGCAGTGTTTTAATCAAGTGCAGACATGTATGACAAGAATTTTCCAAAGAGGACTTTTCATACAGAAGTGGTAGGGTTGAGTGCGAAAAAAGAACAAAAAAATACTTCAAAAGCATGTTTTCAAAAAACTGTCTGCAAAAAAGTATAGGTTTAGGTTTACCCTCTACGTCTATGAGCATATACGGTCAACTATATTATTTTAGTCTCTGATCGATTTAGACGCTCCAAACCTTCATAGATGATGCTCAACAAAAGTGACTTGATTGACACTGTGGCTGAAAAGAAATCGCTATGGTCAGCCAGCTTTCCTTCATGTTTTAGATAATCTGATTAATCGAGGTATTGTTCATTGCTTGATTTTATCGTTCTTAACTGGCTTTATCAACTTAATTGGCTAAATCTGACTGATTCAGTTCAAAATTTATGTCATTCAGTAGAAAATCGCAAAAATTTATACTGTCGTCAAAACCTTTACACGATGCTTTCAGTATAGAATTTTTACTAACAATGTAGCCGTTTAGCTTAGTGTGCTCACAAATTTCCGGTTCCCAACGTGATACTTGGACTGGAAACTTCAAGGAAAACAGATTATAGTATGATCATGATCTAATGCTCAGCATTATTTCGAAAGTTGAGCTATCCGAAACCAAGATTTACGTCGAAAGAAAGTAACGCAGCAAACGTTTGCTGCTGGTGTAATGATACAGTGACATGTTTGGCAAATTATCTTCGAATCATGTCTCGTGAAGTGCGGTCTTCTATCCAGTTTGACTCCTTAATTCTAAATTAATTTTATCATATCGTTTCTCATCTTTATCATGTTTCATTTTTCTTAACATATATATCTGTATGGCTGAATATTTGTGCCCAAAATTTCAACTGTTCTAAACTGAGATGCTCAAATCATGCCTTCATTTCTATTGTGTTTCATCTACCCCCTTTTCTCCCATAAAGTATCGATTTAGCTACTAGATCGATTTGATCAGTCTATATTCACATACGAAATGAATTAACTATCAATTCAGATAGAAAAATCGATGAAGAACTTGAAACAAATTTTTCCGTTCCTGATTAATTTGCGTAAAATGAACATTTGATCAAAAGTTTCTCGAAGTAGCCAATTATCAGGTTATTGGTAGAGATACACTATCAAAAATCTTTATGATTACGTCATGAACATATATTTTCAGTCAGCTTTCAGCCATGTACTGCAGTTGAAGAGATTTAATGAGTCCGTTTTTCCTGACCGATGTATGACTGATGCAACTGTGACTGAATGCTGGTCTCCTAGATGAAAATCATGAATCATAACCGAAATGTCTGACGCATTACTTTTTTTTGCATATCTTATTTTTTCATATTTTCTGTGCTGTTATTCTCTGACTTTTTTTTGTTATGCTCGTATGACAGTTCACTCCTTGAATTAGGGTATCTCCTATTTTCGTTGAACCAACTGTGTTTGATATGACTACACCTACACTGACATTGGTTAGTGGTTAAATCTTTGGGACAACCCATAAGTTTTTTAGTGGGGCCGTATCAGTGGCACCATGTTGCTCCTAGGGCGGGGACGATACATACCCGCATACGAGTTCAACCCGTGGAACTGATGTTTTTTTTAGCCCATAGGTCATCTCTCTTGAGTCAAATCACTTTGATATCGATCAGTGGTAAACGCCCGCCACGGCACAACCCAGAAGTCCATTAAACTTTGGTGACCATGTCAGAATACTTCCGCTGCTCCAATGGAGACCTAGTATACTCACACGTTCTCCATTTTCGTTTACTAGTCCGCTTGTTTCCAAACCGGTCATTTTTGTCGTGTCCGGTATTGTTACACCTTCTTATACTGATGGATGCTATGCTACACGTAGGAGCATACATGCATGTGGGGGTTTGGGGGGTTTTGACCCCTAGCAGGCTTCGATTGACCCCCAGCAGACTTTGGTTGATCCCCAGCAGATTCTTGCTGACCCCAGCTGATTTGACTCCCCGGACAATGATGGAGAAGATGGCGAAGGATAATAAGCTAGAGAGAGAAGCGCAAGTCGTCATAAAAATGGGAATGATTGTGTAGTTTAACAATTTTCCTAAACGAAGCATACTTGATTCCAAAAAAGTAACATTAAACTTTAAAAAGTGCAGTGTAACCAAATAATTTCACATATCTGACTAATATAGGTTGAATATTCTGTTCGTATGTTAGAAGACCTTGCTAACATCTTTCTTTTTGTTATCAAAAAAGAAACAAAAATTTGTATTCCACCCCCTGTCCTGGCTGACCCCAGCAGAATTTCTACGCTGTGCATGTATGCGTAGTAGTACATTCAGCACTACTTCTTACTTCCAATTCCGTATAATGATGATGAATTACTTGGAAAACTTCATCAGCACATTATTCTTTCCATACTGTGTCGAAGACGTGTACATAGTTGAAGGACAGTCAAGTGCATCAGGCCGTTTTGAGTCCTCTGGGAGTAGATTTTGACGGATATTGGAATTTCGAGGTAAAAAACGTGAAACTGTTCATTGCCAAGTTCCAACTAGAATGAAATCTATCATCGTAAAAACTATACTACAAATCGAGAAGAACTAAGCATCTTCTGAGATGGAAGCGTGGGCGTATGATAGATTCGGCGTGCAAATTCTCGTTAAAATTCTTATCATGATACAGGTCTAAATTACCACCGATTTGGTTATTGTTATTGTTTTTTCTCTCATTCTCGTGTTATGACATCCCTCCTACTAATTTAATCAGTCTGATTTTTTTCATTTCTTACTGTATGTTCTTGCTCGTAGTTTTCTACGTAGGCTCATGCCCTTGTGTTCCATCACAGTTTATAGATTCAGCTTTAATCTTAGCGTCAAGTTTAGCCTTAGCCTTACGTTTAGCTTTAGCCATATGTTTGGCTTAACCTTGGCTTTGTTCCTAGCCTTAGCCATAGTGTTACTCGTAGCCTTAGGCTTAGAATTGGACTTACGCCAGGGTTTAGGCTAAATCTTCGGGTCAAACATGGGGATAAAGCTATGGCTCAGGCATATTGGTCTGCGTTGGGGTCAGGCATACTCCTAGCCTTGGCTTTAGTCATGGTCGTGGCATGTACTTTAGCTTAGTCGTATGGTCGATCTTATGACTTAGGACAGAGGTTAGGTACCCTGAGCTTTAACTTTGGGTAGGGTTAAACGTGACCTTATGCTTGCTAAAGCCTTGGCCTTGGTCATATGCTTGGGTCTAGGCCAGGCTTAATTTTATGAAATGGCTTTGCACTCATTCTAGACACAAGTCCCTCGGGCATAAACTTTGACTCATGCATAGCCTTAGTCTCAAACTTGAGCCTGGGCTCAGGAAACTTAGGCTTAGAGTTAACCTTCGAGTTGAATCCAGAGTTTACGCTAGCGTCTATGTCTTTTTAAACCTTGAGTTGGGGTAATACTATGTCTTAGTCTCACTCTCAGACTCAGTCTTTGCCAGGCTTAGACTTGAGCTTAATTTTAGGGTCAAGTTTGTGACTAAAGATATGTGTCAGGCCCCCGAGCTTTAACTTTGGGTTCCGGTTAAATTTGTTCTCAGGCTTAGCTTGAGCTTTAGCCCTGGCTTATAACTTAGTTTTGGGCCCGTTGCCTTTGAAGTCGAGCTAGAGTTGGAATTAATTCAGGCTTAGGCTTAATCAGGATGGGTTTCTGTTTGTGACAATTTTCCGTCATTTCAGAAAGCGCTGACGTAGATTTAGACGCTTTACTCAAGGAATTGTGCGCTTTGGAGGATCAATTGAAAAACGGAAACTCGTTTCCCGTTGGATCGTCGTCTTTATCGCCGTCCGAAGTCGAGATCATGCCCAACAGCGGAGGTGTGGACAGGAAATTACATAATACGGCAAACAATAGTACCAGAAGTCCGAGCACTATCGACTTTTACGAGTTATCAGCGCAGAAAGCAGTACATTTCGCGGTAAGTTAATCATATGAATTAAGTAAGCTGACGGTAATGAGGTCCTTTGAGCATTTCACTGTTGATGAACATGTTTTAATTTGTTAGTTGTAACATATCGTCCAATAATAATCACTTAAAAACTACTGAGGTCATTGTGAGTCATGTTCACTACTATCATTCTAATCAAAAGCGGCAAGTGGTTTTCTTAATCAATCAGTCTTCTATATGGGATGTATCATCGTAGACTGACTGATCTTGAATCAGGGTGGTCAATTGATATAATAAGCAAGAACGCATAGATATTATGGTAGTTACTATCGAGCGGAACGGAAGGGAACGACAGTTCTGGTCTAGATACTGTAAGATAAGCACTTTAAAGGTATCCTGTTTTTGGACAACAGCTTATTATCCTTAATAAAGTGCAACACTTTGCAACAAATAGTGCATTCGATAGCCATAATAATCTGAGACGTTTTACACTAACAACCTTCCCAGGAAACAGCTCTGAACGACTTCACAATCATTTCAGGATAACCATGCCAAACATTGCGAACTTCCTCAAACTGGGTACCATCCACCTTGCATGATGAACGATGGCGCACGGAGTCCTGACAATGATTCGGCCTTCTGCGACAATATGAGCATTCTTTCTGTGGATTCGTTGCACTCCCAAAATTTAAGGAGTCAGCATCGTCCACTCGCCATCCCCGATTGTTTGAAATTGTCGACGGTGGTCGACAACGACGACGATACGGACGATTTTACTGGTTGTCGTGGAATAAATCCTATGGGCGTCAATCGTGACAGTCAAGGCTTGTCTATTGATAGCAGCACGAGAGGATCTATTATGACGCCATCACCAACTCAAGTGAGAATTTAAAATTCATTTTGATGTGCTTTATAGCCTGTACAAATGTATAAAAATTTGAAAGATGTGTTGGATTGTTCTGGAGTGGCGTATAACATTATTCTAGCTTCAAGTTTACATAAGAGAGGTGCAACAGTTCTTAGAGTCCTATGCACGTTTTTCTTTTAGAACTGGACACTTGAATGACATTTTCCCTGAAACTTGTCGATTTTGTCTAATTTGTCAAGAAAAATTACAAAGCCACAGAAATATGTTTTAGAAAACCACAAAAAGGGTTTCAGATTTTCCTGGAGTACCTTTTTTTAATACCCCGAATTATGTGATACTTGATCACACAATGTAGTGAAAAATCTCCAGCTCTTCATGCCAGTTTTTGAATTTTTTATCTGAATTTTCTATTGATCTTGTCTATCCTTATTATCTTTCTGTTTGTGTCTTCTGCTTCTCCCTCCTTTGCTTTATGTCCTATATTGTGTTTTGTTGTTGTTGATTATCCAGTATTCCTTTTCATTCCGCGATCTTCATTTATTTATCACCTTTCTTTAATTTCAACGTATTTCTTGATGATTTTGTTTCCTACTCGTTTCTCATTTCCTATCACTATTTCTTACGTTCATTATTTTCTCGCGTTTGCATTTGTATTTATAATTTTCTGAATTCATTGGAATCTTTGCACATCACTCATCCTCGAAAACACGTCATATTTAATTTTTCCTCTTTCCTCATTCTGCCTCGCATAGAATCAATTTACTCTTTTTTGCCTAATAGGTGGAATTTTCTCCCAACAATATCGACGGTTTGCTTTTCCTTCATAATACCAGCTTTTCATGCTTAGTTTTTTCTTTTTTCTCTTTCCATTTCCTCAAAATTTTGCTATATGAAGAAATTTCCTGATTACGATAAAAAACATGAAAAGGGGAGCATTTAGCGTGGTAAGAGAGAAAAAGTTAGACGCCGTTCTTTTGTGCTTGCCTTTGCGATAAATTCATCATGCTTGAGATCTAGAGGATAGACTACTGCACGTATAGTCAATTAATATTCATGGCTACCGATATAACGCATATCATTTCTATTATAAGTGCAACACGCCTTTTGATTATGTGGTGGTTTTTGACGTTTTATACTGGCTTATGCTGTAATATAATTTTTTCCCCGCAAGCCTAGTGTGTCATCCAGCTCATGAGTTCGGAACCCGGCCAGTTTCATTAAACCCTGAATGGCCCGTCAACCTCAAACTTGGCATTGTTGACCCTACGAGTGTCTCCCGTTACTCCTAGAATGTAGAAATGTGAAATACAACATTTATCCTGTAGAAATGATGCTTCATCCAATGGCACTGGTTCCAAATTTTTTTTTGTAGTGACCTGGTCAAGGTTGTTCGCCAACTTTTGTAGGCGATGGGACAGCTCCAGCGCTACTGAATGAGCCTTCCAACGCGAGTGACCATACCAGAAGCCCTCCCAGCTCCAAGAGGCGACAGATGGTGTGCTTGGTACAACTTTTCTCCCTTAGAGCTTATGTTTCATTAAGTTCACAGATTCCTAAGCCGACATTTCCATTCGTGGGATTGCTGTGGTGCCGCTCAGGAAGCCCTCCAACACTGGTGATCAAGGGACTCTGTTGCTCCAATAGTGAAAGAATGCTGTGATGCAAAATTTGTCCCGCAACATTAATGTTGCACACAGTTCAGGAGTGTTGAGTATTTTCGTTGAGCCCTTGTCGACACTTACGCCACTTGTCAGTTAGTATACAGCTATGGCGCCATCCAGGTAGCTCTTCGATACCCATGTCCATTTTGAGAACATTCATTTGAAATTGCTCTCAAGTTCAGAAAAACAAAAATTTCTTGAAACAACTGTTAGTTTACTGATATTTTGAAAAGTTTTAAAACCTCTGCACAGGCAATACTTTCAGTGTTTTTATCTGAAACACACTATAAATAAGATTTTGAAATTGATATGAATCATGCCAAGAGCATTCATGTTTTTTTTCGACAGTTAAATTCATCAAATACTCCTTGCATTTGATTTTTCGAATTTCGATCTGTTAGAAAAGTGCAAGTCTTGGATATAAGCTGACACCTGTTTATTTCTAAACTTTTGAACTACATGAAGGGTAAATGTAGTTTCTGGAAGTTTTTCGAGCAAGTCAACACCCCTGAGCATTCGAAAAAGGTAACGCAAAAAGCCTATGATTCATACCCTTGCTCCAACTTCTAAAATAAGGTTAGAGGAATTCAAATGTTTCTTGGAATAGAAAAATTTTCACAAATACTACATTGAGTAGTTAAAGTTAAGAAGTGTTGAGTTTTGTCAACTACCAGAAGAGCCTATTTTCTAGCAGCAGTTCGGTAGTTAATTTGAACGTTAATTGTTTGACATTTTCGAGCTAGCCGAAATAATCTATTTTTGGACCATGAAAAAAGCTGCTAGACTTCTGAACTTGTTGCCACAAAACTATGAACTTTTTCGAAAAATTTCGATTAACAGCTAAATTTATTGATCTATGAGTTGTATGGTTATCAATTTCTCGAATTTGACAGTATTTGAGTTAAATAAAAGTGTATAGTATCATGTGAATAAAATTTTACTTTTTTCGACAACAAGAGTATTTTAATATATTATCGCCTCGAAAAGCTTTCCTTTGCAAGTTCCAGTTTCCAAAAAAACATTAAAATAATTAACATGAAGTTTTCAAGTTGGGAATTTTTTTTTCTAAGATCAAACAAAGTAAGTATCAATCTATAGATTTCGGTGCGATCTAAACATGATCTAAAATTCTGCATGTTTGGTTAAAAATTAGGGTGACTTCCTGCAGATTTCATTCATATTTGTTGTTGTTTACTTCTAATTTTGAACCCGACGATTAGCAGCTTCGACCCGACTATTTATGGTTTTGCTCAATTTTACCCGTTTTCGTCCACAAATTAGATTATATACGACGACTGACCGTTTTTTCCATCATTATTGTTCCTGCTCCGGAATCGCCATTGAGTCGATCTTTCGTTTTAGTCGCTCATTAATTTTTAATTCTTAATAGATTTTCTCTTTCCATAGATAATAATTTATATTCTGTAGAGAAAGATCGTTCATCAAATCTCTAGAATGCTTCCCTTTTTCTTCCCTTTTAATTTTTTGTCTAATGTCGTCTATTTTTCTTGAAAAAAAGTTTCCAAGGTCAATAATAAGCGAGCATTTTTAACAAATTACTAACGTTAAAATATGGGGAAATTTTTTTATTTTCTAGCTGCTGGCGGCCGACGACGATGTTAGAACATTCAGGCGACCACCTTCTCCCGAAGCCGGGATGTTGAAAATGGGCGACGATGAAGACAAGGAAGCGAAATTGAAACTGGAAAAGATCAGAATAGCTTTGGAGAAGATGAAGGAAGCGAGCGTCAAAAAAGTGAAAATTTAATTTTAAAAACTGGGAAAAGTGATTATGCGACCTGCGAAATTCAAATCTAGTGAAATTTTCATTATTCATTTGACAGTGTGAGTTCTGGGAAAAGGTTTTGATAGGATACTTTGATCCGATTGTCGACAACTTCCAAGTGAATTTCGCTCACCTCAGTCTCACCTGTCCAGAACTGATTTACCCACCCAGATAGTGACTCTTCGGATGGAGTAGAATTTTCCAAAACACATCAAATTGTATATCAATCGATAGATCACGCATTAGTCTATTCAAAGACATGGTTTAAAAAGTATTTTACGTCCACTTTTTACCGAGTTGAGAGCTCTTAAAATTTGAATGATGGCCTCACTCTTTTCTGCTGGGTGGTCCTAAAAAGTCTTTTATATCTCAGCAGAATATCAGGATAGAATGTTAGAATCTGGCTCATCAGATGGCTTACCTAGTCTAGTTTATCACCTCGAATTTGATATTTATATCTGGATTATGCCATGAGCTGTAATCATTTATTGCAAATCAATGCTTTTTGACGTCAATTTTTATGTTTTTACATTGTTTATGGAATCCTCTTACAAGCCTACAGTAGAAATTCTTCAACTCAAATGAAAGCTGAAATGATTCAACAGCGAATGTTTGGTTTGTGAAGCAGAACCGTGAAATCTGTTGGAAATGTATTACCTACTGTTTTTAGAAAAATTTGGAATTTCGTAAAATTTTCAATACTTCTACAATTGTGAGCTGCAGAACGACCCTGAATTGGACTTATGTAAAGCAAAATGAAGTCAAATTTTCGTAGATATGACCGAGTACAACTTTTTCCCAACTTGTCGATTTTTTGTCTAAAATAAGGTCCATAAAAATTTTTTTTTTCGTTTTCGTTTTTGCTAAAAATGGTTTTTTGTCGATCGCACAAGATTGAGAAACTTATAAATGTGAAAGAATCCTTCGCATATGATGTTTGAGTTACTTATCTTAGTTTTGTATTTTACAGATTTACGTCAAAATTTTCACGTGCGATGGAAATAGTAAAAGTTTATTGATCGACGAACGATTAACCATTTTCGACGTGCTCAAAATTTTGGCCGAGAAAAATCACGTCACTTTGACCGTTAATCATTCGCTGGTCGAATATCATCCGGATTTGTTGATGGGTCAGTTGCCGTATATATATCATTTTTGTCAAAATCTGATTTCACGATTGTCTTGATTATTTAAAGGCCCCGTTATTCATTCAAAAAATGCTGAACATAATTCACATAATTATAGTGGAAAAATATAAGATTTTGCAAGGCCTGAAAGGCCGAAGTGAAATCATTATTCTACTAAAATGCCGAGACTTAACTAGCGTATGTATCATCCGATTGGCCAACTCTTAGCTCGATTAAAAAGCTCCGCCTAAAATAATTTTTAACACTGGGTAAAGTTCCCCCATTATCATAGTTCATGAGAGCTGCAAATAAAAGGAGTCATAATGAAGTAAAGAAGTATAGATTTTTTTTTTGCGAAAAGGAGACCACTTTAAAAAGAAAAATACAGGTCAACGCCACTAGGAAGGTGGCGGAAAAGCGATATACATAGTTGGAAAAAGTAACACATGAGTCTTAAAAGACGAAACATTATGTGCACGATAAGCACAAATAGAAAAACATCAGCACATTAATCAAGTCCAACAAAAAAAAGGTCGACGGTAAGACAAAATACTAATTTTTCGGGTCTTCGAATAGGTAATTAACGGGCTGGACGGCGAGAAAAAACGTCCTCGTTTTGGAAAACGATTATTGTTGCCCCGAGTTCTACAAAAAAGTATGGTTAAAAACGAGAAAAAAACCTTGAAGGGATGGGAAGGGAGGGCCTAGTTAAGTCTCGGCATTTTAGTAGAATAATGATTTCACTTCGGCCTTTCAGGCCTTGCAAAATCTTATATTCTACTTCAAATGCCTCGACTTAACTAGCGTATGTGTTTAAAGCTTAGGGTATTATCAAAGACAAAATTCGTGTAATTTGGTAAGTCTATATCCCTCTGATAAAACCGCTTTGAAGTTAAGGACTGCGAACTCCAGTTGGCATTACAGGATAAAAGCAAGTGGGCAGCCCGAAACAAAAGCTTTGGAAGCCGAAGCAGAGCGTGTCAAATGTGCTTTAAAAACTGGTGTCAATGCCCGAAAGGGGCAAAACCGTCTTAATCCAACGGGAAATTGTCGCAGTGGAAACCGGCTTCTGAGGTTTCAAAAAAGGATAGAAAACATCGACTTTCAGAGCCACTGATTGCTTTGGTTGGATCCAGATAGAGCTGAAAATAAATGTAGGGGCATAAACGGGATTCCGAAAATTTGAAAATTTTGAAAGAAACAGGAGGACCACCACGTCTGGTTTTAGTAATCGCTGGAATAGTAATAAGAATAAAGTCCTCGAAAAATTTTATGTAACGAATGTCCAACTTTTGAATTTCAGGTGCCCTTTTTGGGGAGCTTAATAATGACAACAACGTGATAGATTTAAAGTAAGCAACTTCAAGTCTTGAGGAGAAATGGGAGTTACATTACGCCAGAGATCTTTCAAAAAATGAAGAACAAGAGCAATATCTCATGTTGAGGCATAACTGGGTTTAGGTGGATTAAGGTTAAAAAATCCTTTCAAGAAACGTTTAATAATGAATATTTGTCAGGTCGCAGCGAATTTCACCTATAGTTTGTTTTTCTTGTAATGCCTCTAAATAATGAAAGTGGAAAGCAAGTAGTATTTCAGATTTTTACGATTTTCTGATAAACGATATATCGTATAGGGCTGGAACTTTGTGAACGTATTGACTCAGCCTTTAACAATTTTTCGAGTAAAAAATTTTACAGTAACTGTGTAAATGATTTTGACGACAGTTCTGATTTGTGTCACTTTTCTATTTGGAAGCATTGTATAAAAAACAGACTATAAATAGGTAAAAATAGCTGATTTAGCTGCAGCTAAGGTGCTGTGTTTTAGATTACTTTTATGCAAAAGCAATAAATAGTGAACTAATTCGCATGCAGCAGGTCGAAAGGGATCGATTTATCGTCGAGAACACCAGCGATGCCACTTTTAATGGCCGAATTGTAGTGTTTCTGTGTTCTGCTAGACCATGATTGAAGCATGATGTCGGCAGCCTCCTTTGTAATGCCGCTGGTCTGCCAGTAACTCCTGATATTTTCCAAGCTGAAAGGCGAAGTATTTTGTTTAGCACGAGGGGATGAGGAAGCCCTAATGGGTCCGATAGAAGATTCAGCGTTTGGGGAAGCAATAAGGGAAAATTGACGGCTAGAGCCAGCAGTTGGGGCCACCACGGTTGAGTCGGCCAAACTGGAACAATTAGCACAGCTGTAGGAGAGTCTAATCTAAATTTCTGAATAGTCCTGCCAATTTAAGCAAAAGGAGGAAAAACAAAAGCAAAAAATTCATGCCAGCAAAGAGTAAAACCATCAAAAGCAGAAGCATCAGGGTCTGGCTTCCATGAAACAAAATGTTTTAAATGGATATTATGCCTTGAAGCAAAAAGATCAATGGAGGACCCCATTTTTTATTTAAAAAAATCAAAATTGCTGCATTCAAATGCCATTCACTGCTGTCAGCAAAATTTCGGGATAATCAATCAGCTTCAATGTTAAATTCTCAAGGAATATATGTTGCTTTAATGTTCAGGTGACGATCGAGGCACCAAGACCAAATTTTAATGGACAAATGGCAAAAGAATCTATTTTAGTGTCACCTAGCTTGTTGATGTAGGCAATAGCTATAGAATTATCATGCATGAAAGCAAAAATTTTTAGGCCGTAGAGGCTGCTAAAAGTTCTTTATACTTTATATGCAAATTTAATTCGTTTTTCCAGAGACCATCGGCTTTGTGGGAATCTCAAAAAACGCCCCAGCATTCATCAGAAGCATCTGAAAAGATGGTTCGAGAAACAGGGTCTGGAAAAAATGTTTCTACCATTCTAGGAATTTAACTGTTTAGACCAAAGTTCAAGTTCTTTTCTGGCTTCATATGAAAGAATAATGTGATGATTATAATTTTGTTGTTTTAAACCAGAAATCAAGCAAGCCTGCAATTCTCTAGAGAATAGACCAGCACGTAACAAAGCATGACTAACTGAATCGAATTTTCCCAATAAACAAGCTGCGACAAGCAGTTTTACAGTATGCTTCTGTAGATGAGAAATACATTGCCTTAAAATGTCATCAACTTTATCATGCGGAATTTTTAGTGTTGAAGTTTTGGAAGAAATAATGAAACCGAGAAAAGTGATTGACGTCTTTGGCGCCAATTCCGATTTTTCACTGTTAACTATGAAGCCGAGCTGGGCCAAAAGAAACCTCACAAAACGGGCATCAGCTTTCAGCTTCTTGTAGGACGCATTTAAAATTAACATATCGTCCAAATATATTATTATGCGAATGCCAAGTTGACGACAAGCAGAAACTACAGGCTCCAATAATTTCGTAAAAACCCGTGGAGCTGAAGAAAGTCCAAAGGGCATGCACGTAAACTGATACAAACGATTGTCCCATTCAAAACAGATAAACTTTCGGTCATTCATATAAACAGGGACAGCAAAGTAAGCATCCTTCAAGTCAATTTTAACCATACAATCGTTCAAATGCAATAAATCTTTTAGCATAAAGATGCCTTTTATTTTAAAATGCTCATATTTTACATAAGCATTGAGGGGTCACAAATTAATTACTGGGCGCATATCACCATTCTTTTCGGGAAAACTAAACGAGGTACATAAAGATCAGAAGGGGCGATAAAAGAAGGTACGGGTTCGATAGCACCCTTAGACAAAAAGGGAAATGAACTCTTGAGATGCTACAGACTGATCTTGAGGTGAAAATTGATCGGCGAAGGCCTAACCTTCTGTTTAGTTGGAATACTTTCCCATTCGATCTGTAGGCCTGACACTATGCTTAATGGCCATCTATCAGAGGTCAATCTAGACCAATTAGTAAGGAAAAAAGCTAAGCAGCCAGCAATTAGTGGGAATGAGCAAGATGCAAAAATCTTGCACTCAGAACCAGAAAAAATCCCCAGAATGGATAGGACGGTCCCAAAACTTTCTGGTGCTGGAATAGAAACGCAAACTTTGGGAAAGTTGATGCGATGCACCATGAACAGACGAAGGGGGTTCAAACCCATGAACCGACGATTGTCTAGGTGCAAAAGAAGAATATTTCCTGAGAGCATCATGCAGGCCATTTTTATGACCATGATTTTTGAAACTGCCACACAAAGACTTGCCAAAGAGTAGAGGTGGCGATAATATCATGTCTGCATCTCTACAGCAGGCTACCGGTTCCTCCGATGAAACGGGCATGGACGCAATGTCCTTTAACAAATAGCTTACTATTTCTACATTTTATAGAATTTTGCAGTGCCTGTCATAAAGAATATCCTGTAAAATGAAGCTGATGTGACGAAGGCTGCGCTTAATAGCGTTAGAAGCACAAACTAGATCAAACGATCCTTGATCCTGTTCATCAATTACGCCCACCAAGGGGTAGGCTCATTCAATGACAGACTGTTGTAAACAACGAAAATGTTCATCTTTTCTAATAAGCCATTTCTTGTCTCTTCCTAAGAAAGATCTAAGGTCCTCGACTATAACTGGGGCTAAAGCCACTTGGGAATCTGGAACCAAAATTTTCGAGTAACATTCCAAACATAACAAAGGATGCTCAAAATAACCTCGTAATTCTGATATAACCACATCCTGGGTCCCGCTTGTAAGCAGCAAGCATTCACATTCCAGTTTCAAAGAATCCGAAAAAGTCGGAAAAGCCGCTTTGCTGGTAGATGAAGGAGCAGATCGTGAATATTTGTGATCGACCAAATAGCCGGCTGACATCAGGCTTTAATTGTCATCCAAAACCAAAGGGTTATTGGAATGAGGCAGAGGCTCCTTTAGAACGGAATGCATAGAAGCAGAGTCCAGCTGAACTGAGCCATTATATCGAACCATCAAGGGTGGTTCCGGATTTGTCATAGGTTCGATGGAACCTTGTTGTAAATTGTCGGAAGGAAAAACCTCTAAGGAGGAACCTTCAATAATTGGTTCAATGGAACCCTGAGCCTGAGAAGAATCGTTCTTGTCGATTAAAGAAGCTAAGTGTCAATTATCCGATGACAAATTTGCAGTAGAACCGCAAATGGTTGAAGAACTTCCGGAATCGGTCGATTCAGACGAACTGGAAGACGATTTGTGCCTGGAACGACGTCGATGAGCTGATCCCTGACGAACGACACTGCAGCTATGGTGGCTCGAAAGAGTACCATGCAAAGATGACATTAACAGAACCGAAAGGCGCTTTGGAACAAACAGAACGTGATGACATGGAAAAATAAAAACGAGCTAAAAGTTAGCCAGCTCGAATGAACTATGATAATGGGGGAACTTTACCCAGTGTTAAAAATTATTTTAGGCGGAGCTTTTTAATCGAGCTAAGAGTTGGCCAATCGGATGATACATACGCTAGTTAAGTCGAGGCATTTGAAGTAGAATGAATCATAATCAAGTCTTGAAAATTTTTAGAGCGCATTTACGAAGACCACGAAAAATTTGTGGGAAATATTTTAATGTGGACAACAAATTCGAATAATAAATTGTATTTTGTGGAACGCCCGGTGAAATATGACATTTTTCGGCAACCGCATGTAAGTGGGTGTTCTTTACGAAATGAGAGAATTGCCCTTGAAAAAACTCAATCTTTGAGCAACTTTGGAAAGAGATAACAATTTTTTTTGAAAGAGAAGTTCTTTTTGTGTAAAAGAATGTCTTTCAAGAATTTACAGTCGTTTTTCAAAACGTAATTCTAATTGGTTATGGCTTAGATTTGTGCTCACGTGACGAGTTTGTGATCCATTTAACCCTGAATGTAGGCACGGTTTCGGGCTGCAGACGGTGATAAGACGTTCGTCGCTATAGTTCGTGTTATTCTAGTTACAGTGTCTCCTCAGCCGCGGTGTCACTTCAGCCACTCTTATTTGCGTTAAATATTAACTAAGACGTCATCTTCTCGATTATCCTGTCATTTCAACCACTATGCCAGATTTTCAGAAAAATGTGCATGATCGAATGAAAAATGAATTATTTACTGTAAAATTTTCACTTAAAGATTGCGGTAGGTCAGTGGAGTGTGCATTCAAAATCTTAGTTCGATATGAAAAATTGTTTCAGAAACTAATCAAAATATGCAATGAATGTTTTTTCTGTATTGGAAACATTTTGAAAAAAAAATTCAGATTCGTGTTTTGAGGGTGCTCATTAGTCATTATCTGGTATGATTTCGTCTTTCATATTCCATTACATGATCAATTTTTTTCTAAAATTGTTTCGCTTGGATTATTGGCTCAAAACAAAAAGTTTGCTGAATCGATACTCTGTGCGAAGTTTAAAGATAATTAGCAAAGAGAGGAAGAACAACAAAAAATTCCAACCAAACAGAATCACGTTTCGAAAAAATGTTCAAATTTTCCTGAAAAATTAGAAATTTTTTTGAGAATTTTGTCACTCTACACGCTTGCAAAAATTGAACTTTGTCAAGTGGCTATTTATTCAAAGATATTCAAAGTAATAATGATTATAAAAATACTAGTAGAGAATGTACAGATCGATGAAGATCTGCAGTAGAACTGTTTTAGCTTGAATATTCTATCTTATGTAGATCTGACATCTGCAAGATCCGTACGTCATGAATTACAATGCTTTATTTCATCCGCCAGTGTTTTATTGTAGTAAATAGCCCTTTTTCGAAGTGATCTTACTTTATAAGTACACAAGTTTAAGACGTAGCCCGAAAATGGCTACCCAAGTCCTAATGATAGGCTATCGAATTAAACTAGTATGTTGTAATTAAGCTCATCAAATGGTCTGTCATCTCTAGTTTCTTACCTTTATTACCTTTACGTTTCTTAACATTCTTATAGTATGCCGTGAGATTTATTTATTCCCAGTAAACAACAGCTTTGTTCGTGTTAATTTCATTTTACTCATTAAAATTGTCCTAATCAGCAACGTAATCAGACAAATGACAGATATTCTCCAATTGATTTTTCTAAACAGTTCGACATTGCGCTGATACATATAATTCTCATAATTTTTTAGGTACTTAGAGAATGAGTGGCATGCATGTTTTTGAAAAGCAATCGAAAATTAAAAGAAACGAATTTCATGGGATTTATATTTTTCTGACTAGATGCTAAAACGAATTTTTTTCCAAACTTTCAAGCTCGTCCAATAAGAAGAAGCAATCTGTCAGTCAGGGTGTCTCAAAAAACGTCTTTCCCATAAAACTTTTGTTTGATCCGAATAGAGTTTTGAATAAATCAAAATTTATTACTCCAACATGACTGAAATTTGACTAAAAATATTTGGAATGTTCAACGGCGAAGTAAATGTCGGGAAAACAATTGAAGAAATCAAAATTGGACAAAACTTGCTAGAAAAATTACCTTACGAAACTTACTCTGTATCAAATTCTGACGCTATTTCCAATCGCATTCTCTGATTTACTTTTTGAAATCCTGTTGTGACATTTTCAACCGATGAAATCTGAACTAAAAATCGAATAGCATAAGTCGTCTGGTTCCTGGACAAAAATATGTAGTTTTAATAGTCATAAGCTATGATACAGTTTTCAAGAAAATGATATCCACAAAATGATATCCGAAAGTATTTTTCCTTGTTCTAAATCAAATCTTCATCGATAGGGATTTTGTTGAGTGATTTTCTTTAGTTACTATTATTAGTATCTTGACGATTATTTTTAATCTAAATTTCTCGATTCTTTATGTCTTAAGAGTAATCCATGAGCTACCAAAAAAATTATAGTTTTTGTATTGAGCTTTACCAACCAGACCCTAAATTTCGGATATGAGTAAAATTCTGGCATCTGATATCAGATTAATATTGCCACCAGGGGACTGAAACCTCAAAGCAGCTCTGATTACTGTAACTTGCAAGGGAACACATGCCAGTGTAAATTCTGATATTTCAGGTGCTATGGTGCATTTGGTAGAGTACAGGAAACGGAGTAATATCACACTAATCGTCTCCTCCAATGTGCTTTTCTCACTCCGAAATTCTCATAAACGTGGTGAACAATGTAAACTTTGTATATACCAGACCTAAGCAACCTTGAAAGCAGGCTGGCTACATACTTTTTAGTTGCATGCTTATATCTGTTGGACTCCTAATATCAAGTACAGGCCAATCTTCTACTGTTCTATACATTTATGCAAATTTTTTGTAGAAAGATCAGACCGGAAAAACGATTACCGTAATACCAGGGCCGTACCCATGATGCGGGGGGCGACCGCCCCCCTATGCAATGGATTTTTTTACTGAATACGTACTTATATAATATATGTATACACATAATGGTTGCTAAAAATTCTTACACATTATTTGCATAAAATTCTTCGTTTAGTTAAGTTTCAGGACTTCAAATTGATTTCCTCATCTGAATTTGGTATTTTGTTTGATATTTTTGACTGAATCTTTTGACGAAAATGATTTGTTTTTTCAATACTCACTTCAGTACGCTACGTAAAATGATACTTTTTTAAATTTTAGAAAATCCGCCCCCTCCTTGGACAAATCCTGGGCACGGTACGGTGTAATACTACTCCATTTTTGTGAGCTATGGAATGCGCCATGGCATGTGCAGTTTCAAAGTTTACCCTTGAAACTTCCCCTCTTTATTATTATTGTATATCTGTTTATTTCTCTACTAGATCCATTACAGTAATACCATACTCGCAGGCACCTGTATGTAAAAAATGAGTAAACCGCCATAGGCTCGTAGACTTTTTACTAGAGTAAAACTTCTCATGGTAGTTCGCACCATGACACCAACCTTTCGGCAGCTTTTTTGTAATCATCCTCTTTTCGTCTAGTTCTACTTAACCGAAGACAATTCTTCCAGTCAAAATCGATCATCGAAGGATAAATGTAGTGGTCGGCGTTTGGTAGAAGTAAGCTTATTTGCATAATCATGATGTAAATCGTATTCCTCTTGTTACTACATCAACAACAGGAGTTTTTCAACGGTTCCAATTGCCAGCCGCCGCCCCTCGAAGGTCTATTATACCTGAAGCAAGAAGGCAAAAAAGCTTGGCGGAAAAAGCATTTCGTTCTACGAGCATCCGGTTTATATTTCACTAGCAAGAATAAGTCTAAGGTGAAGCTTACTGTGAGAATATAGTGCAGGTTTTTCGCATTGATATAAATAAGGTTTTCCCGTAGTTGTATTCTGAAAATTCTTCTGATTTAGAGTATTTGTTGATTGTTACAAAAGTCTGTTATATAGTGATGATCATTAACGTAACAGTCACGATATGTACTCAGCACTGTACATACAGTCTTGCTAGCAAGAATAAGCCCAAGCTGAAATTATTGTAATAATTCAGAGTAATTTTTTCGAATTCATTTAAAAGAGGTTTCTCAGGATACAAGCATACATGTTATTGGGAGTTTGTTGGTGATCCTGACCCCAAGCAGAACCTTGGCTGATCGCTAGCAGAATAATGGCTGACCCCAATCCAGAATTTTCATTTTTTTGGACA
This sequence comes from Romanomermis culicivorax, assembly GCA_963922205.1. Classification (NCBI taxonomy): domain Eukaryota; kingdom Metazoa; phylum Nematoda; class Enoplea; order Mermithida; family Mermithidae; genus Romanomermis; species Romanomermis culicivorax. Next base: position 1,801,816 of record CAWUHX010000002.1, read on the forward strand.
TTTATATCATGAGATGTAGAAGTAAATTTATTTCCAAGTAAATGTTGCAATCAAATATATTAAGCACAAAATAAATATGATTATAACATATACTTCGTAAAGTTTAATTTTTTTGTAGCTGGAAGAGCACACTGAAAAATACACAAAAAGAAAATTTAGAAGCATTGTGACTTAGTTCTGGGCACGTATGGAAAAAAATTTGGTCTGACACCCTAAAATTTCTATTCCGCACATGTATGGATAGGAGTCATAATTTTTACGATTGTAGATGTATATGATTCTTGTAACTGTAATTGCACTGTGGAACTTTACTGAGCTTTACTCTCTGTGGTTACAAAAGTCTGTTAAAATGTGGTGACAATGATGAACTTAGTAGCCATGAAGGTGGAGGGTTTGTTGGGGTTTTGACCCCCAGCAGATTTTTGCTGACCCTCCAGCAGATTTGACTTCTCCAACAATGATAGAGAAGATTACAAAGGAAAATGAGCAAAAGAGAACAGAATGTCGTCCTAAAAATGGGAACGATGCTGTAGTTTAACATTTTTTTCTGAACAAAGCACGCTTGATTCCAAAAAAGGAACATTAAAACTTTATAAAAGTGCATTCTAAGCAAATAATTTCACATATGTGACCAATATAAGTTGAAGAGCATGCTGCTTGAATGTTAGAAAACCTATCTAAGACCTTTTTTCGTTGTCACGAACGAAAAAAAATTGTGCCCCACCCCCTGTCCTGGCTGACCCCCAGCTGGATTTCTATGCTGTGCATGTATGCTCAGTAGTCATAGGATATGCACTATACAGTGAACATACACTTTGGCTAGCAAAAGCAAGTCAAAGGTTCAATTTAATACCAGAATATAATTCACAGTATTTGCTGTAATTACAGTAGTCGTCTGTAAGGTTTAAAACTTGATAGGATGATATGATATTATACGCTGTACATATACTTCTTCTAGCAAGTGTAAGTCAGAAGTTTGTTTTTATGGATATGCTTCTTAATCACAGAAGCAGAAATCAAGTAACTACTCGTATTTCATACTCTTACTATTTTTTGAAACCATGTACCGTGGAGGGCTAAAAATTTGCGAGCATTGTCAGTCAATCTTTAACATCATTTTTTAACAAGAAATCTTTTTGTAGAAGCTTTTTTATGCATTGCTTTTTGTCACTTTTATTTAGAAGAATTTTATATACACGAGATATAAGGTGTGGCTTACAATGGAATTTGAGCGGACTTTGTTCGAATTCATGTAAATAAGGCTTCTCAAAATAAGAGACAACTTTGGCTGTATTCTGAAAATTCGTTACATAATGTACTGTGTGGTTAGAAAAGTGCAAAATTTTAAAATGCGTTGATTGTAGTATTCTCTAAGAATTTGCCGCATTCACTGTGTACTGTATATATACTGTCACTGAATATCGTCAACTTGATAAAATACAGTAACTCTGAAAAATTTGCAGTCATCGAAAGATCTCGTCTGTTTGGCTCAACTAGATTCGGTTCAAATTTATAACGGTATCGGTTGGAAGAAGAAGTATAAAGCTCCGACGGAGTTCGGTTTTGCATTGAAAGTTCGTTTGATTAAAAAAATACGTCATTGTCTGATGACCATTTTGACTTTTTCAGCATCCTCAAATACAAATCAAAGCGTCGAGGTACATCAAATATCTTTGCGCTGAAGATGACAAGTCACATTCCCGGTGGATAGCTGCATTGAGGATCGCCAAAGTAATCTACGACTGTTTATCCGCACAATCGGTGATGTAGGATTCACAAGTCATGATCAACTTTTTTACATTCCATAATTTCAAAATAGCGCCTGGATTAGAGTGTATGCCTCACGGTATGATCCAAATTCATACATCAGAGTGGGAGCTTTGGAATCATCACACTAAGCATGTCACAAATCTAGTTTTTCAAAATCACTGGTTCGGAATCCGGTTTTGGCCAATGAAGCATTGAAACTTCAGTTCCATTTACGAATCCAGCTTTTTATTTCAAAAACCAATCGGCTCCGAATCCGGTGCTATTCATAAAATAAGTGTAGGAGAGTGTAGCTTAATAAGCTTAGAAATTTTTTCATATGCTCTATGTAGTCTATTTAGTATGTTTTCATTCATTTATTTGACACGTCGTGCTTTGGTGAGGTTACTTCAATTTTTCTGAAATAGACAATGCATAACCGACTGTGAATTTCAGAAAAGAAATTGTGCATAAATCTGATTTCTATTGGGTATTCAAGTCTAAATATAAAGTATGGTGTTCAGGATCGTCGAGAAAGAAACTGTAGTTCCTGCAGTATTAGGAATGCATTGATGAAGAAAATTACAGAAATGAGTGCCTCTGACGATTTACCCTTTAGTTTTGTTAAAATTTCGTTTCTTCTAGCTTGATGCATCAAGTGAGGAATAAGCTACTAAGGTCAAATGAACAATCAGCTTCGGAATGTGGAAAATAATGATTTTAGTATCTAATCTACAATTTCTACATCGTCCTGAATTCAAAAAAATAATTCGTTATTTTCAGATAGTCACTACTGAGAGATAGTGGGTCAAAGATTTTGAAAGTTCGAAGTTGTGCAATTAGAGACATTTGAAATTTTCTACTGTCAGCGTGTCATCTGAACAGTTCGATATACAAGCCGCAATATCGAAGGATGAAATATGGGAACACTTAAAAAAATGTTATTCTTGAATTACCATTTGACGACCTAAATTTTACAATCAACTTTTTGGCAATAAATTTCTTACGAACTCGTCCTGTCATTAAAACATGTTCTACAAAATTATGTATTATACCACATGTAAACATAAAATTGTAATGACCAAACTAGAAATCAATTGGTCTCGGGTTCGGTTCCTGTGACACTCGGAGCTTCGATTTGGATACTTGAAAATTGAGTCGATTCTTTTTAGATCGGGTTCAGTTCCTACTTCACAGAAATAGGTGTGTGGTCCCACCCAAAAACATTTGCAGCCTGGTTTTTTTGACGGTCGTGAATATTGATCAAAATTTGTAATCATTCTACCTTTTTTGAGTAAGAAAGTCTGCAATAAATGCTTCCGGTGAGCGATTTGGGGGGGGGGCGGTACTAATTCTTTGTGGCCTTTTGTTTTATAAGCACTCCATGAAACGACTACTTTCCAAGGCGATCAGAAATTTTTTCTTCCAAAACGCGACAAAGTGGTGATCTATCAATGGATCTCGTTAAGATATACTAGAAAACCTCACTTAAAATGGTGTTAATTTATTTCCGACGTGGTTATTGATAGTTAAAACTGAATAATTTGTTGACCTCGCCCAGGTTTTCTTTGCTGTCAATGTATGGTTTGATCCCACACAAAAAGTTGATTTTTCAAAATGAGCAGTGATTTTTTCTCAGAAAAAAACAGCAAAGTGGGTATCGATCAATAGATTTCGTTCATATCTATTCAAAAATACAACTTAAAATGGGGTACTCCATTTTGTAAAGTTATGGATGGTTAAAGCTGGTTTTACATTTGATTGATACTAATCTAATTTCATATGCCACATCTCCCACCACTACTTTTACCTATAAAGTTTTCTCTCGCAGAATGGAAAAACTTTGTACAATAATTATCACACGAACAACGATCATTGTACGCACATTTCACCCGACACCCACCTGCCCAAACCTTCGCTTAAACTTTCCTCGTCATTGGAGAGCGTGCATAATTTTTACAAAGACTCGGTGGTCATGCGGCCGAAGATGAACCACCCTCGAACCGACACTGATGGTGATCGACCATCATCCATCGAAAGCGCCCGACTGGCGGAAAAAGCTGCTCATCAGAACCCCCGAAGTTCGCAGCAAAAGAGTCGAACGCTGAGGAGTAATAGCGTTTCGAGAACAAAAATTGGGACATCGATTCGAGAAAGGAAAATATCGACGATTGAAAATCAGAACGATCATCAGAATTTGGAGATCGATCCTGTACCAATTTTAGACAATCGAAAACCTGTTGCTGAATCTATTCGCGATCCTTCGTGCCAAAAACGATCAGGTTTAAATGGTGCACCCAAACTGCCACTTACCGAACAAACGAGGCAGTTACATTGCGCAGTGACCTCGAAATCTGCCGGTGCTGCAGTGAATGGTGAGTTATCATTTTGCATACTCAGTTGATTCAAATTAGAATTAGATTTCAAGTGACGACTGCAAGGTGTTAATTCTTGAATCATACGTCTTATACTGCTCGATAGCCTACGGTAATCTGAGTAGCGTTACACTTCCTTTTTTCTCCCATAGGCATTTTTTACGCTGAAATTTGCATATGTGCAGAGCAGTAAAAATTTGGCGTTTACATGACCTATGGAACAACAAAAGGTGTGAACATGTAACTATACTTCATTTATTTTGGAAGGATCAATGCAGCGAGGTTGTAGTCGAACTTTTATTCAGAATTATGGATGACTTATTGACACTATTCAATTAATTTTACCTTCATGATATAGAGTCTTTGATGATCAGTCTTTTCGTATCATTTCAAAATTATCGAAATTGATTCCCGGATCTTTAGCAAGGCTGCGCTTGCCGAAACTCCGACTGCTGCATCGATTATGTCAAAATGAGTGGAGTACAGTCCATGTGATGGAACCAGCAAATATCAAAATTATACATCAATGATTAGTCACATGAGCATTATCTGAGTTTTCAATATAATCTATCGAATGCATGCTCTGCCATTCTAGATGTCTTGGTGTTTTCTGAGATCGGAAATGACCTAAGGAACGGGAATGATCAAAGATCTAATGGGAAAGCCATTCAATATGTAAACATTCCATTGTTTACGCTAATTTTAGTGTAAACAGAACCAATGAGAAAAAAACAGTTAGTGTAACATTACTGTGGGCTATTGAACGAACTATAGCTTTTTAAATTTCAGAACTTACACTTGAGAATGTGGGGTCGTGAATAAGGTTACACTGACTGTTTTTGATCATCAGCCTTGTTTACACTGAAATTTGCATAAATGTGTTAAGAAATAATAGTTTATTCATACGCGATATCAGAAACTATGACTAATATAGACAAGTGGGCAATATGGCTAATTTCCGCTCATCTTACTACTTTATTATGGGATAATATCACTATTATGAGTATACCAACATGTTCATGTCTAAGCCTAAGCCGGAATCCTAATCTAATTATGAGCCTAAACCTTAGCCTGTGTCCGGTTTCATAAAGCTCGCGCGAACTTAATTTGTCAGCGAAATTAGCAGTTCGCTGACGAAATTTTCCAACTTCTTGGGCGAAATTTGGCTTCGAGTTTCGCAAAGGTTGAAAAATATTTCCCTTAACTGCTCTCTAAATTTGGGTTTTATTGTACAAAGTATAAAGGACTAGTTTATCAGAAAATGCCCCGATGTGGCAGAAAAAAGAATATACTTGCTTTGATAGTTGCCAAGCTAGAAAAAAAGTGGACTAGATTTTTGAGAACTTGGGTTGAAGTTGGAAAAAACTCATTTCGCTCATATTTATTAAATTCGCCGTGGTCGAAAACCCCTTTCTTTAAAAAATCACGCAAATACGCTTGTTTACAGTACCCGAGATAATCTTTTTTGAAAAGTGACGCATCAGTTAAATTTTCCACGGTCGAAAACCCCTTCCATCAAAAAATCACGCAAATGCGCTTGTTTACACCCGAAATATTTTTTCGTGTAAAATGATTGCGTCCATCGAATTCGCTTCGGTCGGAAACCCTTAAACCGAAAAATCCCAATAACGCTACTGGTTCAATTGAAATTGCAAAAAATTTGGGCACCCTAGTGCAAAAAATTATATTTTTGAAGCCGTATGTTTATAGAAAAAAAATTGGCAAATTTCCCGGTTTCCGGGACTTTGGACAACCATATAATTGAATGACGCCCATATTTTTAAAAAATCAAATCGCATTTGAGATTGCACCCCCAAAATGCTTAGGCCGAAGTATGGAGCTTGGATATGGCACACCCAGTGCGGGGCGTGGTGGAACTGGGGGCCCTTAAAAAGTGCGTTTTTTGGGCCCCACTGAGCACCACTTGCAGATAGAGGCGAAATGACAAAAGGCACCCCATAGTTTGCAACTATGCCCGAAATTATGAAAAAGCTGAAGGTTTTAACTCTTACCGTTTTGGCTCTAGAGGGGGGACATGAAATTTGGGGGGTAAGTATATTATGGGTTGACGCTATCACGCTACCTATGATGACAGGAATCAGTAAGTATTGTGTCGTCTCTGAATATTTTGTATTTTTTTGTTTACTTTTTTGTTACTATGAATTTCTCCATTTTTGATAAATTACTGACCGCAGAAGCACGAATATGTTCTAGAAAGCCCAAAAATGCATAAATAAAGCATGTGGTGACATATTCAAGCGAAAAAAACGATATGGTGAAAATGGCGGAAAAAAGTTTGACCTCTTTCGCCAATTAGCGAACAGGTCTCTGCGAAAAAATCAGTGCTTGAGGAAATTTAAAAAAATATTTAATAAAAGTTTTTCTACAGTAGTATTTATGCAACGAACTGAAATCGCGCGATTGGCTATCACCACAAATCGTAATAAAACAATACGCTTATGAACTCAGTTCGATGGCAAAAACTTTGACGAGAATTCGTCAGCGAATTGAAAATAGCTCGGAAGCTTTGCGAAAACCAAAAAAACGAGGCTCGTTAAATCCCGTCAGTGAACTTCAAAATTTCGCTGGCAAATTCAGTTCATTAACGAAATATTTGTGAGCTTTGTGAAACCGGCCGCTGACGAATGACTAAGCTGTGCTATAACATGCTAACGTGATAAGATGGATGTTCAACATTCACAAGTATACACATGCACAACATAGAAATGTTTGGGGTTGGATACAATTTTTTTCAAAAGTGGTCGGAACTGAGTCGAATCTGATCAGAATGCTTTAACCTCGATTTCAGATGTTTCTCAATGTGTTATTTCAGTTCCAACAAAGAAGTTGAATTTTTTCTGATAATTTCCAATATTTTCACGTGTAATTTCCCAGTATTCATATGATCGAGTCATCAAGGATCATTAAACTATTCATACTTATTTTGTATTTCAAAGTCATACTTTTACTTTGTACTTTAAATATTTGCTTGCAACATTTATTTAGGAAAAAATTTATATCTGCATTTCAGGGTATAAAAGTTCCAGAATGAATATTCCGGGGTTCAGCCAAAATGTTGTTGGAGGTCAGTCAGGGCTCTGCGCAGAACCAGGACCTTCAGAAAAATCTTCCAAGAACATTTATGATCATGCCGATAAATCTCGCTGAGATAGGAAAAATTCATCATACGAAGGCAATCTGATCTCTCACCATTTTCGACGTGTGACCTTTCGAACTTCATCAATGTTCAGAACACCTTATATTTCATAGGTATTGGAGATAAACGCTTTTTCTAACTGACAAACACACAGATCTTATACAAAATAAGACTAGATCCTACAACGGACTTTAAATTGGACATAGACACTGACATCAGCCTGGAAATTTAAGAAGGAATGAGTATGGTGATGCTTGGTAGTGATGTTCCAGTTAACCGAAACCGTAAAAACCAACATTCCTTCGAAAAGCGAAACTGAAAAACTGAAAATTGAAAAACCGAAACCGATACTATGAGCAGCATTTTCTCCCAACAATAACACTTATTTGGATCAAAAGAGTATAATGTACGTTAATCTTCTGTTTTTAGTACGGCAAAACCGAAACCGGAACCGCAGTTTTGAAATTAGTAAAACTGAAACTAAAACTACAAAACCTGGACGAAAACGTGAAAATCCAACAGAGTGAAACCGGACCACTTCTTTTGTTTGACATGTTTTTTATCCGAATCCACCTTACTGATGCTTTTTTGTTGACATATAATTGAAATAATTATGACAGGTACCGATATCACTGCATCGAGTTGCAATGGAGCGACACTGCCCGAACCGGATAGCGATGAAGATGACGATCATTCGTCGCAGGCTTTCAACGACTTGGCTCAATCGGCTTCCATGACATTTTCCACGACTTCTACGTCCAGTGGCGACGTTCGTAGTCGATCGAGAAGCGAAAGCGCTGCACCTCCAACTCTAGCCGAGCTTTTCCCTCCGCCTCCATCACCGCTGCCGCTTGCAGTGTTAGAGTCAGATCCATATGCAGAAGAAGTGAGTTCCGCATATTATAGAACCTGTATTGAAGTTATTTCTCCCCGTCTAGTTCATCCGCGAGCGAGGAATGTTGATTGTCGATACTCTCAACCAGCAGATAAGTGTTTGATAGTCGCAGGTTGAACGGGTATTTTTTGTTCCAAAAATCGAAAAATTTGGTATCAATCGATAGATTTCGTTAATATCTATCCAAAAATGTAAGTCAAAATTGTGCAGCTCTATTTTTGACGAAGTTAGGCATAATTAAAGTCTGATTGACCATCGTTTCCTTGCTGTCGATACACAGTGGTCGGTAAGAAACTTTATGTAGAATAATTAAAAATAGTCGCTATGCAGATTCAGTATCGTCTTCATGTACGGAATTGTCTCCTTTCATGCTGCATTGAACTAGTGAATCGATAGAGCATGAATTTGGATCAGATCAGGGAATCAATAGAATCGGATATCGGATCCGGATATCTGACACATCTCTACTTTTTATGGGAGATTTTTTTCTGGTCCATATTTTATCCATGGAGCAAATGATATGATTATTATGCAAATCTCAAACGAAGCGCATAGTGCATTACGGTATATTGGTATTCAAAGTAAATCCTGACTTTTCAAATTCAGATCCCGCTTTGCGACCTAACGGCCAAGTCGACCTATGGTCAAACCACTGCTCGCCCGCCACCCTGCACCTGCCCCGCTCCGACCAGCGCCAAGCATTCGGTCGACCAGCATCAAAAAGGGCCTCCTCCGGCGCCACCAAAACGGAGCGAAAATACGCGTCTGACGACGACCACTGTACGAGCTTCTAAAGCGAACAATAATGACTTCGGCAATCTGAGACGTCCGAACAACGGTTTTCCATCGATGCATCTACAAAGTTACCAGACGGCGTCGTCGGAATATTGTGAAATTTATGGGAATAGCGAACCCAATTACAGTAATCGATCACAGTATTTTGAACAATCGAAAAAATTGAATGCTTATCAATGATATGCAAGAGACTGTGTTTGCAGTTTATATTATATATGAATATGTGCAAGAAGTTGATCTACAAGTTTCATCGTCCGTCATTTGGTATACAAAATGTACCTGCGGATCGATGCTGTAGTCCGATGCTTTCGAACATTGAGAAATGACAAAAAATAGAACTGTCTCTAGAATCGTCTGGATAAAGTTTTCCCAAAAAAATTTTGCTTTTTTTATGAAAATCATAAAAATAATATTTGCTTTCCATGAATTTGAAGAAAGACGGATTACAGAGGAAAATATTTCAAATTTTCATGTCTGTATATTTGACATCACATTGACGTACCAACTATTTTTCTGTTTCTCTGTCATATCTGTGTGAATTGCATTTTTGTTTGTTTTTCTGAATGAATTTATCCTTGAAAGAATAATAATTATTATTATGAGCCGGAAGATCTGGTTTTTGCTTCATTCCCGTCTTCCTCATCACCACTGCATGATCATGATACGCCACATGGGGACCCCATAGTCTTATTTATTCTGAAATCAACGACGTCATGAAACTAGGTTTAAAGAAATGATAAGTAATACACTAATCATGGTAATCAATGCGAAAAAAATTTCTCGTCTATGAGCGGAAAGCAGAACGACCGAAAACTTCTATAGATAACCTAGCTAAGTAATCAAAATTTTTCAAACAGCTTTTACGTGTCGACACATTCTATTCCGTAAAAGGAGCATGATGTTTTTTCTGTAATTTTAACCCTCCGTTGTCGTGGAGAAATTCAGCGTTTTTCTCCAGTAAGGTTTTCTGCGTGAATGTCACTGGATTGATAGGGCCAAGCCTATTTCTCAACAGTGAATCAATTTTTCTGGAAAGATACTTCCATGCACTGTTAGTGAGAGACTAGTTAAAAATTCGATCACCACTTTCTGAAAGCTGATTAATATATAATCGTGGCCGCAGATATTTAAAAGTTGTGCCACTATCTGGCGAACCTTTCATGCGGAACATAAAAGTTCTAAATTTCGCTTGCACCAACCTCTGCACCACTGAACCTAGCTTAGATAACCCCTAGAAAAGTAGCTTTTCCATCAGAAAAGGTTTACACTTGCAGCAAAACCTGTATTGGTTCAGTAATACTTTTATGGATTTCTAGTGATCATTTTTTATGTAACCAAGGTATATTCATAGTTTGATAACGGGGGAAGAAAAAATTTTCTTCACTTTTTATACAGAATTACTGAGCTCTTCTTGGATCTCACTTATCAGCTACTGTTGAAAAGAAATTACTTGGCAACACTGGTATTGGTTTTCACTGTCCACATGTGCTTTATTTATGCTTCAAGAGCTTAACCGATTTATTATTATTATTATTATTATTATTATTATTATTATTATTATTATTATTATTATTATTATTATTATTATTATTATTATTATTATTATTATTATTATTATTATTATTATTATTATTATTATTATTATTGTAACGTACCTGCTAAAGCAGTACTGTAAATATGTAGCATACTGTATGTAATAGACATTTATTAGATATTATTTTATTTTCACATTTTATCCTCTCAAGGATGTCTGGGATTCACACCCAAACATTCCTACAAAATTACGTGGAGTACTTTATTTTGATCCGTTCACACCCCGGTAGCCCAATTAAGATGCCCTAATTAATTTGCACAAACGGCAGCTGTTCCCCTAGAACCTACACTAAACTACACATTCCACAGCTACCGTAATCCCCCGTAAAAATCGTAAACAACACCTGCACACAGTAAAATACGTAGAAGCCCCGCCGTACAATAGTCTCAAGTGTAACAGTAGCGGCGGCCCACAAAACGTGTGTATACAGAGAAACCGATACAGGAAGCATGCACAGAAGCACGAAGGTGTGGCCAAGCCCACCGTAGAAAGCAAGCAAAGCACAGAAAGCATACGGTACCAGAAAAGCATTAGAGAGGCGTAATTAAGAAAGCATAAAAAGCGTAGCAGGAAACGACGATTGGCGGAAGAAGATAGACAGAAGCTCGACCTCCCGCGACGCCCAGGGAGTGGCCAGAATCGCCGTATAAAAGAAGAAGCAAAGCGTGATTTAGGCATTCTTGTTCTTGTATCGTTTTTATTTTGACCCCACGCCCGCATTTGCAAGCAACCGTCTTCGAAAGCAATTAAACCGTGTCGTGTATTTTGTTATTTGCAAGCAACCGCGCCACCCCCGTTTTATTTTGTCGACGTTCAAGCGACCGTCGATTACCCGTTGTTGTGTTGTAATCGTTCGCCCTCGCCCCGTCCCGTATTTGTCCCGGCCGTATCGACCGATTGGTTAGAAGTAAAGTACCTCACACAAATCTGGTCGTTACATATTTTGGTGACAGTACCGTTACGTTAACCAGTGGAACTCCCTGCCCCCAGTTAGGTGTACTCTTATCCGGGCGTTTAGAAGCATTAGATAATACAGTAGTAATCATTTGCTACAGTAAGACAGTATTCGTAGAAAGCAAACTGGAAATCCCCTTCAACGAGACATTAAGCGATACATTTAAACGAATACAGCGTGAAGCAAAAATTGAAGCATTTAAGCAGAAATCCCATCGTAAACCAAGAATGACCCACCAAACGCAAGATCATTTAGGAGAAATCGTTAGAGAACAGATAAACGATTTGTTTTCAGAGCATTTTCGTACCCTACCCACACAATTGAATCAGAATACAGTAAACCCTACCCTAATAGACGATCTAAGAACAGCAAACATTCGTAATAACATGGCAAACAATTTCTACGCGAAACCTACAGTATTCACGGGCGGCGTGACCCAACATTTTGGTGAATGGAACAAAAGATTAGAACAATTCATGGCACTCCAAGGCATGAAAGATACAGACATACAGTTAAAGTTGGCATGTTTAGAAATTCATTTAGGAGGAGCCGCGTTAGCAAAATTCAAAAGCTTAGCCAATTCCGAAAACCCTCCCCACACATACGAGCAGTATAAAGTCGCATTACAGACATTTTTCCCAAACAATAGAGATAATGAGCTACATCAACAATTCTTACGCGAAAGAAAACAAAAGCGATCAGAAACAGTAACAGAATTCTTATTTGATCTAGAACATCTCGCTACCCTCGCCTACCCTAACTTTAATACAGACGCACGAGAAATGATCATAAAACCCCTCTTTGTAGAAGGCATGCAAAACGAAATCAGGGAAGCAATTAAGTATAGAAGATTCACAACTCTAAAAGAAATGTCAGATGAAGCAGCTTACATTGAACAACAAATTCTTAGAAATGAGTTAAAGTCTAACACCCTTCCCTTCATACCCCCAAAACCCGAACCCATCTTTTCCCTAACCAAAAATACAGACGAACAGGATCTTTTGCATCAGTTAGAACAACAAGTAAAAGATTTACAGTTGCAGATCAAACAAAAACCTCAACCCCCACAACAAAGTAACTACAGCAATTTCAATAACAATACTTTCAGCAGGAATAATGCTTACAGGAACAATACCACCCCTAGGCAACCCACATGCTTCCAGTGTGGACAAATCGGACACGTAGCTCATAATTGTAAATCAGTAGGCACCCGAAAATCATGTGAAATCTGTTTCCGTAATAATCACAGTACACGTGATTGTAAAAGCTGATGCATCCACTGCTCCCAAACAGGACATAGATCAGATAACTGCCTTTCAAAACCCTACTCCAATTTTCAATGTTTTATATGCAAGCAGAGAGGTCATACAAGCAGATATTGTCCAAATCAGCAGAGTCGTAATATTCAAAATTGCATTGAGTACAGGCAACCCCAACCCCTCATGGACATTGATGACCCCGCATTTTACTCAAAATTACCCGCCATATCTAACGGCCCTCAGACTACTTTAGGAACTATCATGCCCAACACCCACCGCCGTAGTGACGAATACGTCCTTGATCTGGACGTACCCGATTGGTGCGCCATGTCACCACCCCCCACGCCTGAAGCCGCAAAAATCGAAAAATCGCTGCCCACCATCCCCGTAGGCTACAAGATCCCCCGAAAGCAAGACACAACGCCGCCCACCGCCCCCGAAACCCCGTCGAAAACAGGCTGCAACTTGTTATCCCTTCTCCATGGCCTGACCCCTGAACCCTACCAATTCCGCCCCCGCCAAACACTTCTACCGACCCCCATAAGTAAGCAAGTCCAAACCCCATCCCATAACTCAACTTCTAAAGTTTTACAGAATGTTCAGATTGCAAACCGGCCACCCCCCTAGCTCAAAATCGCAAAACGACAACACCAAAAACCGCCACGCCAAATCGAGCAGAGCGAAAAAACACAGTACCCCCCCGCCTCCACTAAAACACTACATTGGCCATTGTATTGTATATTTTTATGTATAATAATCCCCACATCGTGTAGTGCCCAATTTCAGATGTGTGGAACTTCATTGAGCAGTCACTCAGTCAGCATACCAAAACTTGTATCATGCATGCCCCCTTCCACAGTAGACAAACCCGTACAAACATTCGGAAAAATCTATATCCCCTCCACTAAGCCCCACATTACAGACGCATACAAATGCAGTGTTCGCAAACGCAAAATTTGTACTAATACAGGATTTTTTGAATCAAAAGGTATTGTCTTCGACCAAACCGAAATGCAAAATCTAACCCCACATGTTTGTAAGGCAATCATTATAGACAAAGAACACAATGGTCAAAAATTATACGAAACCCAACCAGGATTTTGGTCAACAAATAACTCCTTAAGCGTAGAATACACATGGTGTTGTACAGACCATTGTACCTCGGTCACTAACGTCATCATAGAAATAGGACAAATAGCATCTTGGAATGGAAAATCCATGACAGGTACATTAGGCGACCTAGGGTCATGCAAACTGACATCAGGTCATTGTGTCACAGCCGACGGATCCATTATCTGGAATGAAACAGCATTTGAAAACTTATGCCCTTTCGAATACAAAAATACACATCCCATCAAACTCACGCAAACACACATGATAATAGAAGAACTACAAGGTGCATTCTCGGTTAAAAATACAGTTTTTTCGAACCCCAATTGCCCAGAAATCCAAGACAGCATTCTAACCGAACAAGGCATTATTGTACAATTAGACAAAAGCACACCACATCGTAACGCACTTTTAACCCCAAAAACCAACGAAACTCATACTACACTATACGATTTTGATGATTTTGAACCCATCAATGCAAAACTAAACTATCTAGCAGACAAAATACAGGAATTCGAAATTCAAAATTTCAAAAATGTATGGAATGAATTATGCAGACAGGCACAGCGTCACCTTGATCTCGTATGGCAAATTTTACGTCTTGATGCAACCCTTGGAGCGCGTGCATTCCTACAGCGAACGGACATAATAGCAGAATTCACAGGAGAAGCCCTCACAGTCTGGCCCTGCAAGCAGGTAAATGCATCCAAAGTCTTTTACAACCACAAAATCAACCAAACATGCTACAAACTTTTGCCCATCCTCGTAGGAACCGAACTCATGTTTTCAAATCCAGGAGGCAACGATTTGACCCCTTTTTCACAAACCGTTGACTGCCATCACATGCATGTAGCCCTTTACAAACAGAATAATACATGGGTAAGTGAAACAGGATCCCCGCATGTCACAAATTTACCTTTAGAAATGGTCTGGAACCAAAATTTCTCCCTTTTTCATTTTAATACACCCACCATTTTTCATGATCAACTTGCAACTATTTCAACCAACTTACTCTTTTTGAAACAATACATTTACAAAACTCACACACTCGAAAACATTGTCAAAAAACTCGTCAATTACACCGCCCAAATGTCTCTCAATTCCGATACAGTTTACAACATCATCTCAGGCACTGGCCAAACACTCGGAAATACACTCTCTGGCGCCGGTCAAGGCATAGAACATGTAATAACTGGTACCACCCAAAGTCTCACGGACGGATTAAACAATTTACTCAAAGGACCCCTGCAAATCATTATCAATCTCGCTGTTATTACTGTAGTTATTGCAGGCGTCTTTTATTCGTTTCTCGTTCTTCGAAAATATCTCCCCTCTCCAAAGCATCATGCCACAATCGAACATGCATACGAAATACCATCAAACAACAGACATTTACATGGGACCATTCCCCCATCATTCGGCCATGCTCTCTTAGAATTAGCTAATCGTCGTGGGGCACAAACACAGCAGAAATACGTCCTTGTCGATATTGATACCCCCCGAACTCCTGCAATCGAACTCATTAATCAAATTCACCAATCTGCATCAAATAAGCCACCCCAAAATGTACCTGAGAAACATACCCCTCATATTCCAATCACACTTAACCGCAAATTAATGACAAAAGGCATGATTGACACTGGTGCAGTTTACTCACTCATTGATTCCCGAATCGCTCAACTTTTACAGTTAGACATGAAACCCCCGCTAGTCCAAGCAAAAGCCGCAAATAATCTTCCGATTCACTTTGTAGGGACAACTTTTGTCACAGTGACAGCCCAAACAATTCAGGAAACAATCATGGTCCATGTCCAAAAAGATTGCACAGCAGACATCCTTCTAGGCAAAAACTTTCTCAGTCGATTTTCGGAATACACTATCAACAATCAAAAATCACAGGTCAAATTTGGCAATGTTATACTACCTTGTGATGGCCTAGAATATAGCCCTCTTTCAACTCGTGGTGGAACTTATTTGGATGAAAAATTAGAATTACCACCCCGTACAGTAACCGAATTTACTGTCCCCTTGCCCAAATCGTACCTACAGGTCAAACAGCTTGAATTCACTCCGAAACCCAAACAGAATCCCAAAGTCCATTTCGCAGCTTGTATCTCGGAAAATCAAAACAGTCGCATATGCATATCCGTCCTGAACACACAAGAAACAGCTCAAATTCTTTATCCTGGAACATGCATTGGTACAGTCTCATGTTACATCCCAAAACAAAATGCTCCCGCTAATCTAACCCCTTCAACGCAAAACCAGCCCAACCGTTTTGATACATTCACATGGTTAAAAGAAAACGTCAATTTAACCTCCAGTGACCTCACAGAAGCAGAAAAAACGCAACTCCTACGCGCCCTATCGAAGTATCCCACATTATATGCTAAATCCAAAATGGATGTAGGTAGAACCACCCTCGTTTCGCATACAATTGACACCAATGGCTCCCAACCCGTACGCAGACAACTTTATCGGACTTCCCCAAAAGAAAAGCAAATCATACAAGCAGAAGTTGAGCAACTCGCAGCAGCAGGTGTCATAAGCCAAAGCAATTCCCCATGGTGTACCAACACAGTTTTAGTTCCCAAAAAAGACGGAGGCCATCGTTTATGCATTGATTTTAGAGGCCTCAACAAAGTCACCAAAAAAGATACCTACCCCTTGCCCCGTATAGACGAAATTCTAGACACCCTCCGAGGAATGAAATATTTTACGTCCCTTGACCAATCCAATGCATATTATTCCATTCCCATAGCACAAGCAGACAGAGAAAAAACTGCATTCAATTGCTCAGCCGGCCAGTATCAATTCAATTACCTCCCCTTCGGACTCACCAATGCCCCAGCCACATTCCAAAGGCTAATGGACGTTATTCTTTCGGGTCTGCAATGGAACACATGCCTTGTGTATCTCGACGATGTTTTGGTATTCGCAGACTCCCATGCCCAAATGCTGGAACGTTTAGACACCATTCTTGCCCGATTCTCACAAGCAGGCCTTAAGCTAAATATACAAAAATGCAAATTCTGCCAGCCCCAAGTCCAATACTTAGGCCACGTCATTTCTCAGCAAGGCATTTCACCAAATCCCCATAAGGTACAGGCCATTTATGACATACCCACGCCCAAAAGCTCAAAAGAAGTTAAGTCATTCCTTGGCCTACCCTCATATTATCGCAGATTCATCCCAAATTGCTCTCAAGTTTCTAGCCCACTCACATCGCTACTCAAAAAGAACTCAGAATTTTCCTGGGGCCCTGAACAGCAAAATGCATTCACTAAGCTAAAAGAATTACTCATCCATGCCCCAATACTGCAGCATCCCGATTTCACAAAACCATTTATCCTGCAAACTGATGCCTCAAAACTCGGAATCGGCGCCATTCTCAGTCAGCTCGATAGTAAAGGACAGGATCGCCCCATTGCTTTTGGGAGCCGCACATTGAAACCTGCAGAACGCAACTACCCAATCACTGAGTTGGAAACCCTTGCAGTAGTCGAATTTGTCAAGTATTTCCGCCCTTATCTTTTCCAGCAACATGTTATTGTACACACTGACCACACAGCAGTTCAGGCAGTCTTACAAAAGGAAAACCCGTCCCCTCGCATTGCCCGTTGGGGATTAGCCCTCTCCGGTATTCAACTCGACATTCGACCTAAGAAAGGCACTGCTAACCGCAACGCAGATGCAGTTTCTCGATCCCCCTCACAGACAGCAAAGCAATCCTTTGATATTGAGCAATTAGAAACCCGCCCGGAAATATCAACTATCAATTCAGTTTTGGAAGCCGAAGCAACTGAACAAGAAGAGCAACAGAAAAACTTCGCCGAACTCCAACGCACTGACCCAACTGTCAAGAGTATTTTAGCAAAAATCGCCCAAAAACACCCCCTTACCCTTATCAAATTCGCAGTGCATCAAAACATTCTCTTCCGCATAGTCGACAAACAGGCAAAACTATACATTCCCAAGTCGCAAGTCCAGCATCTCATCGCCTCACATCATGACAGCAAATTCACAGGTCATTTTGCAGCCCGGAAAACTTTACACTTGCTCAGACAAAAATATTTTTGGCCCCAAATGAGCCGTGATATCAAACGTTACTGCAAAACTTGCCACCCATGCCAGACACAAAAAGCTCTTAGGCACAAAGTACATGCAAACTTGGTACCAATTCAGCCAACTGGCCCATTTGATAGAGTCGGTGTTGATTGCATGGGACCGTTACCCCTCACTGAAGACGGCAACCGATTCATTGTCGTTTTCATCGATTATTTCACAAAGTATGTAGAGGCATTTCCGACCCCTGACATCACCGCAGCCACTATTGCCAAGTTATTCGTAACCAAAATTGTTTGTCGTCATGGGTCCCCAAAAATCATCCATTGTGATCGTGGCACCGATTTCGTATCCGATCTTTTCTCACGGATCACCAGTTTATGCAATACTCAGAAAATTCACACTACCCCATATCATCCCATTGCCAATGGAGAAGTTGAGCGTTGCAACCAAACCCTAGCCACCCGTATCTGCATGTACATCAATTCAAATCACACTGATTGGGATACTTATCTGCCCTATGCCGTTTTTTCGATCAACATCCATAAAAATGATAGCACATCATATCCCCCATTTGAATTACTACACGGTAGGCAAGCAAATCTGCCGTCAGACGCAGCTTTAAATTTTTTCCCCACGTCCTACATGGTTGATTTAGATGATTACGCCCTTCGTGTAAAATCGCATTTTACAGAAGCACTCTCAACCGTGCAGAAAAGTTTGCAAAAAGCCCAAGCCCACTATACCCGTCAGTATAACAAGCATGCTCAGAACATACATTACAAGGCAGGTGATCTTATTCTTTATAAAAATCATTCATGTAAACAAGGGCTGACTCCAAAATTCCTCCCTCGCCAAAACGGACCCTATACAGTTACAAATTTCATGTACCCTAATGTTACATTCAAACACCCCCATAAGAATATTACATTTACGGTGCATGTAAACGAGACAACCCCTTTCTACCCTCGGAAAGCAGCTAATGAATCTACCCCACCCCTCCTCAACCTCGAAAGCCTTGAACGAGGAGGTTCAACTCCGGAAGGAGGGAAATGTAACGTACCTGCTAAAGCAGTACTGTAAATATGTAGCATACTGTATGTAATAGACATTTATTAGATATTATTTTATTTTCACATTTTATCGTCTCAAGGATGTCTGGGATTCACACCCAAACATTCCTACAAAATTACGTGAAGTACTTTATTTTGATCCGTTCACACCCCGGTAGCCCAATTAAGATGCCCTAATTAATTTGCACAAACGGCAGCTGTTCCCCTAGAACCTACACTAAACTACACATTCCACAGCTACCGTAATCCCCCGTAAAAATCGTAAACAACACCTGCACACAGTAAAATACGTAGAAGCCCCGCCGTACAATAGTCTCAAGTGTAACAGTAGCGGCGGCCCCACAAAACGTGTGTATACAGAGAAACCGATACAGGAAGCATGCACAGAAGCACGAAGGTGTGGCCAAGCCCACCGTAGAAAGCAAGCAAAGCACAGAAAGCATACGGTACCAGAAAAGCATTAGAGAGGCGTAATTAAGAAAGCATAAAAAGCGTAGCAGGAAACGACGATTGGCGGAAGAAGATAGACAGAAGCTCGACCTCCCGCGACGCCCAGGGAGTGGCCAGAATCGCCGTATAAAAGAAGAAGCAAAGCGTGATTTAGGCATTCTTGTTCTTGTATCGTTTTTATTTTGACCCCGCGCCCGCATTTGCAAGCAACCGTCTTCGAAAGCAATTAAACCGTGTCGTGTATTTTGTTATTTGCAAGCAACTGCGCCGCCCCCGTTTTATTTTGTCGACGTTCAAGCGACCGTTGATTACCCGTTGTTGTGTTGTAACTGTTCGCCCTCGCCCCGTCCCGTATTTGTCCCGGCCGTATCGACCGATTGGTTAGAAGTAAAGTACCTCACACAAATCTGGTCGTTACATTATTATTATTATTATTATTATTATTATTATTATTATTATTATTATTATTATTATTATTATTATTATTATTATTATTATTATTATTATTATTATTATTATTATTATTATTATTATTATTATCATTATTATTATTATTATTATTATCATACCTACAGTATATTATTATTATTGTTATATAGAGTAAAATTGAGTAATAACATGAGAGCAGAAAATCAATTAAGTGCAACAGTGACACAGACAAAACACAACTTTCGGTTTGCTTGCAGCTGGAAGTAAGGCACTATAAACTGCAAAACAAAAGTGTGCAAGATTTCCCGAAGCTGCTTCCAGCAGATTACGTCATACTAGAAACTTGAGTGAAGGGGAAATGGCGCTCTGGGGTAAATTTCCTGATGGCCCACGCCCGCTCAAAAGGCAAAAATAAATCTACAATATAATGAAAATATAAAACAAAAATATGTTATAAACATAAAAAAATTTTTACTGGGCATAGTCAGCATGATGACAGTTGTCTCATGATGACCAACATGCACGCAGCCAAACTAATTAATAGCAGGAAAGAAGTTATAGGCGTGTAGGAATGAATTACATAGTTCAAAACTTTTGCAGGTACAGCGTATTTACGTCAGTTTTCTCAACAATTATCTAGCGTCATTGCTTTGTCGCAATGTTTTCATTCCGTTTCCTTTTATGTTATCTCATCGTTTTCCCTCTACTTTCAATTTTAACCCATTATTGTTCAAGCTTTGTTCTCGGTGGTATTTTTCGAAATTTTCGGATTCATTTTTCTCATATGATCCTGTTTTTACCCTAGCTACAGTTTAAGGGATTTTTCGTAGTTTCTCGAATAGTAGTTTTTCTAGTTCATTTTGGTATTTTTTCTACTTTTTTCTTTTCTGTTATGTTTCTCTTTTTTTGTTTTGTGGATTTTTTTGTGTTTTTCTTTGTATTTTTTCGCTGCTTTTTGTTTCATGCCTTTCTACAATTTTCTGAAACCGAAAACATTTTTTCGATTTAGTATCTTCTGTTTAATATTTAATTATGAATTCTTCCTTACATTTCTGGACCTTTCCGACTTTTGATTTGATGAATAAATCAACATTTCTAATTCGAATACCGTGAATTCCAGAAATTAGTGTAAAAAAGTGAAATCAACTAACTCAGTTTGCCAAATAAAATTTGATCAGTCAACTAATTTTAATCCAGCTTCAAAATTTCTTGAAAGTTTTGTACTTTCTTGGATCTATACAACCTTTTGATTAGGCCTCCATCTATTGCTATTCTCTTGTTTTCTGCCATTTGTTTACTTTTTCCATTTGTAGATTTTCCAAATCCTTCATTTTTTATGCTGCGTTTTGTCCATGTTGTGCTCTTTTTTGAATTGTAATTGAACTTTTTTACTTTGAAATTCATTAACTCTCTAAACTACGGTAAATATACCAAGAATTAAATTAAATTTTTTTCACAAGATCAAATTTGATCATCAATTGATCATAATCGCGACCTTTCGAATTTATCACGAATTTGGAGCATTGTACGTTTTCAACTTTGACGAATTCGCTGTGCGTCAAGCAAGCTCCACTTTCCGCGGGAAAATTCATCAAAACGCCGCGCGTACTGTAACGGAAATCGGTCAAAGTTATCGTAGCGTTGATTTTTTGAGCGCCACGTTCACTGGCAGTCAATGGACGGTATATGCGAACTTTGTAGATATCCTTTTGGGCGACCTGTAAGTTTTATATAAAATCTGTATGCAAATGAGGGTAAAGCTGGAGTACAGGGGCCGGTTTCATCAAAGAGACTTGAGCTCCAGCTGAGCTGCAGCTTTAGCTGTAGCTTAATTCTATATGTTATACCATTGCCGTTATGCTGCAGTTCAGCTATAGCTTAAGTCAAACACACAAAACATATCGGGAAAGTTAAGCTGCAGCTGAGCTGCACCCTAACGACAATGTTATAACGTAGCTACGGCTCAGCTGTAGCTTAACGGCAATGTCATGACATACAGATTTAAGCTACATCTTAAGGTGCAGCTCAGCTGGTGCTTAAGTCTCTTTGATGAAACGGGCCACAGAACTCCCGGAAATACTCAGAATTCAAAAATTTGATAATTTCCACATGCATTCCATATAGAGCGTGAGTTTTAAACGTCGAAATTAAGTAATTTTCACAAACTCATGCTTACTCACCTTTTTTCTCTCTACGTCACATGACCTTTTTCATCAGTCTCCTAAATCAGGTAATCGAGCTAACTTTTTGGGGGAATTGCAGTGACCTGATCCTTCAAGCTTTTCTTGTGAATTAAACGATTTGAATCGAATTTTCTGACGTCAAAGAAGAGGAAGCGAAACATTGACGTCATTGACGTCATATCACTTAATCTGACTGTATGTCATAATTTCTTTGACAAACTGTGTGATCTGTTGATCATGCATCTTCCAGTAAACTCACATGCTCTGATCGTCAATTTTTTTAATAAATAATCCACTGATTTGAGATTTTCCTCAGCATCACATCATCTGATTCTGATGTGTATTACAGTTTTTCATAGTCAATCATCACAACTGTGTTGCTCGAATTGTAAATCCAGTTTATTTCCCAAAGAGATTCCATATCATGAATAGTTGGAATGACGTAATCTAGACTACTTCCATGCTCCTACTGTCACATAACATGATCTGATATTATGTTTTTCCCACGACTCAGGTGATCAAACCATCATTATGTTCCATCTCGTGAATCACGCGATCTGGTCACATTTCTCCTCCAAATTTCAAGACCTGATCATCCAGATTTTCGTCACGCAATACTTCAAAATTTGCAGCGGTTTTTCTATATTGCAATACCCCGATTTTTGCGTACATCTCACGGAGGTGAAATCAACTTAGTTTTGATGACGTCAGAAAATACTTTCATGCTTTTCTTGTGATACCACATGACATGATTATCATGTTTTTTTGTGTGAGTCACTTGATTCATTTTAGTTGTAATTGCTTGGTTACGTTTTTCCTGTAAATTGTATCGGCCACATTTCATGTGAGAATCATGTGACCTAATATTCCAAGTTTTAACTGTGAATCATATGGTGCCCGATTTTTACTTACTGACGCTAAAATTGACTGTAACTAATCAATCCGAAATGTCGGTCCAAAATTTTAGCCCAATATTTCTCCATGCATAATCTGAGAGTGTAACAGACCCACTTGATTTGATTATCATGTTGCTGTCTAAGTCATGTGATCTGATTCTGATTTTCATACGCAGTCAAAACTATTGAAGTGTTTTCGAAGTCTTCTTTATACCATATGACGTGATGTGGTCATCATGGTCCGTTTTGCGGAGAGCATAATCGGACAAGTCACGTGATCCAGTCATGTTTTCCTTGCAAGTTTCACGATCTAATGGTCGTGATTTCAAAATTTTCTCACTCACCGTTCCATTGCTGAAAATTCTAGTTGTCGCCGGCCCCATAGACTCAAAATCATGGGCTTGCACGAAAAACGTCAATGGATGCCAGAAATAGTGTTCGAAAATACCGCCGGGCAAATGTATGAGGTCGCGACCTCCCTGAAAAATTGGTTATTAAAAGTATTGTAATTTTTGACGTCAGCAAGAAACTGATATATTGTAGGGCACATAGTTCTGTTGAAAACGTCATCAAAACTTTCAAAACAGGGTTTTCCGGAAAAAAATTACTTGTTTCGGTTCGAATTTCAATCTTTGGTCATTCCAAGTCCGTCTAACGAACAATTTCAAAACCAAATCGTCTTCGCGCCAAAATCCGTCCAATAATCTCAATTCCAACTCGACTTTGACCGGTTCGTTTTTCACCGGACGTTCCAGATTATCGTATTGGTCCAAAATTTTGCGTACGATTTGGTGTGTTTCGCCCGAAGATTTGGGCAAAGTATTGGCGTCGAAATTAATTACTTTCATCGACTGGACACCCTGTTGCAGAGCGCCATAGAGCATAAACGATGCTGCCAAAATCTGCAATAGATTAGATATTTTCCAAAGATTAACGTATATATTCGCGAATTTTGTCGTGCGAAAAATTTCTCATTATATCAACTTAACTGTGACAGGCAGAGAAGAACAAAAGTACACTCAGCCTTCCTGATTTTTCAATTTTTTACTGTAATTAAGCTCGCTCGTATATCCGGCATTTTCCATTTCTTGCTGTAACTAAAAAATCATAGTCCACGCTGGTCAATAAGTACATTCTATACTGAGTCACTGTGAACTTACTGTGAGTGATGTTTATCCACTACTGAAAATTCTTTATTTCTTTCACACCCCACTGTAACTGCAAAGAATAATAGCCGAGAAAAATTTTGTTGATTTTTGAAGTAGGTCGATAAGTACAGTCCCCTGTGAATTAGTGCGAGCTCATTTTAAATATTGTTCATCAAATGCTATAAGATTGTCTCACTAACCTTACTGTTATACCTCATTCACTTTCTGTAACTACCACTGCGCATCAGTTATCAGGGAAACTGTCAAGTTATTCCGAATGAACCAACTGCAAGAATCGAGCTCTAAAAGAACTTTGCGAGCAGCCGGTTGTACTGTTGCTGTTGCGATGCCGCCCAGCTGCAGCTTACTCATAAAAATCCTTCACCTTGTTGGTAATTTTATAACGTGCATAGTTGAGCTACTGCTTGGGCTGCAGCTCAGCTACAGCTCATGTTTCTCTGCTGAAGCCGGCCCCATATCTGCAGCTCTTAGTTCCATGAAAATGTCATATTAGAAAATTCAGCTTCTGGAAACGCTGCTCTTGCTAATGAAAACTAATCAAAATTAATTGCTATGTATCGCAGAAAACAAATGTTCACTGTAGTCCATTCTGATTTTGTCTTCATGTCAAAGTTTTTCTATGTAAAAATACGTTGGAATAGCTAAAAAAGCTGTCTACCTAATTTTGAAAGAAGTGATGAGTTAAATTATTGTGAAGTATTATGCATAAGAAGCAGTGGTTTATTACAAGTGGGTGTTGCTAATGTTTTACTGTAGCTGCAGATACGGTGTTTTAAGACGATAAATTAGGCAGGCTGTCGTATGAGCAGAACGTCGGAACTCAGCTTGGGTGGTATAACAATAACAGGAATCTTATCTGTGACGTTTTTTGAACCCTCCAGTGCTCGACAAAAATTCCGTAATCATTTCATTTTCTTCATGTTGTAAACAGATGGATATCGAAAGTTTAAGCGAACTTCATTTGATCATAATCATTTTTTAGTGAGTTGGATCGATAAGCCTAATCTAGAGAATTTTTTAACTTACAACATTTGGTCCATTTCTTCTAGGCAGCAATGAGAAGAAAGTTTCCATGGGTCGTCATAATATGCATATCAGGGCAAGGGTTTCGCTTGCTTTCTTATGTGCAGCCTGTTTAATGTAAAAAAACGAAGACTTACCAGAAATCGAATCATTTTTGAACAAAAACTTGTAAAAAAATGAAAAGCATTGATGTTTTAAATCAGTCCTTATCTAAAAAGATGTTTTGTTTACGCAATAATAAACAACATTTTTTTATCGATATAGCTAAAATATTTTATATGCTCTCAACTTCTAGGTGCCAAAACTCGTTTAAGATAAGAACAGCGTGTTCTTCAGTCATCAGTTCTGGTAAGCAAGTGTCATGATAGGACCCTTAGGTCAGTTTGATGCTGTAGATAGAATTTCACAATTGTTTCATTTCGCTCAAATATGTCGCATAATGTAAAAATGTTCAGTTTTTTCTAGTGCACCAGTCGCGATTTTGTTGAAGCAGCTTTAATGAAGATTTTTACGGGATCAGAACATAATAAACAGTGATTCATAGACTTGTGCAGTATATGAAGAAGTTTTATTTTCACCCGGTCCACCTGCTCCAGTACACGAGTGAAGTGATTTCCAGGTTTAATAGCAGCGTCGCACGACCGGTAATGTTTGCTTGCACCAACGACTTTAGGACAAATCAATTTTATATTGGTTCATAAGTTCATTGGTTTGAGTTGGAGACTACTTTTAACGTTTTGTCATTTTTTAAGGTGGAATTTATTAAAAGAAAATTTAAAAAACAAAACTAGATTCTACTTTTTAATGCAAAAAGGGAATAGGGAAGGGTAGTTGGACACTGCCCAATATGTGCTTACTTCCAGTGTTAACCAAAAATAAAAATATTTAAATGTTGAAGGAAACTGAATTAAAAAAACTTTGGATTGTAGTAGATTTAGGCTTCATCTCTCTTTTTTGTTTAACTTGAGTTTGGATCTTACTTTTCGCTCTTGATCCATCCTCCAGTTATCTCACACACCTTTGAAAAAATGTCGCTGTTTTCTGAATCTTTAATTAACTGTTTAAAATTTTCTTTAGAGCTTGTAGGCTTGGGAGTTCCTTTGATGGTCGGGTCCTGTACAGAAAAAAGGTTCTCTTCAATTAGTACTGGGTTTGCTGCTTGCAAATAGTTTTTGTTTTCACTCCCAGAGTAGCCTGGATATGAAAATTTCGCCAGTAATTTTTACAAACGTAGTGCTACAACCTGACAGGATTGCTTGGATGCATTCCAAAACATTTTTCATACTGGGCATTTAGAGAAGGCATGTAAAATGTCATCATTTGGTTCGTCACAAAACTAGCACAGGCTTGCCTCTTTTATTTTGTATTTTTCTTTCAAACGTCCTGTAATTAGTATGGTATGTAAGATTTAAAATTGAAATCGTCCGTACTTTTTTCCCACTATCAATTCACTTCAAAAATTCCACGAGTCCTGATAAACATCATCTATGAGATTTGTCATTTTTGCAAAATTTTTACAACTTTGCAATGTACAACACCTGATAAGCATGTTTTTGAATTTTTGTTTAGATATTCCCCATTGTTTGTCCCGTTTTATGTCGATGGAAGCAATCTAGTTATTGGCCAATTGAATTGATAAGCCAAACACGATACGTCCTTGCTCATCCTAACTCACATTGGAAAGCCAGCATTTTGAAAGTTTGGGTTATCTAGCCGAAGTTCTTGATTTTTCTTCGTCAAGCCCAAATACATACGACCACTTTGTCGGAAAAATAATGCTCGGTCAGGTACACGAATCTATACATAGAAGGCAGACTACCAATCGTCCTAATGAGCCACGTACACGGTTCAAAAAAGTGGTTGTGGTCGAGAAGGTGTGTGCTGAACAAGCTGCATGATAAGAAGTAGGGCGGATCAAACCCTCTTGCATGAGCAAAAGCTCTGGATGGTGACCAATGTCGTATGCCCAAATTCACGAGGGTGGTGTGCCAGAAAAATAATGTTCTGTGACGGGCCACTTATAATACAGGCACACTACCAACAATGTTTTGTATGATAGATGAATGGTTCAGAAATAGGTCTAATTGAACGTCAGAATCTGCAACCAGATGCAGACTGCAGGTTGAAAGTGCTGATGTGGATGTAGATGTCGGACATAGAATCCATATTTTTTGAGTATTTTTTACTACAGGGTAGATTGTGGTGGATGGAATCATCTAGCGGATTTTTCTGTATGATAGACAATACTACGTCGAGACGGAGCTTTCCAGACACCAAAATCTATCAGAAAAATGCGAATTCCGTGTCCACCATCTGCATCTGCATTTCAGGCATAGCCGCCTGCATCCACATGTTGAGGTGGGCTCAGGTGCACGTGTTCAGCTTCCGGCGTCGGTGCGCAGGCGGTTGGACGCGGCGAAAAGTGGCGAAAAGAAATGATAAATTTGCATAGGTTATTTCTGCCACTGTTTCGCGTTTTTGCTGTCTTTTTGTCAGTGTTAAAAAAGATTAGTTTTTATGGAGCGTCGCCGCCATCGTCTTTCTTATAACATTTTTGTTTATATTTTGTTATTGGCGTCGCCCTTCGTCACCCAATACAACTTGGACCTGTAAGTTGTTTTGTTTTGTGAGCGTAGTGGAAGGAGTCTTTAAGATTAGGAGTGGAGACTTGGGTAGGAACTCCTGAGGTACGAGCCAAGGTGTTCTGCCTGAGGTTTAGTGAAAGTTCTGGTGTATATCTGGTGAAACGTCTGGGAGAGTTTGGTGTTTGTGGTTGTTGTTAGCCTGTGGTTAGAACTGTTGCTTAATTGTGACCCTAACACAGAAGCCTAACAAGTGGTGGACTCTTAACGCCTCTCACGACGGATAACCGGAGAACCACCAGAAAAATAACTAAACCTCCTGGGTTTTATTTACAGGCACATACCGGAAAAGTGAAGAAGATGAGTATTCCGGTAGGGAAAACGTTGAGGACTCCTCCTAGGTCACACGAACCTAGTGTTTCGAATCTTGACTCTGCTGAAGAACACGCAGCGGTAGAAAAGGTTCAAGCACAGGCGCCTGAGACTGAAGGAAGGAGAGAGAGTGGAATTGCCGAAATGGCAAGAGTTGAAGAAGAGTTGAGGAGAAGTGGTTTTGAGATGGCTAGGAGAGCCGAGATTGAAACTACTGTAAGTGGTAGTGTCAGAGGTCAGCAGACCTTTGAGAAGGAGAGACCGACGTCGCCCTCGAAGTTGGTCCATCCGATGGCCGAAACGCTGGAGGAGATTAGACGGAAATCGAAACCGGCGTGGAGGTCGAACATGATGGACATGAACTACGACGAATATTACGAGGACGCGCCGGCCGATTTATACGACGACAAATATTCGAGGCGATACGACCCCGAAATGGCGAATTTTATTCGGCGAGAGGAGCAGAGGGATCGAGTCGATCCCAAGGATTTACGGATTAACGCGCTGGAGAAGAAAATGGAATTATTGATAAAAGTAATCGAAAGCGCGCAGGTCAAGGAAAAGGAGTCGGAGGATGATCAACGGAGGAAGATAGGTGAGTCTTCTTACCTTGAGAATAGAGTTGAGAGAGTTAGTGAACCAAAGAGAGAGGTTCATTCAGAAGTTTATGTCAGGTCTCAAGAGGACAGAGACAAATATTCGGCTAGAGATAGAGGTTGGACTGAGGAGCCGCAGAGTTCGAGGAATGCTGAACAAGCACAATCGAATGCCTACGGTTACTCAGAGAATAGGAGGTCTAGGGAAAGGAAGGTGACTATTTGCGACGAATCGTCCCAGGGAGAGGATAGGTTTTCTCATCCTACTCCTTGGAGAGATACCGCAAATAGAGCTGACCTTAGCCCTGAGAGGAGAAGAAAGAGGAAGTCGAAGAGTCGAAAGAGATCTCACAGATCTAGAGCTAGGAGTAGACATTACTCGGATAGTGATAATAGCAGTTCATCTACTTCGAACTCTAGCTCAAGTGTTGAAGTTGATGTGAGAGATGTGGTAAAGGCCTTGAAACATAGACCTTTACATGATAGTATGAAGCCAATGGAGGCTTTGAAGTTTTTTACTGATCTGGAAAGTGAGTTTCTGGAAAATACAGCTGATAAAGTGAAAAAGGAGTGTTTGAGAAGGTTGTCTCAGAACACGGCGAGGAGGATAGCAAGAACATCCTCAAGTTATACAGAAGCACGGAGGAATATTTTAAAATATCTCGCGCCGACTTATGATTTGACGATGCTCAAAAGAGAGTTGTTTAATATGAAACAGGAAGAAGGCGAGTCAGCCTTAGAGTTCTTAAAAAGGTTGAGTAATCATGTGGATCTGGTCTATGCAGATCAGAGTGATCAAGTAAGGCAAGAGAATATTATTAATGCCTTCATTTATAAGAGTAGTCCATTGTATCAGACGGAGTTGCAGGACGTATTGCCATGGATGAAAACATGGCAAGACCTTGCATACGCCGTAACTCAGATTGATAAAAAGTATAAGAATGTTTTTACTACTTTTGGAGCCAAAGATAAACCGATTGTAGTGAATCAAGTTGTAGCAGAGGAGATGTGCCCGGAAATTGCTTTTGTCGGGAATGCTCCATATGGAAGTACTAAAAAGTATAACCAGACGAAGTCAAGACCACAAAATCAGTTGCAAAAGGCAGTGGAAGAGGAGAGAAGTGAGGAGAATGCGGAAGAGATGCTACCTGGTCCCTCGCCTCGTGATGTCAAAAAGTCTAACGAGGAGCAGGCCAAGGAGTCTTTTCTAGCTATTCTCTCAAAGGAGTGGCTACAATTGGTTCAGAAGGTGGATAAATTACAAGTTACTCAGAGTGAAGCCTTAAAAGAGTTGACTACTGTGAAGGCTGCGTCTGCTGAAAAGCAGAAGCAGTTGAAGCAGCAGAGACCCTATTGCATTTATCATAAGAATAATACGCATGCTACGGAGGAGTGTAAGACATTAGCATACCCGCGTCAGCAACAGCAACGCGGTGGATTTAACCGTGGCATGTCTAATCAGTATTATGGTGGTGATAGGAATGCTTCATATAGAGGAAGTTTTAGATGTAGAGGTGGACCTCAGTTTGGATTTAGAGGAAGAGGAAGAGGTGCCTATTATGTAGGATTCCCCGAAGAAGATCAAATGTACGGGTATGACCCAGAGTTTGAGAGATACAGGGAATTCTGCAGACTTAGGGAACAAGGCATCCAGTTGCAGAGACAGCCTCAGTTGATGTTACCTGCACCAACTAGTCAACCTGCTATTCAGGGTAGTACCGTCCAGGATCAGTCTGGATCATTTGTTTCGAACCAGTCGCAACCTAGTTCGCATAACGTAATGGTGACAAGCCGTACGGATGTGGATGATGAAAGCGAGCAGAGTAGAAACAAATCTTCTAGTTTGGTTCTCGGAAGTATTATTCACCTGGATAAGGTGACACCTCTAGAGAAAGTGAAAGAAAGAGATTTGGCTCATGTGAAATATGGAAGAAAAGCAACGGACGTAGAGAGAAGGTTGTTGGAAAATTATCCGAAAACGGTTCCTTTCTACATAAATGTGGTTATTAAGGAAACGGCTACCAGAGCTTTAATCGATACAGGAGCTCAGTGTACGGTCATGTCTTCTAAGCTTCTGAAAAGGGCATTAGACGTTGATTATACAGTGTACCCTCGTATCCTTAAAGTGACTGTAGCTGATGGAAAAGTTGTGCATGCCTATGGGTATGTACCAGTTTGTATGAAGACTGAATTCGGAAGTTTTCCAGTCAATGCTATAGTGTTGCCAGATGCAGGTGAGGACCTGATCTTGGGCACAGATTTTTTGGCACACCCAGATTTAGGTGTGGTGATTGATTTCAAAAGAAATGCCATGACGATACAAGGCATTGAGAGAAAGATTGATGTAGTTCAAGTTCCTTCTGTAACTACTGTGCAAACGGTAATGGAAGAAGTAACTAAAGTCAGTGTGGCGTCGACTGATTGCATAAATCAAATTGTTTATCCAAAAGTTTGTCTGCTAAAGACAACTGTTGCAATTGTTGCATGTAGTAAAACCTACATTCCATATGGAACAGATGTTTTGATGAAGGCAAAACTTTGGGATCAACATGGAGATGCCACGTTGAACGGAATTATCGTCGAATCAAAGGATTCTGAAAGGAAGTTCAGAATGGAGAAAGCGGTTCTAGACGGATCACAAGAAGAGTTTGTAGTACTAATCTCCAATACCACAGGTTCTGGTTGTTGGTTTGAGAGAGATCAAATCATTGGCTATACAGAATCTATGCTTATTGAAGATGACGATACGTACAAGAAAGTGAAGGAAATGAAAAAGATAAAGGAGGAAGAGGAATATCAGACCTGTATGGTAAAGGAAGGAATGCCTGCATTATCAAAAGCTGATTCTGTAGAGTTCTATACTTCACTATGCAAGATGATATCGAAGGCAAAAATATCCGAAGAGAAGAAAACGGAAGCTATAGAGTCTTTGTTGAAGTACAGAGATGTCTTTAGTTTGCCTGGTGATCCGGCTACTACAACCCCAGCTCTGACATGCAAGATAGATACAGGAGATGCAAGACCTGTAGCAAAAAGATATTACAGAGCTTCAATTAATAGTCGGCCAGGAGTAAGGCGACATATAAAGGAGATGTTGGATCAAGGAGTGATCGAGCCCTCGAAGTCACCGTGGGCTGCACCCTTGTTCCTGGTTGGAAAGAAAGATGGAACTACGAGACCCGTAGTGGATTTTAGAGGTATAAACGAAGTGACCAAGGATGATAAATATCCCATCCCGAGAATGGATGACTATTTAGATTGCCTTGGAAGAGCGAAGTTTTATACGACTCTAGATTTGAAGTCGGGATATTGGCAGGTCCCGATGGAGGAGGAAAGCAAGGAGAAAACGGCTTTTATATGCCAAGAGGGCTTATTTCAGTTTAAAGTGATGCCGTTTGGGTTGAAGAATGCACCTGCTGAATTCCAAAGGATGATGGAGAGAATCCTTGGGGATTTGGTATGGAAAATTTGCCTAGTGTACATAGATGATATTATCATCTTCTCGAATACGTTCGAGGAACACTTAGAGAATTTGAACTTGGTGCTAGAAGCGTTGAGGAAGGCGAAGTTGACTCTTAAGCCAGAGAAATGTGAATTTCTTCCCGAGAAGGTGCACTTTTTAGGACACATCTTGGATGCGAATGGAATTTCTCCGGATCCTAAGAAGGTCAAGGCGATAACGGAATTTCCATTCCCGGATTCTGTTAAGAAAATGCAAAGATTCCTAGGTATGCTACAATGGTGTAAGAAATTTATACCAGACCTAGCAGCACTAGCTGAACCTTTGTACAAATTAACAGGCAAGAAGGGAACATGGAATGTAACGGAGTTACATTACACAACTTTTGAGAAGCTCAAAGTAGCATTGACCTCAGTACCTTTCTTAAGACATCCAATTTTAGATGGATCTGCACGATTCATTCTTCAAACGGATGCCAGTGGAATTGCATTGGGAGCAGTGTTATGTCAAGAGACTGACTCGGAACGTTGGGTAGTTGCCTACAATAGTCGGATATTGTGGGCAGAAGAAAGGAAATGGTGCGCCACCGAAAGGGAATGCTTAGCTGTGGTTTACGGCCTTAAAATTTATAAACATTATCTTTTGGGCCAAAAGGTCAGGATTCAAACTGACCACAAACCATTATTATCAATGAGGGTGAATACACAGACTAACGACAAACTCAAGAGGTGGTACGCATTCATTTGCCAGTTTAATCATAAGTTGGAGTACGTGCCTGGCAGGCAGAATGCCATGGCAGATTTCCTCTCCAGGAAGGAGGAACCGGATGAGCAGAAAGAGAAGTTGCCACCAAAATGGGAACTTATCTTTCAGAAAGAAGATGTGAAATCTCTTACTGAAGACGAAGTCCTTAACCAAAACCACAAAGTTTTAGTGAAACAACTTCGGGAACTCAGAGGAGATGAAGTGGATGAGGCTGTAGGAGTCTTCACTCCGGTGAAGATGGCCACAGCTTCAGTGGCTTCAAACTATGGTGTTAGTGATGAAACTCAACTTAATATTTCTCCAGAATTTGATAATTATCGAACGCCTGAGAAATATGAAATTGAGGCGGTAGTCACTAGACAAATGGCGAAAAACTTGCAGCAGGAGGAAAAAGGACATCCTCCTGGGCAAGCAAAGTCTAAAGAAGAGGTGAAAAGAATTTTTGAACCGAAGGAGAAGGAGTTTGAAGAAGCTCCAGAGATTGAAGATGGTAGACCAAAAGGGCTTATCTCAAACGCCTTGATGTCAAAGTTGCAAGGAAAGGATAAAGATCTAAAAGTGATCTTCGAGAAACTAGGTGCTAGTAGTAGCACTAAGTCTCAAAGTAACTTTTATATCGATCAAGGGATACTATATAGAGAGACTTTTGGCGAGGCAGAGGATCAAATTGTTGTCCCCTCTGTTCTCAAAAAAGTTGTCCTGCATCAGTATCATGGAGCAGTGATGATGACGCATCAAGGGTTAAAGAGAACCCTTGCTATTATTAAGAAGCGGTTCTGGTGGCCGAGCATCGAGAAGGATGTTCGGAGCTGGATCAGTTTTTGTCCGATATGTCAAATTGCGACTCCAGGAAAGGCTACGATTCCGCCATTGAATCCAATCATTCCTAGAGGACCATTTGACATAGTCTCTGTTGATATTGTGGGAATATCTCCCATGAGCGAGAAAAGACCGTATGTGATAGTATTTCAAGATTACTTTACAAAATGGGTGGAAGCAGAAATGATCCCGGATCAATCTGCTGTAACCATTGTGGACAGTTTTCTTCGAAATATTGTGTTCAGGCATGGAACCCCGGTGAAATTGTTGAGTGATAACGGTTCATGCTTTACAGCTGATTTGATGACGTCAGTCTGTAAATTGTTGGAGTGTCAGAAGATTTTCACAACTGCCTACCATCCACAAGGAAATGGAATGGTTGAAAGGTTTAACCAAACCTTGATCAAGCAGTTGCGAAAAGTTGCTATAGAGGATTCAGATAAGTAGGACAGATATTTGCAATCTGTCGTCTTTGCGTATAATGCCACACCTCATACCTCAACAAAATGTTCTCCATTTGCCTTATTGAGAGGTCATGAGGCAAATTTTGGCATTAGTATTGGAGTTGCTAGAAACATAGTTCTGCCAATGAACTATGAGGCTTATAAGCATATACTAACCGAAAGTTTAGTAGAAACTTATGAGATCATTTCAGAGAATATCAGGAAGGCTGCGGAGAGCAGTAAAAAGTTTTTCGACCGTAAAGCAAAAGCTCATGATTATTCCGTCAATGATTGGGTTTTGCTGAAAGTCGATAAACAGAAAAAACTGGGTCTGCCGTGGCAAGGACCGTATGTTGTTACTGATAATAGTAGATTATCAGAGAATGTGCTTGAAATCGCTCACTGGAGAGAGCCGCTGAAAAAGCAGGTGGTATCCGTGAGCAGGTTAAAGCACTTTCGCTACGAGACCGGCAGATGGCTGCAGTCTAACGACGTGTCATCTAAGGACACGCAGTTTACTGTAGATTCAAAAATAAGTAATTATAAACTGCCGTAGCGCGTAGCGCTGTTTTTTCGCGTGTGTGTGTGCGTATGAATACCCCCCCATATTTTTTCGTCCCGAATTGTGTATTTAAGTACAAATTGTAATTAATTGTAATTATTTATGTATTTATCGCGTATTTGTCGTGTATTTTTAAATTTTTCTCGCGTAAATTTAAAAATTTCTCAAAATTTTTGGTAAAAAACCACTCTTCGCAAAAACCTAAATTTTTAAAACTTTTTCGCGGCCAAAATTTTAAATTTTCCCGAGTCCGATTAATTTCGGAGGAAATAGTTAATTGTTGCCCCCCAATTCTGTGAATATTGGAAGAATTGGGAAAACCGCTGAAGTTTTTAGAGTGAAAATAGACAAAAAGTAGCGAAAGCGGAAAATTTGTCGATTTTTCAGCTCATATTAAACAATTTTAAAAAAATTTTGCAAAAATTGATAGCGCCGAATTATTAGAATTCGAAAAAGGAGTGGAAGGAATGTCCAGGCCCCCCAATGGACGCCGGACGAAACAGTATTTGGTCACAGACCCCCACGTGACCTACGGACAGCCGCAGGTGCGGCAAAACAATCGGTATTTTTTAGTCGATGGTAAGCGACCTAAGTTATTAAACTTAGTTAATTTAAAAATTAATTGGGCAAAGCAGGATGTTATAGCCCACGGGTGTCTAGACGAAGGCCTAGACAATTGTAAAAGTTTAGTGGGAACATATTTGTTCTGTCAGCTTGAAAAAGTGTGGCAAAGCTGCCCGTAGCGCAAAATTTGGACTTTTTGCGAAACTACATTATTCCTCTACACACATAGCGAGTTGAATAAATTCGTCTATGTGATGGGGAAGAAGTGGAGTGTAGCAACTAGTCGACTAGGGGTAGATAATTTCAAAATTTATTTAAATTTCTAAATTCCATCTTAATTTAATTTTCTACGAATTTCCACATTTTGGGTAAATTAGTAAATATATTTTCAAATTTCTTCTTGGAAATTCTTAATTTATTAATTGGATAGGCCGTTTTGGGCGTTGGATTGAGACGGCTAGCAGTCGATTGATGGAAGACGCAGGTGGTCTGTGCGTGTACTCCCGTATAAGGTAGAAGTCGGGGCCGCACTTGTGTTTAACTATCTGCCAACACTAACCCAATATATGTGTGGTACCTTATTTTCCCCTGCTTGCAATTTTCTTTTCTTTTTTCCTATTTGTGCTTACTATCTGTGGTGAAGGTAGAATTTAACCGATGTTTGTCCGCTTTGGGAAAAAATTGTCATTAAAAAGTTGTAAACATTTCGCCTGAATTTTTTAGACTACAATGTTAAACGCATTGTCAGAGTCGGCGAATTAGAACGATGGTTTGCCACGATGTTCGGGAGATTTCCGTTGGAATTGACGGAACCGAAATTGGTCGAAATAGGTAAAGTGGCTGAGATGATCGAAACTCTGAAGGTGAGCAGGTTTCGAGGACAGCCAGTTATCGGTTTTGATACCGAAAAAGTTACTCAAGAGTACGTGAGTAAGGTTTTCGCGACTTCTGGGGTTGATAACCCAAAAGGGAAGGAGTTCGCGAGAGTCATTAGCTTTTCGACGGTGACTGGAGACACCTTTGTTGTAGATACTACGACAATCATGCCGAAGGAATGGATGCTCATTCATGAGCTCTTAGATTCGGACATGCTTCTCGTTGGATACAACTTGGTTACAGATCTGGTTGCCGTCTGGAATGTTAATGGCGCAGGCAGAAATCACCAGGATGTTGATCTAACAGCAGAGATCAAGTACAGAATTGCATCTCCGTATGGCCGTTATTATGACGTAGCCAAGGTAGGGGATCAATTGAACGGAAGATTTTTGGCAATGTCCAGGAAGTTGGGACTTTGCCCAGAAACATTTAAGCTGAAAGGGTTGTTCACGGAGCTGTATCTGGCGGACGTTGGTTATTTCCAAATCGATTTCCGTCAGAGAGCGCAACGTGAACGATTCTGTAGGCACACGTTGACGCAGTTTGAAATCAGGTATTCAGCACTGGACGCCTACTACTCATTGTTGGTTTTCTTAGCGTTTTTCCACTATGAGTTAGCTATGGAAGTCGAGGTCGAATTCCAGTATTTTCCGCATGATTTGATGAAAGCGGATCAAATCCAGATAATGTCGTACAGGTTGTACAGGTTTTTTAATATCATACATGGAGAGAATTTTCCGCAGACTTTTTGTGGAAGTCCGGAAGTAGAGGAGCCGCAGTCGTCGGCTATTTACCACGTAATGAGACAGGAAGCGTATGCCCGTATGGCTGCCCAAATGGACACCTCATTTGGAGGCTATGTGGAGTACAGCTTCCCTCATTACGAGGCAAATCCGAAGAGAGGAAGAGACGTGAGTATACCTAAAGGTATTCATCCTGATTATACCGTTAAAGAAAAAAGTAAGAATGTAGACGGTAACGATACGGTAAGTGAGGATGAAGAGTTCGAAGAAGCTTTGTCGGAAAAGCAGATTAGAACTCGAATAATGAACAAGGTGGTAGATATGGTTAATCGAGGGAAGAGTTTCAGTAGACTCGATGAACCAGTATCTATGGTTTTATACGAGAATTACCTAAGGTATAGAAAAGAAACGAAGCAGTTATTGGAGATACCATGTCTGGAAGTTGATTACCACGAGTATGAACCGGTCAGAATTTCGAACGGTAAAGACTCGTATGTAAGACAACACTGGAGTATGGATATCGCTCCTTATTCTGAAATATTGATCGAGGACAATTTTAAGAATTTGGAGTCAGTGTGTAATAAAGTTCCGCTGACGTTTCATTTGTTCTGGCCAGCGTGTAGAGAGGAAGCAGAGGAGTACCTTACCTCTCTCCTTGACCACAACTATTTGAGATCCTTTAGCCCTGAGGGAAAGGAACAACTCTTGAAGATGTTGTGGAGGGGAGATAGGTACGGTCAGTATTTGTCATTTTTGAATAGTCTTCCAGTAACAGAGGTACATACGCCAACCAAGGGCGATTCTATTACATGTTGGGGAAATCGTTTCGGATTTCTGCCGATCCGATTTTGGCCCAAGACAAAGTCATGGGAGCAAAGACCGGAAGATAAAAGGAAGCATTTGGCGGAGTGTCCGCAGTACAAAGATAATCCATACTGCTATCAGAGGTTTTACTTCCGCCAGATAGCTGTTAGAGTTCCAGGTTTGCGATACCCAATAGATATGAGTGAGGACGCAATGAAGGAGAATCAGAAAAAGAGCGTCTTAGCGTATCAACCAGAATACGTTCCAGGTTACGAGCCGCCATTTTTTGAGCCGATATTGCCGTCCGATGCTCCAGGTTTTACGATTACGCATATTGGTGATAAGGTTGTAGTGACGCCGACAGGTAAGCAGCCAGCAGTGCCGGTTACAGGCACTGAGGTAAGCACAACGGTGAGTCAACAATCTGGAGTTGATATGAGTAGTTTGGATCAGGTGCAGGGGATGCAGGCTGAGCCTGTTGCGGCGAAAGCACAGCTACAGGTGATACCTGCAGACCTCAACACCCCCATAGACTTGAATCAGGTAGGAGACAATTTAGAAGTGGACAATGAGGTCACTGTTGAATCGTTGATACAGCCTGATCAAGAAACACAGGTAACTTCATTACTAGATCAGACAGAGAGTTTACTTTCTGGAATGGATGTCAGGGCAGAGCCGATGTTGGATGAAAGCAATCTCATAACGATTGCTGCAAGTCCAGCAATAGAGGAAATTGAAGCAAGGCTCAGGGAGCAAGCTGAAAAGGAAATCGAGAGACAGAAAGAGATTTTTACTAAGCAGCTTGCGGAGCAGAAAGCGAGATTAGATCAGCAGCAGAAGCAGCTGGAACTAGTATTGGCTGGTTTTACGGCGCAGCCGACGCCTCTGGCAGCGCCTACAGTTGTGCAAGCTCCAGCCAAGCCGCCTACTGCTTATCATATCCCGAAATTGCCGGTGCAACCTGCTAGTATGCAGGTCATCCAGCCTGCGGTCAGCAAGGTTACGCCGACAGTTCAAGTAGCGCCCAGAGATCCAAGTATGGACGGTGGTATACCAGGTATGTATACTGCCGAAGAGGTTAGAAAGTTCAGAGCAGAAGGTCGTACAGACGAACAAATTAAAAGACTAGGAAGACGAAAGTTAGCCCGAAGGGCCAATAGGGCTAAAAAGAGAGATGAAGAAGATGTTATTGAAATCAGTGATGGTGAAGGAGAACAGACAGGGAGTTCTACGTCTGTGGATTTGAAGTTTGCAGGATCTACAACTTTATTGACGGATTCAACCAAATCCAAGACGGGAACTACGCCGATGAGCCTGATGCCTGGAACCAAAAGTTCTACGAGTCAGGTGCAGTCGATGGTTGCTTCGGCTAAAGTACCTAGTAAATCGTCTGCATCTCAGGTAAGTGCAACGACGAAAAGTACTTTGGCTAAGCCCGTGTCTAAGGTCGATAAGACTTCTCAGCAGGACCAGAGCAGCGCTTCAGGGAAAAAAGTTGTTTCTAAACCCTCTACGTCGGAACCGACAAAATCGGTCAAGAGAAGTAGAGATAAGGAAGTAACTTTGGAGTACCTAAGTTCTGTTTTGAGAGACTACTGGGACGTCCATAAGAAGTTTCCCTTGGTGAAGGGAAGGATAGATTTTTCGACACCGGAGGTGATCGAATTTTTTGCTCAGGATATGCCAGATGATAATAGGAACCAAATCATCTGGGCATTAGTGAATAATGGAGTAGAGGAGCTTTACGAGAACTACGGGGATCACTTTGACGTTCAAGGTGGTTTCCTGTATGATCATGTAAACGTTCCTGAGCCCATTTGGGAGTATATTTGGCTCAGGTTCATGCCAAATTGGTTTCATCATTTTGATGCGGAAATAGTGATGGCAGCCGTGAGATACTTATGTACCATGGTGTTGCTAAAATTAGAACAACAGCAGTTAGGCCCGAGACATATTGGTGCAATTGATGCACGGGCCAAATCATTTGTTACGGAAAGGTATTATTCTATCTACCTGCGGGGAGAAGGTAGTACTGCATTCAGGGAAGCGTATGCCAACCGAATGCAGGAGCACCAACAAACTGCAGTAGATATGGCAGCAAAAAGGAGGTTGTCTGATATGGTTCAGAAATTTTCTGGTAAGTTCCAGAAAGCCGAGGATGAGGAGGGGCAACCCTTCAAGATTCCAATGTTAACGGAAAGACAACCTAGGGATGCATCCAGGACTAGGAGCCAGCACTCGCGACAATCGTCTCACTCGCAGGGTCGGCACCAGCCTGGAGTATTCAAATTACCGTATGCGAATCAACAAAGTCAAGGTAGGTCCACTACCTCAGCTTCAGGAGTATCTTCCGTAAGTTCAACTCAGGGCTTGTACCAGAGGGGAACTGGAGGGGGATATGGCCGGGGCTGGGGTCAGGGACAGGGTCAAGGTAGACCCTTTAAGATGGTTAATCCGCAACCGTATAGAGGTCAGGCGATGGGCGGACCCCTTCGTGCGGCCCAACCTCGAGGAGTTTTTGGGGGATTCCTCAGGGGTCGTGGAGCTCGGGGT
The DNA here is from genome assembly GCA_963922205.1 of Romanomermis culicivorax. Lineage (NCBI taxonomy): Eukaryota > Metazoa > Nematoda > Enoplea > Mermithida > Mermithidae > Romanomermis > Romanomermis culicivorax. Next base: position 1,842,129 of record CAWUHX010000002.1, read on the forward strand.
GGTCCCTACCCTCGCCGTGGTAGCTTCCAATACGGCGGTTATGGTGGCGGCGGGCAACAATAATTTCATATAGCCGCATCACTTTTGGACCAAAATTCGTTATTTCGTACAAATTTTATTTCAAAAATATAAAAATACAAAAACAAAAATAAAATACAAAATACAAAAAAAATATTATCTCGTTTTATTGTTGCTTTAAATTTTAAAATTTTTTCTCGTTTACCGGTGCCCAAAAGCTGCCCGGCAAAATTTGTCTTTCCGTCCATCTTATTTCGGGCGTGTATATAGCCCTCGTATTTTTTCTCGTTTAATTTCAGGGCCTGAAAAAGATGAAGACGTGAAAATTTTAATTGCATTTATAAAATTTTCGTAAGTAGATATTTGAAATATTTTATAGAAAATATTTTTTACTGAGTAGATTTGTATTGGACGGAGCGATGTGGCGAGCGGCCGACCGGGGAGGAAGCGCACCTGGGGCACCTCATCACCGAGGTTGTAAAAACCAGGAAATAGGAGAAGAGGAACGGCGACGCCCCGGATCTAGGCACAGATCGACGTCAAAGTCCAGGCCGAACTACGTTCGTGATCATTTCCGGTAGCCCGAAAGGGAGTGCCCTGCCGAATGGATTGGTCAAGGTCGCCGTCACCTGAAGGACCTGGTAGGGGCTGGATCACATCTTGGAGGGGGTAGCCCCAAAAATTTGTTTTCCGAGGGGAAAACTGTTATGCAGTCGGGGCCTCAGTATGAGACTCAGGCTGCAGAAAGGTTTTCACCTCCCGTTGGTCGGTTTTGAGGGCCGAGGGATGTTGAGGTGGGCTCAGGTGCACGTGTTCAGCTTCCGGCGTCGGTGCGCAGGCGGTTGGACGCGGCGAAAAGTGGCGAAAAGAAATGATAAATTTGCATAGGTTATTTCTGCCACTGTTTCGCGTTTTTGCTGTCTTTTTGTCAGTGTTAAAAAAGATTAGTTTTTATGGAGCGTCGCCGCCATCGTCTTTCTTATAACATTTTTGTTTATATTTTGTTATTGGCGTCGCCCTTCGTCACCCAATACAACTTGGACCTGTAAGTTGTTTTGTTTTGTGAGCGTAGTGGAAGGAGTCTTTAAGATTAGGAGTGGAGACTTGGGTAGGAACTCCTGAGGTACGAGCCAAGGTGTTCTGCCTGAGGTTTAGTGAAAGTTCTGGTGTATATCTGGTGAAACGTCTGGGAGAGTTTGGTGTTTGTGGTTGTTGTTAGCCTGTGGTTAGAACTGTTGCTTAATTGTGACCCCACAGCAGCCTAACACACAGGCGATTTCCACCGTTTAGACATATCATTCAAAATTGTGGCTATAATGGCGAGGAAGGCGAGGGTGTGCATGGATCAGGCTACAAAATGAGCAGTCAGGTGCACCGCAACATCATTCAACCAATTTGTGAGTCAGCCTAGACGATATTTTTATCAGAGCTCAAATAATGACACATCAACCTTGTGAATTTGGGCATACCACATTGGTTACCATCCAGAGCACTTCCTCATGGAAAGGGGCAGAGTTGTAGCGTTCAGTCATGCTATTCATTATGCAGCCTGGTTTGCCCGCACCATCTCCTCTACAACCACTATTTATAAACCATCTGTGTGGCTCAATTAGCGCAGTTAGTAGCACATCTGTCTTGTATGCAGAGGATTGAGTGTTTGAGTGCCTGATCAGGCATTATTTTTTTCGCAACCTGGCCATTTAGATTTGAGCATGACATATGAAGAGGAAAAATTTAGTGCGTTGAGAGATTACCGAAATTTTAAAAAGTCCAATGTGGGGTAGGATGAGCAAGAACAGGCTACGGTTGGCTTTTCTATCCAACTCGCTAATAACTTGCTTGCTTTCGTCGCAATAAAATGGGAACAATTGGGAATATCTAAAGAAATATTAAAAACACGTCTATCAAAGGAAGTATCTTGCAAAACTGTAGAAATGCTTTGAAAGGGACAAAACGTCAAAAGTATACTTCAACTGTAGTATGTTTTTCTTCAAATGCTTCTAAATAATGAATGTGGAAAGCAAGTAGTATTTCAGATTTTCACGATTTGCTAATAAGCAATATATCATATAAGACTGGAAATTTGTGGGTATACTGAGCTAACCTTCAACAATTTTTTGAGTGAGAAATTTTACAGTAAGAGCTATATCTAATCGAGTTTGATGACAGTACCGATTTGTGTCACTTTTACATTCGGGAGTATTTTGTAAAAAATAAACTATAGAACCAATGAACCGATAGAAAATCGATTGTTTTAAAATTCGGTGCAAGCAAACATTACAGGATCTGTGACGGGTATTGTTAAACCTACAAAGAACTGAACCCGTGAATTCGTGTAAGTTTTTCCCTGATGCAAATAAAATTTCCGCACATGCTGCGAATCTACTAAAAAGCATATGCCGTGTTTATATTTCTTAAGCTTCCCCAAGGGGGCTTATTTGATCAAACCTATCCAGATAAAATGTCTTAGAATTTATAAATTTTTTGGCGTATTTGAGCAAAACGAGGAAATTGTGAAATTCTGTCTGCATTTAGTAATCTTAGATGTTCCTATCACGGCATTTGCTCAAGAAATCTAATGAACGAACGACACATAGTTCTTATCTTAAATGAACTTTAGCATACAGAATTTGAGTCAATAAAATATTTTCAGCTGTCGACAAACAACGTTGTTTGTTGTTGCATGAACATAACATACAAAGAGATAAGCCTCAAAATTTCAAGTGTTTTCATTGTTTCTCAATTTTTATTTCAAAATGGTTGGACTTTCGGTAAGTCCTAGTTTCTTACATTCAACAGGCTGTAGTTGAGGAGGCAAGCGAATATCTATTGGTGAAATAAGCTTTGTAAATTAAGAACAATTTGGCCTCAAAGTAAAAAGCACACTCTGAAATTTATTCACAAAATCGGCCAAATTGTAAATACGAACAATGGAATTTATAAAGGGAATTTGAGGAAACAATTCATTTACTGTTTTGGTTTCGAGAAAGATGAAAAGGGCACTCGGAAAAATACACAGTAGGAAAAACACGTTTTTTGGAGGGATAAAACGTCACTAGTCACGGTTTCAGACAACAGTACTGTAATATACATGGACCGGTCGGGCTCAGTCCAGCCTGGCTTGGTCAATGAGCGGGCCGAGTGAAGTTTGGGCCGGAAAATTATCAGTGGGCAGAATCGTGCCTTTGGATCCAAAGAAAGATAAGTGAGCAGATACATTTAAAATTAATTTATGGTCGGATACGTACTTACGATATTGTTACGTAATTTGTTAAACCTTATATTGTTAAATATTGTTAAACCTTACTTAATTAAATTTTGATTCGGTTTGATTAACTGCACTGCATTATGTCCACTCTGAGACAGCCAACCGATGCACCTACTCTGAATTTTAATTTTCAGTACAATTTTTCTGGATTTGTTGCTGTTTTATGTAAAATAGGACTGTGTTTGTCGATTTGGAAACCCTCTAAGCTACATCTAAAAATATTTAAACATCATTGTGGATGTTTCTCAAATTTGAAATTTGTTCTACTATTCAAATTAATGCCTGTTTTTGACATAACCCTTCCTACTGTGTAGCTAAATAACACTATTCAATGATTCTGTTCTCGCTGCGTCTATTTTTCTGCTGTATTTTTTTCTAACGCCAAAAACAACATGACTTTTTTTAGGTGTGATGCAACTCTTCGTATCATTCTTCTTCCTTCCTCAATGATGATACACCAATACCTTAAATTTATAGCTCATCATTGAGGTATTTTAAACAAATCTGCAACATCACATGTAGGATATTGACAAAAAACTTGTTCGAAGGGACAATTACCTTCTTGTCTTTTTTTGGATAAATCTGCGACAGCAAAAATGCCAACAACACCTTTACTTTTAAAACGTTGTACCATTGCGAATACCCAGAAAAAAATCGATTTTCTGCAGACAAAATTCAAAATTACTAACTTTCATCAAAGCACCATTTTTATCGAAGCCGAAACATAAAATATTATCTATGCTATTCTACAGGACGAGAAGACTCATCAGTTTGTTTGAGTTTTTAGCGAAACTACTGTTGAAAGCTCAGTTGTTCAAACAGTACTCAACAGCAGGAGAGACCATCGCTCATCCTAGTGAATTCGGTAAATATTTATGTCCTGCCCATCAAAAAATTCAAAATGTATGATACTTTGAATTGATGGTGGAAGAGAAATCAAATATTTTTCCAAAAGTGGCGATTGCTGCACGAATAATTTTATCGATTCCAACTTCAAGTACAGCTGATGAATTCCAGTACAGGTAGACATATTGTCGCAGATTTATACCAAAAGATCAATCCTGGAAAACTCGATTATGAGTAATTTTTATGCAGTAATTTTGACTGGCTATGATTTTATAAGTTTTTCGGATTTTTAATCCTGTAATATTTTAAGTTTTGAATGACAGGCTTCTGAGGGCAAAATCAATTTTTTCCCGGTCCCTTGATGAGCCGGGTAGAGTACGGGCAGAAGAACTGGCTTGGTTGAACTGGGCCACATTTGTTTGGCCCTTGCAGGTGCATAGCTCAACCATGTACAATACAACATTTAAGATAAGGTATGGGTTCACATGAGAAAAGCTGCAATTGCTGTCCCCTGTCCACAATGGAAATATCTGCAGTTCACAATCTTTCGTAGCATGGTTTTGGCAGTTGCTTGACTTTGAAGAACTTGTCAATTTTCTTAATAACTGTGTAGGAGCGATAGTACTGTAGACCATCGAATATAGAGAGGAGACGCTGTAATTTTTGTGGCAACCTGTTCCCATTGCTGGGGATTTTGGTGAAACTTAGACTATGTCCAGGGCTCAAACACAGGACCTTGCGGCTGCGGTCTGAATGCCTTAACACACTGAGCCAATAGAGCCATGGGAGAGGCGCTCTCTAAAAGAAATAAATTGCATCAGTTCTAGGTTGAGGTGGCGGGCGTGTTTCAATTCTAAGTTGAGGGGGCTGTTGTTTCTGGAAAAAAGTTATATCGACTATAATTCTCATTCATGCTTACTGCAACTTGTAAATTCGTTTCGATTTATAAAATATGTGTCAAAGCTGTATTAGTTACAGTGCGCATATTTTGATACGGAAGAAGTCTCTGCAGACGGTGTCCGTTATCCAGTGGGCCGATTACTTTCTGTAGTTACACTAGGATTACAGTGACAAAAATGGCGAATTTTCAGCACTGGATAAACAGCACTCACAATAAGTTCACACTAACTCACCGTAAACTTTACTTATTGACCTACTTTAAAAATTGACAATATGCTTCTGGATTAATCACTGTAATCGCTTTTTGTGATTTTAAAATAGAATAGAATAATACAGAACATAATTTCCAACAGTTTGAAAACAATATTCATAGTAAGTCCAAAGTAACTTACTGGGAATGTACTTATTGACCAGTGCCGGAAAGTCTCAAAATCTTTTTGGACTAGGATTTTGTAGAGTTACAGTAAGAAACGGAAAATTCCGTTATTATGAAAAACATAGATAGACTACTATAGTATGTTTTTATTGAAATACTTCCAAATAATAAAAGTGGAAAGCAAGTAGTATTTCACATTTTCACGATTTTCCGATAAACAGTATGTCGTATAGGACGGGAAATTTGTGAGCATATTGAACTAACCATTCACAACTTTTCGAGTGGAAAATTTTACTGTAAGAGCTCTATGTGAGCGATTTTGACGACACTACTGATTTGTGTCAATTTTCAATTTGGGAGCACTTTATAAAAACAGACTATACATAACCCTGCAGGAGTTCAATTACACTTAAAAAATTTTAAAATGAAGATGTCCGAGTGTAATTTTTTTTATTCTGCTCATTACAGTAAGATTGATAAAATGACACATATTTCATATGATAGAGGTCGCCCACGCTGTACATTATTGAACCTATTACAGATTCTCGCAGCTGCGTTTTTGCTCTACAGCACTGTCCAGCAAGGTGTCCAATCGGGTAAAATTATCAACTTTGATGATGGGACTTTGCCAAAATTTTCGGGCGAAACACATCAAATCGTGCGCAAAATTTTGTACCAATACGATAATCTGGAACGTCCGACGAAAAACGAACCGGTCAAAGTCGATTTGGAATTGAAAGTACTAGAAGGATTCTGGCGCGAAGACGATTTGGTTTTGAAATTGTTCGTTAGACGGACTTGGGATGACCAAAGATTGAAATTCGAACCGAAACAAGTAATTTTTCTTGGGAAACCCTGTTTTGAATTTTTTGATGGCGTCATTAAATTGACTGTATGCACTACACGTTGACATTACGGATTATTGTACTTTTTATACACACTTTTCAGGGAGGTCGAGACCATATACATTTGCCCGGCGGAATTTTCGAATACTATTTCTGGCATCCGTTGACGTTTTTCGTGCACGCCCACGATTTTGAGTCCATGGGACCGGCAACAACTAAAATTTACAGCAATGGAACGGTGAGAAAGTCAATTTGGAAGTCAGGCAAGAATCAAATCAGATCACTGATTGCCAGTAAAAACCTGCATCGTGTGACGGTGTGGTTTCCAGGGAAAAGTTACTACATGCACAGCATATAAATTCTGCTGTGGGTCAGCCAGGACAGGGGATGTAATACAAATTTTTTTTCGTTCTTGATAACGAAAAGAAAGGTCCTAGAAAATCTTCTAAATCTAAGCAGCATATTCTCCAACCTATATTAGTCAGATGTGTGAAATTATTTGCTTACACAGCACTTTTTAAAGTTTTTGAGCTACTTTTTTGGAATTCTTGCTCATTTTCCTTCGTCATCTTCTCAATCATTGCTGGAAAAGTCAAATCTGCTGGAGGTCAGGTAGAATCTGTTGGAGATCAAAACCCACCCCACCCCCACGTGCATGTATGCCTCTGTCACTTGACTAGACGAAAGCATGTAGACCAAGTTCGTGATATGGCAGAAAAGATTCTTAGAAAACTTCATCAATTTGCCGTTCGGAAAATCAGAAACAGATCACCCAACCTAGAGGGAGCACCATAGAAATAGATCAAGTGACACGTCGGTCAAGCATGCCAATAATATCACGTGATAAGACAGGAAAGCATGGCAGTGATTCTTGCTGACGCCATTCTGCTTATTTTCAAGCAGGTACAAAAATATATAATGGGACAATATTCTTAGCACAAAAAAGTATAAAAATCAGATCAGGCGATTTACAGGAAAAACTTGGATCAACAGGTCGTGCAACTCACGGGCATACATGCACGTGGGGGGTTGGGGGGTTTCGGGGGTTTTGACCCCCAGCAGATTCTTGGTGACCCCCAGCAGATTTGATCACCCCAACAATGATAGAGAAGATTACACAGGAAAATGAGCAAAAGAGAACAGAATGTCGTCCTAAAAATGGGAACGATGCTGTAGTTTAACATTTTTTCTGAACAAAGCATGCTTGATTCCAAAAAAGGAGCATTAAAACTTTATAAAAGTGCAGTCTAAGCAAATAATTTCACATATCTGATTAATACTGAAGAATATGCTGCTTGAATGTTAGAAGACCTATCTAAGATCTTTTTTCGTTATCAAGAACGAAAACAAATTTTTGTATTTAGATCGTACTCAATTTATGGATTGTACACAATTTCTAAGTAATACAAAGTGAAAATTGACTCAAGACTCCTTGAACCGAACCTTCGCAAAATCTTGATCAGTCATGCGCCCTAAACTAAAATTCTGGATTATAAGTTTACGAAATTGATAGGAAAAACGTAACCAAGCAAAGATAACCAGAATGGATCGTGACTCACAATGCACGAAAATATCTTCTCTGAGATCAATTGAACTATGTAAATTTCATATCTAAAACATGTATGCAAAAAAAGAATTAACGTCTTGAATGACGGAATAGTGAAAAAACTCGGCCAATTTTGAAGTCAGCGAGATCAGAATCAATTAAGAAGCTTCGTTGACTATGCCTTGAAATTTCGAACAGAAGCGTGACTATATCACGTGATTAAGAAGAAGGAACTTCAGGATGTTTTGATTACCTGAGTCACAGAATAAAACGAACCACACTGATCATGTGATTTGAGAGAAAAAGCGTAGAAGTATACTTGATCACATCATTTCAATTATTCCTTTGATTTAAAATTAATTAATATGAAATGGGCTGAATTTACGGTTTGAGCAACACAATGGTGAAGAGTGGCTGCGAAGAACTGTATCACTTCGAACGGCATAAAAACCAGGATCAAACCACGTAATTCTCAGGAAAATTCGGAACGATCTGATTAACCGCATATGAGGAAACAATATAAATAGATTAAGGTGTTCATGGAAAGAAATTAACACAGTCAGATAACGTGATATGATAGGAAAAACATGACGTCATCGTCTGAATAAGTTACTTCCAAAAGGACCCTCAATTTTGGCGTCAGTAAAATCAGAATCGGAGGTAAAGCCTGGATATTCAGATCACTGTTATTTGCACTAAAAATCTGGCTTGATCACTTGACCAACAAGAGTGATAAACAGGTCACGTGAAACCAGTAAAGAAAAGGTGAGAAGCATTAGTTTAATGAATTTACTGAATTTTGACGTCTGAAAAATTAGTATCGGATCACGCGATTCACAGGAGAAACATGCTGGTGATGCTAGTATAAAATGCATATTAAAATTATAAGCATTATGAATTGTAATCATTTTTATGAGCGTGTTTTCAGTGTTATTGCATGTAAACGATATACGACACGCTAGCTGGTTGGTTGGTCTATTTCTTAGCTGGTTTACTATAAGTTTTCAGTGGTTGATGTATATAAATATGTAAATATATAAATCATCTATATGTAAATCATCGATCCTGTCTAAACGGTTGAAATCAGTTCACAGACAAAACATTTGGGTCTGACAACCCCCACAAAATTTCTATGTTGTATATGTATGGTCATCATTCCAACTTCCCCCACATTTGCATAAAAGTTTATACAAAACTTTCAGGTCGCCCAAAAAGATATCTACAAAATTCGCTTGTATCGTCCATTAACTTCCAGTGATCGCGGCAATCTAAAAATCAACGCCACGATAACTTTGTCCGATTTTCGTTACAGTAACCGCGGCATTTCGATGAATTTTCCCATGGAAAGCGGAACTTGCTTGACGCATAGTGAATTGGTCAGCATCGAAAACGTGCAATGCGCCAAGTTCGTGAAAAACTTCAAAGGTCGCGACTATGACCAACTTGTGATCAAATTTGATCTTGTAAAAAAAATTGAATGAACTGTTAAGTTATTCATTCTAATTTGTAGACTTATAAGTGAAAATGTTTAATCGTTGAGTGCAGTAAAAGTGAGAAAAAAGGGAGAATAAAGGTTAAAAAACGAGCACACAGGTGGAAATGGAACAACATAAAAAAGTAAGTTGCTGAATGATTGTGGAGTAAGCATAAAGACGCGAAACAGGAAGTACTAATGGAAAAATAAACAAGATAATGAAAGGATAAAATGAAGAACCAGAAAACAACAAAGGTCGGAAATATAATCAATCGACAGTTGTATACATCCGGAAAACTATAAAAATTTCGAGAAATTTTGAAGAGCAGGGATGAAATCTTATCCGACGAAATGAGCTAGTTGGTTCCATGTTTTTATTGTAGTTCTTGATTTCACGAAATTCGAAATAAAAATGCTTGATCAGAGCAAAAGTCAGAAAGACGCAACAAAAAAGAGCACAAAAGTAAACAAAAAACTAATGCTTTGATATAATGTTTATTTGTAAAAATTTCAGGAACGCCCGAAACAAACGGCAGGAAGAAAAAATAAAAGACCGTGTCGACAAGAACAAAAAAAGTAACACAACAGGAAAGAAAAGATCTAAGAAACAGCGAAAAATTCGATAAACAGCGTTCACGATTAACATAAACAGAAGAAAAATTAATAGAAAAAAGATTAAACAAACAAGAGTAGGCAAATGCGACTAGTAGCCGTAAAATTATCACCATTCCATTGATCTGAAGAAAAAAAAAACAAAAAACTGAAAATTTCGTAAAATTTCAAAGAACTACTGAAACTACAGAAGGACGGAAACGAAATGAATGAAAGGTCCTAAACAAAAGAAAAATTACTCTGACAAACTAATAAACACGTTGGAATAAAACAATAACTCTCTAAAATAGTATCATATATGAAAATTAACGTGCATGCCAATCACGTGAATGTACAAGGCTCAAATAGATAATTGATTCATACAGACATTATGGAAAAATAGCTTCAATCCGAGCAATCTCAAATTGAAGCATGTAAGCACAAACTTACAAAAGAGCGTCATTCGCATAAATGAGCGAAAAATTGCATGGATATGTCACAATTGAGTGTGGAAATGTTTCATATCCAAAAACTTTCCAACTTGAAAATAGCTGTCAAGATAACAGAACTGAATAAATTTTCGTTGATTCGCTTGATATTTTGGCATATGAGCTGAAAAATGGTCATTGCCTTACGTTAGTAACCACATATCGCAATTAGAGCCAAATTCCAAAATGAACCAAATTCCAAAATTCAAAACAGAAAATGAAATAGGACATCAGCTCCAGTTTCTCGTATTAATCCACGACCAATGAATCTTACAAGCATCAAAAAATAGGATAAGGATCAAGTATCTGTGGGATTTTGAAATTACCCATGCAAGCCCTTAGACTCATTTTCCTAGCCCACTGCTTTACAGAATATCAAAAGTCCATCCTTCAGGCCCGTCCCTCGCTAAAGAGCATTTCTCCACTCCAAATTAGGTCTCATCTTCGTAAACTATTTTGTCTTACATACTCTTATGCCATAGAATATTACAGGCACATATAGTCTGTTTTTCTGGAAATGCTTCTAAATAATGAAAGAGGAAAGCAAGTAGTATTTCAGATTTTCACGATTTGCTAATAAACAATGTATCATATAGGTCTAAAAATTTTTGAGCATAATGACCTAACCCACAACAACTTTTCGAAAGAAAAATTTTACAGTACGAGCTCTATGTAAACGATTTTGACGACAATACTATTTGGGCCACTTTTATATTTGGAAGCATTTAAAAAACATGCTATAGAAAATTAAATAATGGTCTTTATGTATAAAAATCCGACAGAAACAACTAATTAGATAATATTTGAATGTGTTATTCACCAATGAGAGATCATTTTTCGAATAGATGTTCGTCCTACAATTTTATTCCAAGTTGTTTTTCATGTCTTTTTCAGAGAGAGCTTTTAAGGGCTTCAGAATATGTGTCGTCACTAAATAAATTACAATAGGCCATGTAAAAATGTTGAACAAGCAAATAAGGTCTGACAACGATCCCAGGACCTGGCAATGTGATTGAAATGACAAATAAGGCTTTAAACGACTTCCATAGGGAAGAATATTGTGGAATACGATAGAAAAATTCTTAGCTGTACTGATGCAATACAAAAGCTGCAATTCTCAAAAATGTGATTGGACACACCGTTTCACGTCGCACAATTCTGTGAATATCATGAGATTTGATAAAATTGAGGCTCAAAATTTGTTCGAGAATACAGAACAAAGAAAACAGCGAATTTCAAGTACGGAGAATTCTAGATCCGAAGTGAAATTAGACGCTTCAAAAATAGTCAAAAACAGGAGTACTAAAAAATTTTTCGAGCACAAGATTGATTAAACGTTGGACACCAAGAAAATCAAAATAATGATAAATTGAGATCGTTGTAAATGTCAAGACTGGTGAGGCCTTGCAAATTGACTTCTTGCAGACCTGCTACTTGGAATTCTCTTCGAGCCACCACCAGTTCAAAATCGTAAAATGATTCGGGTGTATTTCCAGACTACTTATAATCTAGTCATGTCAAAGGTGTTCATATGGTAGCAGTCACTCCACTAAGCAAAATTGAAGAATGGTAGAACGATACACTTCGACTTAGAAATGATAGGAATTCTATATTCTGGTCCCATGTACATCACTCAATCAATCATACAATTGTTATCTGCTGAGAATATGGGGACGTTTATGTTTTGGTTTTATATTTTCAAATATTATAACTTATTTATTATGGACTTATTAGCAGAAGTAGGAGCCCATGTGTGCCACTGAATTAGCCTCAGAAGACCCTTGACCATTCAGTGACTATTGTGGTTCGCAACTTTCTAGTTTTACATAGAGCCTGTAGGAAACAACTGGGGGAAGTCTTGCACGATTTTCTATTGCAAGCTAGCATCTAACTTCCAGTTGCTAGAAAGCTCAGGTTACATCAGGGGCTAAAGCTTATGCTTAGACTGTGTGGAACTGTTGTACTGTTCTAAATCTTAGTCTTAAGTGACCTCCAGTAATTGGTCGTTGATAAGTATTTGGCTCCATATTTTACGGCGGAAGTTAGTCCATCTGAGAGCAGAGACCCAAACGCAGCGAAGGGTGGTTTTTGGAGTGCGCTAAGTGCAGTCACCCATGGTGCCAGAAAACCTACATCGTTCTACAAAGACTTATGACTAAGGTTCTGAAAAAAGAAAATGATCTTGCCTCTGGTAATGCTTATCCCGTACACCACGTGGCATATGACAGAACGATTCAGACAGTACTTTCGCACTGTCTATGGTGACAAATTTTCATTTTCAGTTGATTTTGCTCGAAGTTGAGATCAGCGTCGCCCAACTGACTTTGCAGCGTCGATTATTTCCGCGTAATGAATTTGCTGTGCAAGTTTTGACTTATGTACAGACAAAATGAATATCACTTTCGTTTCTAGCGCATCAATATGTGGTTCTCAGGTGGGGTTAATTTAAATATCACAGCTTTCTGTATAATAATCTAAATTTTCTCAGAAAGTGTTTCTTAAAACTTGTATTTTGGTTGAAAAATTACGAATTTTTGAAACATTTTTTGAAAAACTGTTAAAAAGTTTTGTTTTATTAAATTTTTCGTTCAAAATTCCCTAAATATAGTATTCAAAGTTCTTCGCTTCCATCAAAAATTTGTTCTCATATATTTGCATTCAATGAGTTTGTGCTCTTGTCACCAGAAAGTCTCGATAGGGCGAACGCGTAGTTTGAAATCACGGAGAAAAAAGATAAACGTATAAATTTTGTGTCCCCGTTATGTAAAATTCCTTTTCTTTAGTAAATGAATAAAACTCAAGAAGTCCGTTATATTTCCATTAAATTTCAGAAAATTCTTTTGAGAAATGATGGTTAATCGTTTAACTTGAGGTTAATCATGCTAATATCAGTTTAGTTAAAACTTTTTGGTTGAAGACACGTATTAATTTTGGCTCAAATGCTCATTTCTTTATCATAAATTCGCGCGTGACAAAATTGTAATTTGATTCGCAAGTTCGTGATTGCGCCATAATTCTTGCGTCTGTTGTCAGAGTGTGGATGATCGACTTGCGTTGCTTACGTCTCCTTATGTTGCTTCCGTTGCTTGTGTCGCCTCAGATTTTTTACGCAACGAAAGCAGCATAACGCAAGCAATGCAACCTATGCAACGCACACAACGCAAGACTTGCGTCTAAAGTATTGATGGGCCTCAAGACATGGCTTCATTTGGGCTCAATTCTGCAGGCATGTTGGATAGTGTCAATAATAATAAAAAATAACATTGTGGCATCAAAGAGACTATTCACTACTGATAACAAGAACGCTCAATTATTAGCACCTAGCCAAGACCAGACCGAACTAGTTATTCATCTACAGTATGTCACTAAACCACCGAAGGACTCAAACTAAATGTGCAGCCATTGCTCATTCAACCAGGAAGGCTAAAACAATCAGAAAATAACTGGATTGTGTATTTACTTTTTCGAAGTATGCAAATTGTTTAAAAATTTTATTGATGTATACAGAGCGAAAGAACACTGTCAAAAAGCCCTGATCCGCGACAAACAACCAGATATGGCGAAAAACAGCATAAGAAAACCAACTGAAGAAAACATGCAAGACATCACCTTTTCAATGTACAAAAGACATGCAAAAAATTTATAAAAACAATTAAAAAAAGAAAAGAACGCCAAGTGAAAATATAGAAATAGCCTTAAAATGACCATTAATAATTATGAAAGTTTTTATAATACTATGTTAATGTTTGATCAGCCAGCAAGCTAATACCACACATCAAAACTAATACACAAATATAAGTATCATTGTCACTTGAGTCAAGCATTAGGCCGTAGTTGCTGTACAATTGTTGGTGAAGTCATGCATCGGAGAAACGCAATCATAGTCCGTCCATAGTCCTTGACGAGAATAATCGTTATTATTGGCATTATTGCACTGGATCAAGGCAAAAAGAAAAGTGCCACACGAGCCCCCCAAAATGCGATAATGTGTGACGATTCAATAGGCTGCATAAATGCAGTAAGAGTCGAGTTCAATGGAGGTAAAATTGATATAATAGCAACTAATGTTGTGATTCGTTTTGATTCTCTGATCAATTGTGCATCAAAAATTATTTCATTAGGTGTTGAATTTCGCCTTATCTTTTTTATTACAAGTATAGCACACACGCTGATACAAAAGTTGCACGATAGGGACACTGTGACGCTCACCAACATCCAAGGGTATTTCTTACCATCAACTTCATTGAAAACGCATATTCCCTGGTTTTCTAATCCAAAGACGTCATAGAGTAATAATAATGTCGTATTATAAAAAACATTGACTGTAACATTAACTAAAGCAAATATACCCACATACTTGCGTTTGAAGTACTTCTTGCACATTTCCTTTGAGTAGATAAAAAACTTCAAAAATACAGGAAAACAGACAAGTAAAATTAAAAATAAAAGTACAAAAAAATAAAAATTAAAAAAACACAAATTACAACAAAATGTTTTTTCAATTTATGTTTTTGCAGATAATACACAAGACTGTGTCAACCTCCAACCTGTGCACATTATGGTAGCCAGGATAGCTTCTTCATTGATCATTATTGACATTGAAGTTTGTTACCAATAGTAAAAGACATAACGGATGAACAACACAGGAATATAAAATTCAAAGCACATAGGCATAAATTTGCCAGATGATGTAAACTTCATCTACTCGTATATATGATTTTAGCTATGTCTCTGTAAAGCACAGTGACAGTGCATTTATATTACAGAGAGCAACCATGTTCAACTTCGGGAACTTCCAACATTGAATTAGAAATATTTTACCATACGTAAAGAAACAGTTCAATATCGAGCAGTGCTACAAAATGTGATTTCCAAATGATCACATGTATTTATGATTTCTATGGATTAGAACGTCCCCCCTGAATTTTAGTGTATGTAGGGTTCATTCGAGGAGAACAATGTAACATAATTTGGATGGCTATCAAGTATGCACTAAAATTCTTAGAAAACTTCAAAACAGTCGTTTTCAACACTAATATAATAACTCCATTTCAGTTGCCATTTTCAGCAGTCCTTTCTGAGGATGTCAATAATAACTTAATGACCTCTGACTGAATCATTTTGGTCCCCATACTGCTACACTACATTGTGCCGAACGGTATGTCTCATGATGCTGGTCTACAATTGCTCTACTGCATCATACAACACCGTTTCGTTAGGTGTGCAGCATGACATGTAGTTAATGAATAGATACAATTTTTGTGGTTTACCTAAGAAGACTATGCTCAAGAACAATTTTGTTTCTGGTCAGTTGAAATTCTTTTTGGTGTCCATAGTGTAACACATGCGGTTTTGTTTACTGATATTCACTTTCATCATTGTACTAAAGGATGAATGTACTTCCCCTCATTCGCTTGAGGAAATATTTTAAGCAAAGCATGGTTGATCATTTATACTATAATATCAAAAACGTGCTGTACCATTCATACATGTGCTGCATCAGCCAAAATCGGCAGTAGTCAGGTCGAAGATTATTATCATCAATATATTATTTCTTTAAAAAAATGTCACATAAATTCAATAAGATGTAAAATACTTTCAGTAAAAGAATGCTAGGCATGCATACTTGACTTCAGTGTCATGTACGTACAACAGAAATAACTCAGTTTTCGTCTCCAGGTTATATCATGTTTCCACTCAGCTTCTAAGACTGTGCAGTAGATGTCAAATCGAACAATATTTGAATATTGTGTTATGTGCCACTGTGTAACGAAGTATTAGATGGAGTATGGTCAAATAAATCCGATACACAACCTTAAAAATCTGAATCAAGTTGCAAAAAACGAAATTCATTGCAAAAAAAATTGATATTATATGGAATGCAATAAAGCAAGTATACTATGGATAAAAAATTAAACACTTTTTTGGCATCACCTTAGCATGTGGAAGAATTAAGTTATTTTAGAAAAAAACAAAATAACTTACTGCATGGTATAAGCACAAATATCGATGGAACATTAAAATTGCTGAAAACACAAGCCCAATTGAGTAAAAATTTACGAAAAAATAACCAGCTAAGGAGCACAACAATCTATTGAAGTTAGCAATCGTGTAAGATTGCAGGAACAGCAAATTCATGGTTGCGAGTAGATCAGTGGTGGTCATGGCGAATATGACGTATTCATAGGACTCGCGTCGGTTGAATCCTGGAAAAGGGCAAATTAGTTGAAGCATAAAACTTTGAGAATCGAATGCAATAAATAATATTTTTCAATAGAAATGTCCCGATATGTGCTTGGATTATTGCAGTGATATTTTTTGTTGTTTTATAGAAATTGAGGGTTAAAATCATGTCATTTACTGCACTTGAATATGTAAAGATACTCGTATTTCTCAAGACGAAAGATTGAGATGCCTATTCGCATGTAATTGAGTAGAATTTCTAGCGTCTGCAGGACGTTCCACGAGTTAAGTTTGAGGCCCTATTGTGATTTGAAATTTAGTTCCAATATATGGATTTATTCAGTCTTTAATCTATCTTGGAGAGCAAATATCATGCAAGAAGCTCGATTTCCCTGACCTCTGGCTATGTTATTAATTGTCTTTGAATGTCAAAGGAATTCGTGCAGAGAGTTGTAGAATTTTAGCAGGTAATTTTGTTGGTAATACATACTTTTCAGCCTAAAGAACTTTGATTCAAAGCAGGATTTTGCATAGAAATCGTATAGTGCTTAAAGTCCATTCATACATCATTGTGCCCGATAAAGCTTGCAAAATTGAGTATATTGTATGGACCACATTCGCAACGAGGACATCACATTAATCAAATAAAAAAACCACCAAAACTTACCTCTTATCAATATTATGATCAAAAATATATTGAATCCACTTCCAATGATACCGAAGAAGATGTTGCTTACTATTATAATCACTTCACTCTGATCTTTGCTACCATTATCATTTGCTAAATTGTACATTACACGGGCGGGGAGACGTTGTTTGTTGAGAAGTATATTGCCACTGAAATTCGCCAGATACTGAGGTTCTCTAACTAAAAAATTCCTATATTCAAGTTTTTATATTCTCTGAAAATTTCATTAGTAGCCGATTAATACCTCATTTTAATATGAAATTTATGGCGTGGTTCATTCTCTGTGCATTTACGTCATATAATATACAGGTTTGACGTATAAACGTGTACAATTTGAAAATATGTAAGAGGTCAAGAATGGATGTGGATAATAGAAATTATAAAAATTTATGGAATAGATTCATTATAAAAACTGTTGCATGTATGTAATCAAATTGTAAAAGATGCACTTTGTAGAAAAAAATAGTTTTCATTGTTATTGTATGTGGTGTTCGATTCATCCTTGCTTTGCAGATTTTCGCCTTTCTTCAACTTTTCAGTTGCTGCCAACATATCAGTGCCAATGTTATCATTGGACTTTTTTTCATATCACCTACCTACAGTCTGGCACCATTTGCTTTGTCCATTGCCTGATGAACATAGAGATATCAAATATAATTCAGAACTATTGTAGGCTCCAAATTTTTCTTGTTTGCAAACTTTTTGATATTTCGGATTTGAAAAATTTTGTTTTGTATGATATATTTTCTCAAAGCCCCTAATTTACAATACTTTGGCTTTATGTGACATATTCCCCATGTCCACGGACATATATGTTTTTATATTTCCCGCCCTCGATTTAGGATTTTTTAGGTCTGTCTGTCCTTTTCGGACCCCCGAAAATGTCACTTTTAAACCTAAGGTAAGCGCGCATTGCATAAGGTTACTTTTCTCGAAAGTGTCCCTTTCAAATGCAAAAAAGGGTCATTTTCAAATGCAAAAAAGTGTCCCTTTTGGATAGGGACCTCGCGAGGTCCGATTCGAGTCAAATTCATGCTTCGAAAATCGTTTTTCTCCCCAAATAAGGTATTTCGAGTGGGAAATATTGGAGGGGGAATATGTCGGTGAGGAATGGACCATTTTAGTGCGTTTTAGAAAAATTGCAATTTCTAAATTTTCCGGCGCTCCGCGTCTGCTATTTAGCTAATGTCTTCGTCCACTTGTCAGTTAACGGTTGATAGTTTTTATCATCTGAAACATGTGCTGCAATTTTTCGTACAGTAATCTTCGATTTTTCGGTTCAAAATTTTCGGCGGTGTGTATACCCACTTTCACTTTCCCAATTAACCGCTCGTTGAGTTTTCATGCTTATAATTGCGAAAGAAAACCCAAATCAAGGGTACACTAAAATATTGCTAAAATGCATTATCAAAGACCGTAAATAAAGCGCCTGTGAAGCATTTTAAGCACGACAGTTAATCATAGAATATGGAAAATTTCCTGACGTTGGTTCCATTTGGGTATACCTGTAAGAGGTCGGACCAGTTGGGTACACGATAAAAGTCACATTTGAGGGGAGAGAGTAGTCAACTTTGCGAAGTTTTGGGGGAGGAGGTGCAATGCTCAAAAAATGAACAAAACACGCTCCTGATCAATGAATTTTCAACTTTTAAAAATAATACTGGGTAATTTTTAATTTTAATTTTCGACCAAAAATTCGCTTTTGATTGATTTTTGCTTAGAAGGGCTCATTTTCGACCAAAAACAGGGTTTTTTCGTAAACTTCCAGCCGGCAAGAAGGGGTTCACTACCGGGCGAAATTAACCGCCTATGCCGAACACGTCTAGGATGCAACCAGGATGCGTCCGAAATGCGTCCAGGACGTGCTCGAGACGCGATCAGCACACTATACCGATAACAAAATTGACAGGTCGTGCTCATGTCACACAAAACCAAAGAATTTTGCCGACGCTTCCTTCTTACCTTCCTATGAAAGACTTGTAGCCATATGCGCCAATTTCAATTGCGCTTTCCCATTTGCACCCTCGCCAATTGCGCCAATTTTCAAGTGCGCTATTTTTATATGCGCTCTATATGTATTTGCGCCGTGTGTACAATGCGCCAACTGCAATTGTGCTTTTTGCAAATGCGCCGCCTTTGTGTTTTTATTCATCATAGAAAGGCGATGTTTTTTTTGTTACCGGTGCACCACCGGTAAAAAAAGTGACAAAGATGACTAATGTCTCCAGAAATTGTTTAGGAAGCATTGTTTGTACAAAATTTTTCCGATCGGAAAATTTTTGCTGTATGTTCATTTTTCTCAGACTTATGTAGTTCATCTATATCAGAGTTTATCTACTGCAAATGATTCTATGATCTGATCATGATTCTATGATCAGATAATAATGTACCCAGTACCTTCATACTTCGAATTTGTTCAGAAGCAACAAAACTCAACATTTACTCCAGATCTTACCACTTGAGTTCGAAAGTCAAAATAAGCAAGACACAAATGTATAGAGTTACAGTATTTAATACGCCAACGGATCAGCCAAATTATAATCTATATAGGTCATAAAATTAATAGCACTATTTTCACCCTGATCATACTGTAGCTTGAGTGTAAAAAATTCTGAAGTTCCAAATGTGACAATTTCTTTCTGATAATTTACATCTCTGTGGCTATGTGGTCCTGTATGATTGTAGAATAATTTATAATGTTGTTTTTGCCTAGTTTGTGTGATCTTCAAGAATAACTACATTTTTCATTTGATACTATGTTTTCAGTGTCCAATTAGAATTATGGCCCAAATGAACAATGCGCATTTGCAAATGGCGCATTAAAAACACGGTGCATTTGCTAATAGCGCATATGACATGTGGCGCATATGAAAAGGGCGCAATTGGCTACACCCCCTATGAAAAGCAGACATTATTTGCCAGATATAAACGAAAGGTCAACTGTTGTCATACTGTAGATCAAAACAAAGTGGATATCCACTACAGTTTGAAAAATCCATGATTGACAGTTATTGCATGAATGTAAATTATCAAGAGTGATCAAAGTTTTCTTAGTGCAGAAAAAGATGCGTTCGGGACGCGACCTGGATGCCCCCAGAATGCATCTTGGATACGAATTTTTGAGGGTTAATTCGGGTAGTGTAATAGCTGTCGACAACTAAAAGATAGAGAGGTGGAGTCTCCGGCAATTATCTACATGATTGAAAATCCTGGTAGGGACACCCCTAATCCCCCCATCTGCAGGTATGAGCTCGATTGTAGTGTCTCGAAGTGTGAAAGACGTTTAACTCGTTGAATTACATTAGTTGACTACAGTAATGCAACGTCAGCCCCACTTTCCTAACCAGAAACAGTCCCTTTTGAAGGAACTTAGCAAAGTCGGCTTTACGCACTTCCAACGACCTCTTTTCAAAGGGACACTTCCGCTTTGTTAGGGACCCTTTGCCCTAAAGTGTCCCTTTCACGAAAGTGAGCTTTATGCAACCGGTAGCAGCTTTTCGTCAGTTGTTTGATAATCTTTACTCTTAACATACATATTATTCTTGAAGAGCCATCAATGAACGAAGTTTACAGAAGAGTGTGATATCTGACTGACCGACATGTTTTCATCCTTCATTTAATCAGTTTTTTAATCTAGACCTCTATCATTTCTTTTTTCTCTATGTCTTCCCCTTTACACTTGAGTTTGCTCTTTCTATGTCATACCATGAGTGAGATTCCCTTTCCACCTTTTTCCCTCATACTTTGTTCATGTCAGTGTTCTTTTCATTCACAAGGTCAACGCCTTTTACTGGTGACTGTGCCAGCGCCTACCTGTTACTCCAAGGGGGAAGGAATGTTAAATGATCACATACACCTTTCAGCCATAGGACTGATGTTTCATCCAATCCAGCAGTTCCAAACCCACCCGTTTTTTTAGTCATGGTTAGCACAGTCACACCTACCAGTATTTGGACAGCTCGCGCCACCCAAGAAGCCCTTCAACACCATCACAAGAAACAGGTGGCCAAGAAAAACGACAGAATTTTGATAAGGAATTTTTTTCGTCGATGAATTGTTACGGTTTTGACAGTTTCTGGTTGGATATAAATGTTAAAGAATTATTTTTTAATCAGAACTGGAAAAGTGACAATGAAACTTCATAAATTCCTTCCTACCTTGATAATGAACACGACCACCTGAAAATATATGCGACTATGCATCAACGTACCTCATCATCAAAATTTAAACGGTTACATACTGAAAATTAGTAAAGCTCGAACAGTTTAGGCACCCCATGTCACTAAAAAGACTTCTATTCAAGTGACCTCGGTATAGGTCATATTCGTGCCAGCCGTTTCGGCTCCAGCTGTTTTGGTGCTCACAATTTGAGAATCAGGCGACTTATGTGTTTCGTTATTCACATCAATATTGTGATGAAAAAAGAGGGATTGGATAAATGTTATTGAAGTGGCGATGATTATTGTTTGAGAATCGAATACTATGATCCTTGCTGCCCAGAGCAGATAAACCACAAGAGAGTTTACTTTTTTAATGTGAACAGTTTTACATAGAGTAACCAAGTGAACCTAATGAGAAATAATGCTGAGCTATTCTTGATCTTCTGTGATCAAATCTGCTTGTTTGTGTACCTTGGTCAAAAATACTGTAATCTACAGATTGAGCTGATTGTCACATCAGTTGTGAATAGAAATCATCACAACTGCGTATAACCAATCAAGTTTGTTGTAAAAACTGACACAACATGCAGAAAATTTTTAAAAATGTGAACAATCGAAAAAAGGAAAGGGAATTAAAAGTATTAAACTCGCTAAGATCACAACATTAAAAATATGTGTAATGTGAGCTAATTAAGATAGGAAATGAATTGAAACCAAGCATGTATCAATCGAATACATAATAGAAACAAATATCATGAAAATGGTCAGAAGCAACGAACTGAAACATAACAATAGGGATAGAAAAAATATTATTAGTATATAACTAGAAATATAAGAAAGAAAAGTAGAAAATGTGACAGAAACATGAAATATATCTTTGTTGAAAGTTTGTTTGGTCAGAGAAATATGAGATTCTGTAATTTGTTCCACCATAATCACGCCAAAACCGTAGTGCCAAAGTGGTGGCACTTGAGTGGGCTTTGCAACAACAGATTCCGTCTTATCAATCAAATATTTCAGTCGCCAAAAAAGGTCCCTCATAAAATTTGCTTTGCTTCTCCAAGGCTTTGATTTAACTTCCAATTAACTCCCAACTTTCTTCTATCAGTTCTTTTTTCAGGATGTAGCGGTAACTTTTTCAAAAAAACCTCTTGGCCACTTTTGTAGGATGTGTGTACAGAGGAAGTGTTGGACTAGAAATAGAAAGTGATCGATTCTTCACAATTTTTACCGAATCCGATTGCCCGATTCGCGTCGATTCGATACGTTAATAAACGATGCAGTATCTTTGTAGAAGCTTACAAATTTTTCTTCAATCAACTTGTGTAATTTTCAAAAAAGGGTTCAAGCTCTGCTCAATTGAAGTCATCACTAGGTCCATAAGTCGGAAAGAGACGCCAGAATCAGTGGAGGAGAATTAGCCAAGAACGTCTCAAATGCCTATGTTTGAACAGAGGTTCGCCTTGCCCGTACTGTCAACTTCCGTTTCTGAGGCGAAAGTTTTAAGCAAAAGGCGGAAATATTTTTAAACCCAAAAGGTCGAGCCAAATCTTTAGAACTTCGGTTTCTTGATCTGATTTGGTACCTAATTACAGCTTAAGGAAGAGCCTTTGCCTTTTTCAATTTATATTGTATTAAAAACTCACTACGGCTTTTTAACTTAAAATTAAATCAAGAAATAAGTGTGCACATGGAGAATAACACACGAGGGGATAAGTGAAAAATTGACCACCAATTGAGGACCGAATCTGACCTTCAGTAACTGTTGAAGATGATTCGTGCTATGTCGTTCCGTGTCTACATGCCGAACACTCTCAAAACGAAAACAAATTGCAAACGCAAATAAAATGGGAGTTATGCACGACAGACTCAGATTTTTTGATTAGGATGCAGGAGCACTACCACACTCCGTTGAAAGTTACAGTGGTTTTATCATGCATCAGATTTATAAAATTATGTAAATTGCGAGGTCGATATGGTCGTGTTGTATGGCAACATACAACATTCCACCCGTAGGATTGATGACTCAGCCAATCCACGGGTCCCAAAGCCGGCCATTTTCGTTGAGCCCTGGTTGGGATGGTCACACCTAGCCTGACATTGACCAGTGCTGGGACAGCTCCAGTGCCACCCAGGAAGCCCTTCAACAGTCGAAGTCAACCGTGGATATTTTAATTATTCATGATAATGAACAATGAAAATACTTTGTAGTGGTGCACAAATGGACCGGAAATAAAATCCTAAATGCGACCACCCTGTTACAATAACGAAATGTGGCACACATTGTGTTTTTGCTGATAGGGTATTCGAGTATAAGGCAATGTTGCATGCAAAAAAATCTGAACAAGTGGAGACAGTGATGGTACCGAAACCATCAAACCATAGAGGAAAGTACAAAATCGAAAATTTGATGTTTCCCTTGCCCATGTAGTGCCAGTGGAATAACCCTGGTCCCTGCACAACAAATCATGCAGAAAGTGGTACTGTCCCAACACCGCCACCATCCCAACACCACCACCGTCCCAACTCCGCCACCGTCCCAACTCCGCCACTTTCTTGTTCCAACTTTCGCAATCTTTCAAAAAGTTTATTTTTTGTAACATGTTAAACTTAACCATGAATCTTCCATTTCGAACAGTAGTTCTCGCCGATCCAGCATTTCCATATTCAGAGCAGAACATGCACACACAATAATGCGATGTTTCATTGTTTGACAAACGTTCAGTACTTTTCTTCCAGAACAGAAAATACAAATCCGGATCATTACGCGCCGCAATTATCAATAAATTACTCTTTAATTCCTGATTCATAAAATTTTCAATAGGACCAAAGTCACCCATGATTTGATTACACAAATTCGAATCAATTGACAACAAGAAATGAAAACAGACACGTATATTTGTATTTTAATGTGCAAAGCACACAGTTATTTTGGTAATATGCTAATGAAGTAAATTCCGGTCTCACGCTCGTTGTTCTATTTTTTGGTAATTTCGGTAAAATCGTTTGTATAGTTAAGTACGACTGTACAAACGAAGATTATGTAGATATACCATGTATTTATTGCTTTAATGATAATATCAGTTTTTGCCATCCTATGAATTACCAATGTCATGTTGTTAAGTTACAAAAACAACTTTGTTACAAAAAACAAACTTTTTGAAAGATTGCGAAAGTTACGACAAGAAAGTGGCGGAGTTGGGACGGTGGCGGAGTTGGGACGGTGGTGGAGTTGGGACGGTGGCGGTGTTGGGACACAAAAGTGGCAGAGTTGGGACGGTCGCGGTGTTGGTACGGTGGCGGTGTTGGGACGGTGGCAGAGTTGGGGCACGATCGCACAAAGTAACCACAATCCGGCTTAATCTCTCTGCAGTTCGGGTTGCAGCCAATGCATAATCGTGATCAGATTCGAGTCAGAAATTTGAGGCGTAATGTTAATGCTCCGGAACCAAGGGATGGAGTCTATGTGGATTTAGATAATCGTATTAACAATGCACAGTTTAATCTTATTCAAATTACCGGAAATCTTTGGCAGGTCGATCATTTTGATGTCAATGCTTTACCACTCGATATTCTGCATTTTTTGATGCTTCTTCCAACATACAAAGTACAGGTCGAGCCGAAAAAAGGCGGCCGGTGCTGACTTTCATAACCTTCGAGTGGATGAAGCTTTTACGGATTGATGCATTAGAATGTTTTTCGTTGTTATAAGGGCTTGATTTTATGCTCCTAGCCTTTATAGTTTCTGTAGAAACAGAAATTTCGTAGAAGTGGTCCTTTTTCCAAAAGTAAAAGTTGTGAAATCAAAGTAAAAGTTGTCCTATGGTGGAAAAGTTTTAAGTTTTGTAAAGCTGTTAACGCATAATGTCAAGCAAAAATGAAAATTCAAACATAAATTTTATTAGTGTTCGTGAGAAAAGCATGTAAAATTCACGACTCAAGTTAATTCCTACGGTAGTTATTTTATTATTATCTTAATTTTTATCGCTTCACTTAAATTTTGCACATATGGGACCAAACTGAAAATATTATCAATCATGCGAACCGAATCTATAGTCAGTTTTTCTTGAAATGCTTCCAAATAATGAAAATGGAAAGCAAGTAGTGTTTCAGATTTTTGCGATTTTCTGATAAACAATATATCATGTAGGACTGGAAATTTGTGAGCATACTTACCTAACCTTCACCAATTTTTCGAGTGAAAAATTTTACAGTAAGAACTTTATGTAAACGATTTTGACTACAATACTGATTTGTGTCACTTTTCTATTTGGAAGCATTTTATAAAAAACACTACAGAAAGATAACTTATGAACCCAATGAACCTTTAAATTTTGGTGCGGTCGAAAACAAAAATACTGTACAAAGTATCAAAAGGTTCCGTCCATATGGAATCCTCTAAGGGTTCAGAAACATATGTCATATAGAATAAGTGGGAGTTATGGCCGATCTTAAACGCATGCCTCCTAAATCAAGATGAACTACCAGAAATGAAAGCAGATGGGTCAAAAGAGGCAAATAATCGCCTAGACCTCCTACATAAAATACAGTAGCCTTTGCTCCTGCTAGATCACACATGTGGTGTGAAATAAAAAAAACAAACATTTATCAAAAGATAAAACAGCAGAAGTTAATTAGACCAATCTAGCATAAAAAGCTGCATATAAGAGCCTGTAAATCTTATCCTCTGTTCAGTCTAGCTCATTCCGTTTAGTGTTGGTGGTGCAGTACGGTTGTTCAGCTTATCTTCCGTTCAGTATCTTCAGTTCAGTCAATTCAATTTGCAGTTCATTACCACATTTTATTTGTCCATCTATTTCAATTGTTTACTTATTTCTTTGAAAATTATTATATCGATAAATATGTACCGCCCGCAATACCAAAAGAACAGTTTTACGCCATATTTATTTCCATGTATGTACTAGTGTATATTTAAATTTTGTAAGTTTCAAATAAATCTTAAAAGTACAAATCCACTTGTTAAACTACCCAAGGACTTAAGTCTTCGGGGGCTGAATACCTGCATATCAAACTTGCGTTATCACTACAGTACTCCTACCTGGTGTTCTTTTAAAGAACTTAGACCCTGACAACAATAGTACTTTAAAAATCATCCAGATTTGTAATTTACACATAATTTCAAGTCATCAACTTCTTGTTTCAATGTAGGCAAAATTTGGCTAAAATCAAGAGCTTTTGTTTTGCAACTGGAAAAAAAGCTGAGTCAAAACATAATCAATTCTGTCATTGACCAGTCCGAAAACCATTAAAACTATTGGTGAAACAGAATATATGACGTACTAAAACGGCTCTCTTGTGGTTTTCAGCTGTCATATGGTTCTTAGGATTGGATCTATTTCACTGTTTTGTTGATTTTTGTCAATTTTTCTTATTTGCAACAACATCGACGTTTAGTATTTTTGATTCTAGTCAGTCAATATTTGAGCAATCTGGCTGAAACTTTGCACTTTTTATTCCAAGTGTTTTTCTATCGACGGCAGCAAACCGCATTAGAAAAGCTTCATTCGTTTGAAAGTTATGAAAGTCAGTACCGGTCGCCTTTTTTTTCGGCTCATCCTGTATATAGAAAATTTTATCCAATTTGGTAGTGCTTCTGACTATGGTAGCACTGGTGCACTAGGAGCACTCGTGTAGTAGGTATCGCTTGGTAGTGCTCGTGCACCATACCTAGATTTTAAGCTGGTGCTTTTTTTATATTTGTTCAGCTCCAAAATTTACAAACACACTTAATTTTGCACTAAGTTTGTGCTCTGACATTTCTGCACCTAAAACTTGCATTTTTTTGCATTGCATTTTTTAATCTTTGCTGTTGCAATGATAGCCGCAGCAATCTGTTTCCAAGCAACTTGCTTTCATTTTTATTCGATTTCCTGGCGTCAGAGCGGGCATTCTTGTCTTCGCTAACCAGCATTTCATCTTGGTTTTTGGAAAATCTGCCGATTTTTTGGTCAGATATTTTATGTCATACAGGAGTCCTCATTTCCAGGCGAAACGAGAGATGAACAAGCAGAAATTATGTATGTTTTGATGTTATGATTCAAAGAAAATGGCGTGATTAGTACTTTCCATTAATACAGGCGGCATACAATTTCATTTTTATCATATTTTATGGATACGATTTTTTTTCGCATTGTAGGAGTCATAGAAAAGTACCTGGTGGTAGGTCCTACCCGTAGACAATTTTATCATAGAGACCTGTGGTATCTCAGAGTTTTTTGAGATGAGCCTCCTCATCCTGTCAACCCAGTAAAATAGAATAAAATTCCCCCGATACGTTCAATTTTGTGGTGAAAATCACGTTGAAACTTGTGTGCATGTCAAGCAAGGCATCCAGTGTTAAATTGATCATAGGCATTAGAAACAAAGTTCAACTCTGAAGGAACTCAAAATGAAGAGCTTTTTCAATGTGAAAATAACGTGCAGATTTGTCACAAATATATGGTGGAAAAAATTTCATCGAGAAAAAGCTAGTCAGCTGAAAAACCTGTGTCGTGATAAGGATGTGAATATTTCCCATTTATTCTTGAAGATTTTATTTTTTATAGATGAATTTGGCATTTCAGCGCGTGTGCTTGAGAAATAAACGCTAACTCATGTGGGTGATCAGATATTGCAAATTAAACAAAAAGCAGATAATATCATGCACAGGAAATGAAATTCGGATAATAAATATGCAGTACGCTTCTCAATAAGGTCATCAGCTATGAATTTTACAAATTTTTCCTTCCCAGCAACAGTGCTGGATATGGATCAAGTATCAATTTTCCTCCTGAACCAAATGAATCAGCCATTCAAATTATGGATTATTTTTGCCGTTGTGAATGTCATTTGTGACATTCTTTCCGCTTACATAGTTCAAGTCACAAAAATCATGGTTAGCACCTTGAGGAATATGATTCTATTTCACCTGATTATCGACGGTTTTTATAGTGTAGAAATGGCTATGGTTGCCGCCTACCATTTGTACATGAAAAATCACAATCGTTCAGTGTCCATGAAACAATTCGACTGTTTCAAGTATATCAGTTCTATATCAATTTTTGAACAATTATCCTATTGGTTGATGTTCATTTGCAGCGTGGACAGAATGGTGGCCGTTGTTTTTTCAACATTCTACAACTCCCCAGGACATATTCGATATATGAAAAAGTTCGTTTTTAGTGTATGTATCCTAAACGTTTGTATCCTATTTGCTTATCATTTTGATGATTTCTCAAACGATTATATGCCATTGTGCGTTGATCGGCCCGATTTAGGATTTTGGTCTTTGCTACAGTATAACTGTACAACCTTGTTTTTATCCATTTCACCACCAATCATTTATATGGTAAGTTTCTTAAATTTGCTGATCAGGTACTACAAAAAACGAATAGATTCGAACATCGCGGACAGTATCAAAAAACAGTTGAAGAATACAATAACATGGGCTCTTATTTTTATGGCGCTTTGGCAATTGTTCACAAATTGCGTAGTGTCAATTTACGGACTTTTGATATACATTTTTGACAAGAAGCCGGACGATTCGTTGGGACCATATTTGGCTTGCCTATTTTTGACTAATGGTATGGCTTACGTGATTTGCAATACAATTTATGTGAAAAGATTTCGGACGTCGATGAAGAAGTTGGTTTTGTTGAAACGTTTGAATGCTATTGCAGATTCAAATTTCTGAAGAATTCGAATTCTATAATTTAGTGTGCCTACTCCATAATATTGATGTGTACAATGTAGTAAGTTACAGAAGTTTCAAATTTAACGAAAATGAAGATGCATGATTGACAATGAGAAAAATCTGAAAGAAGTGAGTCAACGCATAGATCGGTGTGCAATGAGTTTTCTGGCCAACTGTCAGGAAAAGAGAAAACAAAAAGAACATTTTTGTTATCATGTGCACAAATATTTTATTGGTTGGTTACTGTATTATTCGATACTGTAGGTATAGGGGGAAGGGCCTAAGAAATCGGCCGAAAACAGAATCATTAATAATCAATCCGATTATGATAAACTAAAGGAATGTGAACTAAATTATGACCCATAATCCTCTGGATCCTTGAAAAGAAATTCACCTCACAAAAGTGGAAAACACTTACGAAATAACCTTCTTAAAATTAAAAGTAAACAGGAAAATATCAAAAACGAATTACTGTACCATACAGAAACTATGCATTACCGTAATCTATGGCCTAGAAACTAAAAGGTCATCCAAGATCTTTGGCCTTAGCTCTAAAGTGTGAATAGTAATGAAACAGCAATGGTGGGGGGCTGTAGTTATTAACTTGTAGACTATTTAAATTTTATTATCAATACATTATTTTTAAATAAAAATATTATGTTTCGATTCGGATCGCTCTCAAGCATGTAAGAAATTCCTACGTATATCTAGAATCACTGAAACGATGATTTTCATACTGCCACAGTTGGCCCTGACCTGACACAACCATGGACAATGAATGCATTTGTTGGCCAAACAGAAAAAGCATGTTACTCATCAAATAAATGTTGCATTTTTCGACAAGTAAAATGGGCTATCGAAATTCTTAAATTGCTGATCAGCTAATTCTATAGGCTCGGGTCTTTGAGGTTGATGAATGTTTCCTTTCGATTTCTATCCGTGATGGGTGAATTCTTCTGAATTTGGCCGAACCTGTTTCATGAAAATTAGATGCAATTCATAAATTTTCACACAATTTGCTTGTAGTGCTTCATCATTATATGTAGCATTGCATATTTTGACATCATCAACAACAAGATGAATTTCAATGCGATACTCCAATTATTTTGAATTAATCGATGCAGCGGTCGGAGTTTCGGTAAACGCAGCCTTACTGGAGATCAAGAACTCATTTTCTATAATCTTGAAATCGTTGGAAAAATTGATCATCAAGTAGTCTGTATCATGAAAAAAAGTTATTGAATAGAGTCAAACAGCATTCCGTAATTTTGAATAAAAATGTGACTGCGACATCGCTGCGTCGATTATTTAAAAATCAATGGAGTATAATACCATCATGTTTAAGTTCATGAAAATTGAGAACAAAGTTGATCCCACGACCACGCATGCACATGGGGGGTTTGGAGATTTTGACCCCCAGCAGATTTTTATTGACACCCAGCAGATCCTTACTGACTCCTAGCAGATTTAAAACTTTTTGATTGAGAAGATGACGAAGAAAAATGAGCAAGAGAGAAGAGAAAGTCGTCATAAAAATGGAAATGATGCTGTTGTTTAATAATTTTTCTAAACAAATCATGAAAACTTTAAAAAGTGTTGTCATTTTTGGTTTTGGCTGCGTCCGTCATTTTAAATTCAATGCGCTACAGTAACAATAATTATATCGCATACGCATCAACAATTTTTAACTACTGAGTCCTGCGACATAAAGAGACTGTGTTACTATTTCGCCAAAACTCCAGAAGTGCAGCAAGAGGTTAAGTTTCCGACAGTCGACTTTAGCCGGGCATATTCGAAGAGACTCATGATGTGCTTTCCTGATCAAATTTATTTTCATAAACATCTTTATCCTTGATTCTATCATCTACATTAGAATTGATAATATAATAATTATTGGTGGAGAGTTCCTTCACCACAGTGCATTTATTTACGAGTTCAGGCACATGAAATACTAAAATGTAAAATATATGTTCCTGTGTAGATTTTGTAGAAGATTGGTCAAAACCGTTGCTTGTCGGGCTATTGTGCATTGGAACGGTGAAGATACGTGAAACTGTTGCAGAGATGGTAGATTAAAATCTCGAAGAAATACATTTAGGGGCCAACTATACTTCGCCATTTGGCGCCG
Organism: Romanomermis culicivorax; assembly: GCA_963922205.1. Taxonomy (NCBI): domain Eukaryota; kingdom Metazoa; phylum Nematoda; class Enoplea; order Mermithida; family Mermithidae; genus Romanomermis; species Romanomermis culicivorax. The sequence goes on from CAWUHX010000002.1 coordinate 1,873,333, forward strand.
TACGGTGCCGTACGGCACCACATTTAGCTGCTATACTTGGCTGCACGCGCCGCACGGCGCCGTGTGGTGCCGTATGGCGGCTGATGAGTGGATGCTATACTTCATGCCGTACGGTGGTAAATGATAATAAGTAAATGAAAATGATAAGTATCTGCTATACTTACGTGCCGTACGGCGCCCTAGGGTGCCGTGCAGCGCCGCGCGGTGCATGATAAGTAGCTGCTATACTTACATGCCGTACAGCATTGTTCGGCGCCATATGGCACCGTACGCTGTCGTACGGCGAAGTATAGTTGGCCCCTTAGAATTATCCCCGACAGAAAAAATTCAATAAACAGTACCAATTTAGCATGAATTCAATGTTAAGCTCTACTCAGACGTGGAACCACCGACAGTCGCCGATTTTAACGAATAAATCATCAATCAGCAGAATCGCCGATTGCTAGGATTGTCAGCTACAGTTGGCGACAGTCGCCGATTTATAAAATTTTATTAATCATTTCTGGAATCGAACATATTCAGTATGCCGTGAATCGGGACGTTTGGGTAACAGGGACTGATGCATTGTTGGGTGAAATGTGGATTTTATTAATTATTCGGGAAATTGGGATCTTTGAGTTATGGGGACTTTCAGGAATCAGAACATTCCGGGAAAAGGGATGTTCGGAGAACAAGGACACAATGAAAAAACAACTTTTTTGGGAATACGAGTATCGGCACCTCACAAAAAACAAAATAAGGTTGCACGTGGGAATAACCAAACAAAATTTTCTTACCACACACGTGGATTGTATACACATGCATACTGGATGTTTTTCAGATCTTACATTGTCTAGGCAAAGCTAAAAATGACCTTTTGATGCCTCCAAAATCAGTGGTGGTCGTGAAAAATAGAAGTGTTTTATTTTCGGGTTTTAATCCCCGATTCCTAGGATTAAAATCGGTTACAATCGTGAATTGTCGGCAATGGCGGCTGTCGGCAATAAAAATTCCAAGATTTTTACAGTTCTGAATTGGACATTACACGTGAGTGATCTGTAACACATTCAAATTTGAGACTAGTCATAGCCTTTGTCTCATCTGGAAAAGATTTTTTAAGAGACACCTAATCCTTTAAATTTTTCAATATAAAACAGCAATGTCATCTCAAATCTCACTCACTCTACCACAACGTATTACATCATTATCGGTCTGGATACAAACGAGCACCCTGGATCTATTAGATAACTATGTTTCAGTAATAATTTGAAAGACTTCAACAAAATATAAAAGTTGTACGACTTTTTGGCAATGCTACTAGCTCCATTTTTATTTTTCGAGTCTTGAATTATTTTCATTTTGTCTGCTGAAATTTTAAAATCAAACCCCGGGGCTACTCATTCTACATAAATACGTGACTTTTGAACAAAAATATCAAGGGTTTGGTCAATTTTCCAACCATAATTGCCAGCTTTGTATTTATGATCGAGTTATTTGCATGAAAAACGATATTGTTCCCTTATTGCAGAGATTTGATCCAGCCTTGCACATCTGTGTCTGTTATGATTTGTTATGACCATGTGTTTTTGTTCATAGCCTCAAAATCACGTTTGTTGGTCGATGATGTGCATTTGACTTTCACAATATGTAGTAATTTGATATTGCCATAAATTGTTTCCATGCTGGAATAAATATCCGCTAAAATTTTGTCAGTCATAAATGATATTTTGACTGCAAAAGATTTGAAGTCATTGGAAATAGTTGCATTGTCATCCATGCTCTGTGCTGAAGTTCAGCAGAACAGCAGTGAGTTCCTTGGCATCAGCTTTGATATTATTCCTATCAACAGAAACAATCAAGTCAGTGCTGATAAAAGTTCACCCTGACAGCAATTAAGATTATTTGAGACAAATTTGATGATAGTAAATTGCGTACCATTCATACCCACTAGCAAATCCGTTTCAATATGATGCAAATTTGGTTTGTTGAATTGATAAATCTTGGCCATTAACACAGCAATCGGGCAAAAGCATAACTGTGCCAAGTCTTTGAGACTCACGAAAAATGTTTCCATCTGGATGTATTTGCTGTCGACAATGTTCCAACAATTTCTTTCTACACTAGCACATGAACATCAACTGAAATATTATTACACTGATACAAAAATTAGGAAGTCGTCAATAGCTACTCATTACTTTAATCATACTGATTACTGAAATATTCTTGTATGTTATTTTTCTTTTCCACTCTAAAAAATATCTCTTCCACTTTTTGACACCAAATGACGGCATTCACATTTGATCATGAAAAAGCTGATAATTAAATGGATAAATTAATCTGGTCTCCAATTTTGTTACTTCTTACTTAAGCGAAGCAAATAAATTCAGAATGAGCAACACTAATTAGTGCTTGAGATGAAATTTTACTCGAATTTAGAGCATAAATTGTTTTAAGTTGTGCAGTGTTTATACTGCCCCTGCTTTGAACTCGTAGATAAAATCAAAAAATTAATAGACTGCAGATGATTAACCTGGAATAAGTTTACTTATACTGTCTTGTAGTTTAGATTATCATGAACGCGGACTCAATGATTTTTACACACTCATTATGGGTAAAAGATACTCATAATAGCACTTTGTACCAATACCTTTCGAAAATATGCGTTGATTTATGCAAAATCCTCACACATCAATTATTGCCTACGCCTATAGGCCCATAGTGAGTACTAATCTTTTCATTTACTAGGCCATTTTTACTCTAGCCTATTATGGAACAGTAAGTTTTCACTGAAACATGGCACTATAAACTGAAGTGTTATTCAGTTTGGTTGCCGCATTGTTTAAATGTGCAGTGATAAAATTTCTCACCAAACAAGGAAAGAGTTTAAAGATAATTAATTGCAGTTTGACGAAAGCTCATGATTATTTCACTTTTTGACATTATATTAGAATCATTCAATGAAGTGATTCGGAATTTTCAAAGAATACTTGAATTGACGGTTGTAGTTTATGGTCATTCAGAAGGAAAAGTTTTGTTGAAATCACAATCTGAAAATCAACAGGATGCCAGTGACCTGAAGACTAATTCACAGTGAAGTGTGTGGAAATAGGGCTTTGATTAAGTTAGAGAATAAGAGGACCTGATCGTTACTCCACTACTTCAGCTATACAGGGCAAGTAATGAGCTGGAATTAAGCCTGATTCACGCTACTGCTCATTGAGCAAATTTACACCGAGCATGCACACCGAGCAAGCATACCCGAGCACAGCTCCCGGCAAAACTATACTCGGAACATCACGAGCAAATGTTTCTGCTAAAATACACGCTTATGAATATTTCTTTCCATTGTATGAACCATAAAATCAATACTTAGTTCTTCCTGAATTTCTTTGAAGGCACAATGTCTCTTCATAACGTCCTTGTAATCAGGCATGAAACGTTCCACAGGAATTCTTTTTCACGAACAAGTTCAATTAGTTCACATTTTTCATTATCTCATAATTCTTTTCGAATATACATGGCAAAAAGTTCACAGCAAAAAATGAAATCCTGCAGACAAATCTAGCGATTATGGATGTATCAGACCTTTTGACCAAGTATGCTACCCAATCCTAGCCAATATATTCTGGTTTGACCCAACCCGTTATCCAAGATACCACTGTGCGTTGAAGGTCACAGCTCAAAAAATTTAGTTGATCATCTTGACTGTTAGAAGAAAAATCAAATAAAATTTTCCTCTACATGAGGTTAATTTAGTCATACCATCTTTGGCTATCATGTCAGATTTTTTGATCTATTTTCGATAATCGAACAAGAGAAAGATTTTTTTCATTTGTCCCATTTCTCAAAGCAGCAATCGGTAATTAAGCAATAAGATGAGTCATTTCTCATTTTCAATGTTTATTTACACTGAAAAATAAACAAGCATATAACATGTCGAGTGAGTGCTTGTATTACACTTCATGAACTGAACATACCTTTTGACCCTTAGCCTGCTTTGCTGTGAATCCGGTCAGAGGTATCTGACCCGGCTCGGTATTTTTACTGCCTTACCCGACCCGATATTCTCTGGCCCGATACACTATCATGAATCAGAGTGCACAAAATTTTGCATTGGTCGCATAGTTCAATTTTGGAATAAATTAATGCAGTCTGTGACGTGCCTATACTTATAACATGTGTTGCTCGCCAAGCATGCTCAGAGTAGAAAATTTTTTTACTACCCCGAGCAGCATCAGCGAGCAAATTTTTTGTGCTCGAGGATCTCTGAGCTGAGCATCTCTGAGCACAGCTCCGAGCATGCTCGCCATGCAACAAGCAGAAGTATGAACCAGGCTTGAGGGTACAACAGATCAGTCCATTCCAATCTCATCAATAGATCACCTGATTCAGTTTACTTAAACTGCAGATGATCCAAACACTTTCTGAGCTCAAAGACTTCTAATCAACGAAGAAGTCAGGAAGATAACTGAGTTGTAAATGTGAACCTGCACGCAGGTTTGGTACTCCAAAAATTTGGGTTCTAACCTTTTCTGCTCTGCAGCAAGATAATCAATAAATGTCCACTCAATGGGAACCTTGTATTTTGGGCAATAAATCCACAAAATATTAAATAACGATGATAAAATATTGGCACAAAATGACCAAATATCAGAACAAACAGCCCTTTCATGCCCGCCTTCTATGCAAATTAGCATCATCGCTCTTTGCATGGACTTTCGGCTAATCCCCATAATCTTTGCGAGAGACTGTCCATGCCCAGCAATCGGTTTTAACATAAATTTCGGACACCAAGAAAGACAGGGACGCTGGCTGAAATAGATTCAACTGGAGAATAAATCTCGAGAAAATTGACACCCAAGGGAGTAACAAAAAAATGAAGTTGTTAAAGCACATGCACCTTGGAAATGTTTTATTAAGCAAAACTTATTTGTTGAGGCAGTATACTTCCGTTGCAAATATCGATAGCTGATGAACTGCTTAAAGCGAAATTGGCGAGTTACAACTGAACTGGCAGAAAAGGCGCTTAGTGCACACCAACGGGGCCTCCCTAGCGCCCCGCAGGCACTTCACTTCATCCCTAAGCCTATGCCTAAGGAATAGTGCAAGTGTATGTCTATCCGAATATTCTTCATTTATTTGCTTAATTCCACTATAATGCATATAAACGTGTAACTACTATAGATTCCCCAGAAGAAATTCTTCATCCCACTTTAAATTTCTTGTTTTTCCTGGGCTTTTCGCTAAGAATTTTTAGCAGCATTCCCGTACTGGCAACCGATAGTTTAATTTGGCAATCCTACTTCCGTTCTTTTTCGTGAACCACATTCTGCATTCTAGCCAAAAACTGTACAACTCAAAAATCTATGTTGTTATACGAATGTGACTACCTTCCATTCATTCAATCCAGAAGAGCTTTTTTTATAGATCAATTTGCCATTTCAGCACACGATGTTGAGAAATGATCACTACTTCATGTAAGTGATCAAATATTGAAATTTGAACAAAAAAACATATAATATCATGAGTAGGAATTTAAATTTGGGTAATATATACATTAATCAACCTCTGGTTATGAATTCTACAAGCTTGCCCTTCAATGCAACACTAATGAATATGGATTAGCCATAGATTTTTCTCTTGACCCAAATGGATCAGCCGTTCGAAAGATGGATCATTTTGACTATTGTGAATATTATTCATAACATCCTATCAGCTTACAAAGTGTAAGTCAAAAAACTATGCCTATCACTTCCAGAAATTTCATTGTATTTCGCCTGGTTGTCGACAGATTTTACAGTACAGAACTTGCCTTGGTGGCTGCATAGCACTCGTACATGGAAATTCACAATCTTTCAGTGTTTATAAAACATTCTGAATGTTTCAAATATGTCAGTTCTAAATTAATTTTTGAGCAATTATTCTCTTGGTTGATGTTCATTTGCAGTGTGGACAGAATAAAGAATTTTTAACATTCTATAACTCTGTGGGACACATTCATTATATGAAGAGGTTCCTTCTTACTGTATGTATCCTGAACCTTGGAATCCCTTTTGCTTATAATCCTGATGATTATTAAACAATCATATGTGCTGCGATACACCAGATTTAGAATTTTGGTCTTTACTACAGTATAACTGTGCAACGCTGTTTTTATTCATTTAACCATCGATATTTTATACATTAAGTTTAATAAGTTTGCAAATCTGGATTCACAAAAAAACGAATCGATTAGAACATTTCAGCCATCCAGAACAAAAAACAGTTGAAGAAAAGAGTAACCTGGCTTTTTCCATGGTGCATTGCAGTGTCGAATTTCAGATCATCAGAATAGGACAACAGCAGAAGGTGGTAAAGAATTCCCCATCAAGGAGACTTTTGCTCCAGCTGAGCTGCCCTTTAAACTGCAGCTTAGCCATGTTTTTCTTCTTGCCGTTTAGGTGCTACTTACCTGCAGCATTGCACAAAAAATTTAGAGAATTTTTAAGAGAAAAATTTAGAGAATAATATTGAGAAACCTTACTTGCGATGTCATATCATAGAGTTGAGCAACAGCTGAGGTACAGCTCAACTTTTTCGATTTCTTTTGTATATAGGAGATGAGCAGCGTTGAAATATGCCATAGCGGCAATAATATAACATAAAGAGTTCAGATACAGCACAAGCTGCAGCTTAACTGCAGCTCAAATATTTTTGATGAAACAGTCTCCTGCTTTCTGAATTTTTGTTGCATGTCTTCAGTTTAATTTTTGCATTTTACTCCTGTAAAATTACTAATTCAGCTGGAAAAATAGAACTGTTGTCTATCAAATGGTACGCGAAAATATTAATGATTCAGCATTCTAGGATATCAAAATCCAAAAGTTTTTTTCCGGAATTTGGTGCTGGAATTGATTTTGTATCCAAGATGAGATTCATGCAGCTACATTTTATTTCCATCCTCTTTATTCTTCAGATGATTTGGAAATCAAAAAAGTAAAATTATTTTCACTATTATTTAAATGAGAACTCAAAAAACTAATTTTTCTCATTTCTTTGATTCACTCATAAGACATTATAATGCTCAAATTGGAAAATGCATGAATAAAGCATGATGATGATAACACTCAAAGAATTAAATACGCTTTGAATATCATTACGGTAAAATTCTAGCAGATTTTGAATTGAGAAAATATGAATGCTTCTCGGAAGTTCACTCGCAAGCGTATATAGTTATTTATATTTTCGGACTTTCACGGCCTGACCATTCCGGCCCGGTTTGATGAAATTTTCCCACGACCCGATGCCTGGCCTGGCCCACACTGGGGTCGACGTGCAGATCCTTAAGCCCAATTCAGAAGTGCAATCGCCGACTGTCACCGATTTTCGGCGGCAAAAATCCTAGGATTTTTTTACTTCTGAATTGGGCTCTAGTCCTCAATCGTTTTCAGTTGAAAATTTTATCGATATTGCAATGGAAATAATGGCTGCATGAAGTTCGAGCATCCCATCCGTGCAAACTATGAGGATGGAAAAGCCACTAATGGACTAGTGGCATCTAATGCTTACTACAATCGTGGTAGCTATAATCACATTGTTATTGTGTCGTCTAGCATCTTCTCCTTCCATATACCGCCTTCCTGACTGTTGTGACAACCATTTGTTGAGGTTCTCTGAAGATTTTTACATTTTTTTCTGTGCATATTCGGTTCTAGATGCTATAACTCGATATGCAATTGCTGAAGATTGTGTTTTGTCAGGGACTGTTGCACTGCGCTGACTCTACTCAAAAGAAACTGTAGATGGATATTGGCATTCGCAACTGATCATAGGCTTAACAACACTTTTCAAAGAGGAGAATAATTTCATGGTCCAGTACAACTCGATTTTTTATATATATGTGTATAACTTCGTCCTGTCAAACTTTTTCCTCAAAAAATAGAAGAGTTACCTCATCTCACAGTTGCTCAAAAAATATTTTATGCTTTTAGCACCCGTATATTAATTATCAATCCAGTGGGTCAAGTATGTGATGAGCACGTATGACAAGAGGCTCGAAACTACATATTCACAGTCAAAAAGACTGGCTTCAAGGTTTTTCTATTCTAAACATACATGTAATTGGGTGGGAAGTGCTATGGGAACCCCCCCCCCAGAAATCGTCGACCATATAGCTAGCCATTGGGCGACCCCCACAGGATTTTCCAATCCTATGGCTAGCCATATGGTAGCCCTAGGGACCCCCATAGTTTTATTCGGAAAAATACTGAAAAATGTCAATTTTTGAAAAAAATGGTCAAAAACGTCAATTTTCTCGGCGCTTCGCGCCATAAGTACATATTTAATCATTTTTAGACAAAAATTACTACTTTTTAAACCGTTTTTGGACATTTTTCATGAAAAAAATCGAATTTTTTTTCCTTCAGGGACCCCTCCCCCAAAAATTTTGGGAGTTACTGACCCCCGGCCCCAAAAAAGTGCTCCACCCCCCCAGACCTCGGAGCTCCGTTACATGTATGATTCTAAAACATTAGTTCTTTTGTAAAAATAACCCATCGTATCAACGTCATTCAGCTCATTAATTTTATGGGATAATTATATTTCCCCTTCACACCGTTAATCTGCACATTCCCATTTCGAATGGTTGACAGCGTCAAGCACTTGGGAGTTAGATATTTTTCTTTGAGCGTCTCCTAATTAAAAATTAAAGGTCTTACATAATTTCTGTATGTCGGAAATTAACGTGGTCTGAAAATTGTACACAACGTGATCTTTGAGTGGGTTGATGCCACTTCAGTGTACACAATTTAATCTTACTGGGGATTATATTTCATTTTCACAATTTTCCCATCAGACTGTTTATGTAGTGTGGCATTTGAGACCATTTATTCTCAACAGTTGCTAAATAATGTATTGGGTGTGATTTTTACGAATCATACTTAAGTAAGAAACCGTTGACTGAATTGTCTATAATTCAGAGGAATTAGAATAATTTACATTAAAAATACACTTTATTGGTTGTATAACATGCTAACTTTTTGATATATAATGTGCTAAAGGGATCTTGTTGAAATCTCTATAATTTTTCGCTGTCTTAATAACCAGTTAATTTCCTAATTAGTTATCAGGATATTCGCTATATTTAGTATAGTTGACAACGATGAAAATAGATGTCTTTGCAAATAAACGTAGACCTTTAATTTTCATAGCTTTCTCACAGTGTTCGGATCTATTTTGTATATTCTGACTACAAAATTTTGTCTCTCCTTGAGAATAACTGTGACTTACTCTTTATCCAATACCGTTGGATTGACCACTCGTAGTATTTTAAAGAAAAGAAATTTGTTGCCAAAGGGTTGCCCACTGAATCAATAACGCTCGTCAAGATTCATTAAAAAATGATTGTGTTGCACGATTTCTTTTTGGTATATTACGATCCGGCATGTAACACTGTTTTTTCCTCGTACTTGTACTTCACGTTTTGAATAAATTTCAGGGCTGGCGAAAATTCTAACCACGTTTTACTCGTAAAAAGAAAAATTTGGGAGTCGACTAAGGTGCATATTCTTGCCTATCTTGAGCCAAAATTTCTTAACCATTCCGACGCTTCCTGTTAAATTTTTTTACTTCAAAAACATTCATTCGAGTTTCCACGATATTATGAAATAGTCCTTCAGTCCCAATTCGTTTATTGAAATTTTTATTTGCAGTCGTCTGTAAATTCAATTTTTCAATTGAACGTGAAGGATCACTTTTTAGTCCGTTGAAACTTGCCTGGTACAAAAAAAATTGCGGCTGCAAATAATTTTGAGCTGATTTTTATTGGTACAAATCGGGTAATTACAAAAAATACTATCTATCAGACATACATATTCATGTCACTCGAAGCAAATACAAGGTTTAATTTTGGAATATCGCTGAGAAACCACCTGCTCATTATTCGTTGATTAGATTCCGGTTCAGAGTAAATTTTATGTGTCAGTTTTATTATTTATAGTACCAAAAATCTTGCAGCTTATTACTGTATGGTTTGAAACAATATTCCCCACTATCGCCTCTCAGGGATGTAGAAATTTTTGTTCTATGCTCATGGATAAATTTTTTTCTCCACCTAACTACAGAAGTAAGCCTCCGAATTTCCCTGTATTTCGTCACTCTGCTGCAATTCTCACTTGAAAGAAACATGAAAACTTATTGACATCTCTACTTTGACACCCAAATTAAACTCAGTGAAAAAGCTACGGTGCAATCAAAATATACATGTGTTACAGAAGTATGAGATAAACCTTGATCACTTTTTCTGTCCTGTCCAGAAGAAAATCCAATCAACACTATACTGAAAAGAGCTTGGCACATGGTCAACTGTACTTCACAATTCTATTTTTTCTAGCCATGGAAAATAACAGTCAGACTAATTCTTCATCTACAATGAGTTTTGAAAGGATATTGATTGGTAATATATATTTGTGGACGACTCTTTTCCTTTCCATTCCTTACATCATTTGTTGGTACATCATCAAACGACAAAAGTATATCTTTGATGAATCGTTCCGCTTGTTCATCTTGAACATGGGTGTAGCCGAAATACTCGAGCTTATCATGCTCGGTTTGTACCCAGCAATCGTATGCTTACTGCCCATTGAGCCGCCCTACTGGCTGGGTAAATTTTTGGGCGCCATAAGTGGTTTAGGTTGGAATTCTTATACAGCTCTAGCCCAAATGGTCAGCTTAAATCGATTTGTTTCTGTATATTGGCCAACAAAATGGACGACCATTTATTCAAAAAAACGAACATATTGCATTATCGTAATTTCATGGTTGTATGGTACAATTTGGTTGAGTCTCTATTCTACGAATGATGCGACATTGACGTTCAAAGTTAGCTACAGAGGAATGGTATACGATTTGAACGAAAAATATTCAAAAATTGCATTTTTTATGAATACAGTGGCCAATTGGGTTCATGCTATAAGCTTGCCACTACTTTATTCGCTGATTTATCTAAAAGTGCGGAGGAAGGTAAAACATATAGGTCGAACTATATCAACTTACATAAATTCTCAATAAAGACAATTTTTTCGAAAAATTTAAGAAAATTTCTTCCCTACAAAAAACGTCTCTTGCTGGGGGTAGAACATGATTTCAGTTGGTACTAAAAGCAAACACCCTGACCAGCACGTTTATGCATGCAGACAATGTAACGTTTCCAGCATGCCACATAACATTCAACAACCAACAACAAATGTTTTGATTCCTTATGCAGAAATCATCATAAATGTGGAAAACCGTAAAAAGTTTGCCTATGCTGGATCTAAGGCATTAGATGGGGTATAAACATGTCATTAGTACGCGGACCGAAGTTGCCACCACATAAACTGTTGCAGATGATTGTAAAAAAGAGAATACTTTTCCTAGTGCTCGATTAAGTCAGTTGGTTAGACTGTGGAAACGTCAGCCACAAGGCCTTCATTTCAAGCCCTGGACTGACTAAAACTTTTACTGAACTGTCGAGGAACAGGAAAAAGTTACCTCAACACAATTGATAGAGCTTGCTAATGTGAAATAAGAAGTGAGAAAGGACTGACTTAGAATTCCAACAGACTCTTTCTAACTTATTTATGGAAATTTTCAGAGATACACCACATCATGTTACTTGAGAATTCAACTGGCATAACTTTGATGAATTTTGACAAGAACTGGCTATATTGAATTTTCTTGCTAATAATGTTCCATATGTAAAAATTGATTAATTTAACACTATAATAATTTTTGATCTATAACAAACATTTTATGGCTTCACTATTGACCAATAAGAGAACATTGTCTGATATTAGCTCGAAATTCTGTCCTCAGCAATGATCAGATAAATATATCCATTGATAATATCGTAAATACTACTTTTTGGGGAGCAGATAATTTATCCTTGGTAAGATAAATTCAGCAATTTATTCGAAGTCAATACTTGAAAAAATGTAATGATTTAAAGGATTAGTGGATGTGGAGGCCGAGCAAGGGCATGCAAACTGTGAACTGCAATGCAAGGTTAGCATTAGCACTTGTTTCTATGGATTGCTGGAAAGTGCAAGGTACCAATGTCAATCCCCAGCCTTTGCCCCCTAATTTACTTTATCTTGTGCATCATTAGGCACACTTTATTAGTGTGTGTGAATGGACACCACAAAGTCTCCATTTCAAAGTGAAGACCACCTTTAATATTTCCGCAGCCACTACGCCACCAAGAGGAAACGTGTTTTTCCCTGCTTCTAGTCGATCCTGATTCTCGTGATGGCGGGTATGTTGCAAGTGGTCAACGAACCACACCAAAACAGATTGTTTCACAGGGTTAGCACTTTTCTCCTATGGCTTGTTTGATGTGGTGTTAATAGACACCGCAGAGCCCTGGTTTCAACATCTGGACATTTCTACAGCCACCATCATGACAAAAATGTTTGTCAATCATGCTCGATCTATGTGTTGTAGTGGTGAGTCCTACACACACAATGCAACACTACAACCACAATTTTAGCACCATCCGTGCGGCTCGATTAGCGTCCAACACTGCTAGAAATTTTGGCAAAACTCATAAGGAACTGTGCATCCCAGATACAATTAATAGTCGAAGATCAGTTTAAGGAAAGTGCAGTAGGTTTCCAGGTAGTAGATGAATGGCACATGTTCTTAATAGGTTAATGAAATTCATTATGGACAAAATTTACATTGTTCAGTAGGTTTATGCAAATTTTGTGTATGTTCCATATAAGGGAGAACATCAGTGTAAGATTAATGAGTTTCTTATGGACTACTCAATGCACCATAACATATATCAATTGAGAATTTACATCAGCAGACATTCCCTCATCAAAGCTCTTTGTCACAAGTAGATTGCAGTGGAATGAGTTATTTATGTAATAAAACTACAGGGCGACAATTTTGGAATCCTTGAGAAGTTGTCTTTTACAACCAGGTTTCAGCCATGCACTTGAAAACTTTTCGAAATGGAGGTTTTCGCTGTAATTTTGAGTCAAAAGGGCTTTCTAAAAAAATTAGGTGATTTCAGGATTCGACCTTGTGTAAAATTTCCAAAGCTGTGTTGTAATATTTTGGTTGATTGCATCCATGATTTATTTTACCAGCAAATGCAGATTGCTAGCTTACCCAACTTACAGAGTTCTATCAATGAAAAAAGAATCTTGCTGCAATCTTTGATCATCTGTTCGGCCGACGTTGTCATCATACTACTGTGGACAGTGGTTCAAAATTTTCAAGAATACCACTATACAATTTTTATTACGAGCTTGTGTGTGGTGATCGCTGCCGGCATCAATGCCTACATTTATCTGCTAATGAACAAGTATAGTGCAAACTCCTGCTTTGAAATTTATTTACATGTATTTTTACTCGTACAGACCAATTAGGAAGCGATTTAGGCAGCTCTTCTTGCCATATTTGTTTTGGAAACGAGATCAACAAGTTACAATGACCAGTTCGACTATACCCATGCAAATGATAAGAACTTACCGTGATTAAAAATTTTTTGCCATTATTATTTACATAAATTTTGTAAAAAGGAAAACATTTTTTGCTATCGAGGATCAATAAAGTTATATTTCTCTGTTTAGAATTGCGAATTTTTGTGAATTTTGGCCGAAAATTTTTGACTACTCATTTCGGCTGTTGCCTGTTCTTTAAAGTCGTGCAAACTGAAAAACGTCAAGAATTCAGATAGCATTATCATCAAAATCATTGTTTCTACAGAATAACCTTCTCCTCTCTAGGAATGCTTAGGGATATATTTTTCAAAACTATGGTTTTCAAGCTCAAACGAATGATTAGAATGCTAGTATTCAATCTCTAGTCGTGAACTTATTATTATTGCTCAATCCCTAGTCGTGAACTTACTCGCACGAAGCGTCGAGCATATTTTTTGCACTGAATGTCCATTCTGTCAAAAATGATGCGGAAATGGGTAGGTAAAATATACATCTCTAATCTTATACAGAAGAAGCTGGTACTTTTCCAATCTATCTCAAGGGAAAACTAATCTTGAAAGAAACAATTGGATACTCTCAAGGTGTATGTTGGAAACACGTGTTAAGCCACTGAATTATTTGATTTTATGGAATTCACTGAGTTTTATCTTATTCAAATTTCCGTGTTTGTTTTACTGTCGTATGTTTGCCATTTTGCTTCCTTATATGAAAATCGAGTCACCTTCTTCCCTCCAGCCATGGAAAGGTTATCTGGATCCCCAATCGTCAATAATAATGGAACAAAAATGCAACGAAATTAGAATCATTATGTATTGCAGCGAACGAAACGACTGATAACATACTACTCTAGAAATAGCAGTGGCGAGTTTGTAAACGAGCCACTTGTCAAAAAGACAAAACATAAAAAAAATAAAAAATTTAACTTTTAAAACCACGACATTATGTTACAGTAAGAATGGAGAGTGAAAAGGGAGGTTTTGATCAGGTCTGCTACGACAAATATTAATCGGAAAATTGTGCGTTCAGAGCCCGAGAATCATTCTTTTTCACTGACGCTCGTTATCATGAACAAAGCATGAAGTTTAACGTCACGAGAAAGTCAACCTTCGAATCTCATGTCACTGCAATTTTCAGAAAAAATTTTAAAATTTTCGGCCAGAGTATTTTTTACCAAATTTGATCAGTTATTCCACTTTTACTGGTAAACCTCTCTGATTTTTTTCTCAATTAGCCTACTTCTGCATATCATTTTGCGGATTTCAGAAGATTCGTTTCTAAAAAGGAAATGATTTTTCAAATTATTTGAACTTCATGCTATCAGTGTCATTTTCACGATTTTCTACTGAACTATAAATCATATAGGAATGACTGAAAATAAGAACCGTACTCAAACAACTTCGGACAATTTTTTGAGAGAAAAAAATCTGCCATAGAAGCATTGTGCAAACCATTCCCGTCAAAAATGCTAATTTTGTCATTTTTCGATTCACAAGAAAACAAACTATAGTCTGTAAGTTGCTGAAATGCTTCCCAAATACTATTGTCACATTAACTGAAATTGGGAGCCATGTCACATTAAGTAGACTTGTGGCCAATCGCATTGATGGGAAAACCCATGGCATATTGGTAAAATACAGCCATGTCACTGTAAGTGACACGCTGCGACCCCGTTGGGTGGCTCCGTAGTACCTCGGTACTGTCCTTTGGTTCTGCTGTAGAGTAATGGACAACACCCCCAAATCAGGGGTGACAATCCCTGGTCCTATTCAGTGACAATGAAGGACAAGGCCATTTGTGGAATGGCCTACTGTAGGGGACCCAATTGTAAACCTAAATCCTCTTTTTAGACCTAACCCAATAGGAACAAGGGCCTTTCTAACTGAGGGGGTTCTCAAAAGGAAACCGACTTAGGGAAAGGGTTCCCACAATACTCGCTCAACAACAATAATCCCCTGAGAAGACTTACCTAGTCCTTTTCTCAACTATGAGTCAGTGCGGGGCAATGGGTCCACTGGAACAGCGGGAACTGGGTGACGGGGGTCCGTTTAAGTTCGGCGCAAGGTGTACTGTTAACAGGTTGACGGGCGACACAGACAATCAATGGGTGGAGCGGCAGGAAGGTACTAGGCAAGACGGGTGATTTATATACTCCAATTTAGGAATCGGCCGGCAGACGCAGTAATGAACACGAAAGGGTATGCAAATTTATTAGCAACTGTAGGGGGTGGAGACAATGTAATGTAAAATAACAATATAAAGGTTGACGGATGCAAGACGCAGAGCTAAATGCAAAGAAAGCGATGTAGGCCCAAAAATGAGTACAAAACTAAAGAAGCAGGCCCTTTTAAAGGACCTCGTAGACCTACAGTATGCCCTGGGAGGAGCTAACAATGCCCAAGCTAACTTCTGCAGCAGAAATCGCTGCAGAAGATGCCTATGGTCATGTAGACATTTTCCGTTCTAATATCTAAGGCATTGGGGCGAGTTTCACTCTCCATGCTAAATGTATGAACGTGTTTTAGAGAGAATCTTCAAACTAGTCATTTCGCGTTGTGAAACGTCGCTAGTTTTTACCGATAAGAGGTGCACGTAAAGCGCCAATTATGGCCATGAGCTCGTAGAGGTTATCTGGCAGAAATTCTAACTAATGGGTTATATACCCTAGTCTACATGCGCAATGGACAAATAACAAAATGCAACGGAAATGAAACACAAAATGAAACAGAAATGAAACACAAAAATTGAACACAAAATGCATGTAAAATATAATGAACAAAACGAAAAATAGGAGTAAGTAACTGTTAAACAAAAAGTGACGAAAAACATAAAGTATCGACATGATGTAAATCATGTGACTTTGGGCAAAATTGATCAGCACGTGACACTAGGAACAGGTGAAATTCCATATTTTGACAATTTTCTTCGAAACTATGTATCATGAATCTGAAAATTTGTTCGTGCACCCGTATAACCTTCAGCAACTTGTTGAATGAAAAATTTTACTGTAAAATCTGGTGTAAACGATTTGAACCATAATCTTAAATTTTGTCATTTTTCAAATTAGAAGCATTCTATAAAAAACAGAATATACAGAGTGAGCCGAGATAAAAGGTGGCCAAAATCAAAGGCGGCCGGTGCTGACTTCCATAGCTTTCGAATGGACGAAGCTCTTGTGATGCGATTTGCGTCCATCGATAGATAAAACACCTGGCATAAATACTACAAAGTTTCAGCCATATGGCTCAGATTTTTACTGGCTAAAATCAAAAATACTAAACGTCGATTTTTTGCAAAAAAAAACGAAAAAATTGACATGTTTTATAACACAAAAAGATGAAATAGATTCAATCATAAGAACCCTATAGCAAACATTAGAAAACTGCAAGACAGCCGTTTCAACGATGTCCTCCTTTCTGTTTCACCACTAATTTCGATAGTTAATGGCTGAATTGATTTTGCTTTGGTTTTGTTTTTTCCAGTTAAATTTTGAACATATTAAAACAAGAAACTAATGACTCTCAATTAAGTGTAAATTACAAATCTGGGTGATTTTTAGTATTCCAGTGTGTCAACAACAAAAATATACAAAATCATCAAAACATCTTTCACAATGGACAACTCTTTCCTTGATTTCAAAATTTTTACTTCTTGAAAAATGACCACTTTTACAAAATTTCTGTTTATGCAAAAACCACAAAGGCTAGAAGTATAAAACTTGGCTATTACAACAAAGACAAATAAGGGAATCTAATGCAGCAATCCGCATACAAAAAGCATCATCCCTCCAGATGTTATAAAAGTCAGCACCAGTCATCTTTTTTTGGCACACCATGTTTTTCTCGATATTCTTGCGGATAATGAAACGTGAAAAGCAAGCGCTACAGTTAGTTTAAAATTTACAATTTTCCGGGAAACAATGTCGCATAAGACTAGAATTCGTAAGCCTGTTCAATTAATACCTTACAAGATTTCCTAAAAAAATTCAACGATTTTTCTTTATTGCATTTTTTTGTTAAGAAATGGAAGAGTTAAATAATCTGTCATTTTCGAAGGAGCTTGTTGACCGTTGATGGAATAATGCAGCCAAAATTTGCATAATTTCTGTAACGAATCAAATTGGCCGGCATTTGAATTGTGTTTATCCGACGGGCACTATGAACGCCATTTTGAATTGACACAATGTTCGAAACGGGATGCATATTGTACAATGAAAATGTTCTTTACTGTATATTTCTTAACGGCCACTTGTCGATCGATATTGTCGATTTGGCGAAGAAAGTGGAACCAGTGTTTTTTTTTGGTTTTAGCCAAAACATGGTTTTTGGCACAAAAAAATTTGGAATGGCACAAAAAAGTTTGAGCGTTTGTGCCAATTGGCACAAATTTTTTGGCTGGTCAAACATTAAATTTTCTTGATTTTTGGACATTTTAGGGGCTGAAAATGCAAAAAAATTTCGGCGCTTGGCGCCGAATCAATGAATATAATATTTCCTATTCGTACATTTGACCCGAACGCGAACGATTTCTCTTTGAACAGTGTATTAGTATCGTTGCAGCAAACTTTATAGGCTGTCAAGACTGATGAGTGAGAAGAAAGTCTGAATATTCTCTCTTCACTCAGTCAGATTCGGATTTGAAACTGAAATTCTTACTTTTTGTGTTTGATTGATTCAAATAGAAAAATCGATATCGTTGATAATGGCACAATGTTTCGATCGAAAATTAACACGATTTTCGACTTTATTTTCTCTAGTCTTTACATAGTTGTTAAATAAACATAACGTAGATATTCGTTCGTAGTCGAAAATTGAATCAATTTGAACTTCCTGAACAATTCCAGAGCTATTTAAATTGTCTCAGCATTCCATTTCCTTTCGGGATTTCGTGAACTATTTTGTTGCACAGTTTTTTCTCTTCTCACTGACATGGTTAGCTGAAAAATAGGTTGGGCACGATTTTTACAAAAAATTAATGCGTTAAACAATAACTTTTCATCAAACTTTTGGCCTAAAACTTTTCCGCAGTTTTCAGTATGTCTCTGGTAAAGAAAAATTTTTTGTGCCATTGGCACAAATTTTTTTGGCCTCTTGTGCCAATTGGCACAAATGTCCGTGCACAAAAAAAAAGCTGAGTGGAACACTGTTTTTTTCCTCTGCACTATAATGTGGAAAAAAATCTGGAATGTGGAAAAAATTTTTGAGGTCTTTCCACAAATGTGGAAGAAAAATTTGGCGTTTTCATATTGAAAAAATGCATTTTGGTGCATTTTAGGAGGTCCAAATCTCAAAATTTTCCCACTTTAATCAGGCCCGTATTTAGAGGGGGAAGGGGAGAATTCCCCCCATAAATTTTTTTACATTTAAAATTTCCAGCAATATCATTGTACTTATACACCACAATTCTCAAATTAAATTTGCGTTATAGAATTGAGAATAGTGAAAATTTTCTGGCGCTCCGCGCCGGATTTCAATCATTTAATAATTTTTCTGTAAGGTAAAGTGGGGTAACTTTGGTCAAAATCGAGTCAATTCGGCTTCTCCAACATATAACTTGTTATACATGGGGAATTCGTAAAAATGTTTCATGGAACTCATATGTCAAAAATGTCAGACAAATCGATTAAAAACATCATTTCATAAGTAGCATGCATATTTTACCTACCATTGATCGTTGAAAAGAGCTCACTTTTTGGCCAATGTTACCCACCATGGTGGTCAACTTTGGTCGCCATTATAATTTCTGTTCAAGTTACTTTTTCGACAAGTAAAATCGTTATATCTAACCACAGATAGAACGTAACAAAACAAATTTTAGATATGAGGTAACATAGCTATCGACCTTTATTGTCACAAAATTTCAGCTGAAAATGATGAATATCATCAACAGCAAAAAAGTTTTCGTAAATCTACTCTCAGCTGTCCCTATGGTGGGTAACTTTGGTCAATTGACCTAAAAAAAGTGCCTGACGTGAAAAATATTGTGTTATTCAGATACAGCAAGTTAAGCGGTACATGAAAATATCAATATGAATGAAAATAAAAATATCACTCGTTCAAAATTTATTAACGAAAAAAATTCGTCGACACACAAAAATATGAGGTACACTAAAACAATGATAAATGTGCATTTTCATGATCAAAATACATGATATTAACCAAATTCAAAGGAAGATTAATTGTTATGAGTAACACAAACTTGACAAATAACATTATCAGTGGGATCAAAATCATCAGCTAAACAGTTACCACATATCCACCTATCACATCCATCACAGCATGCGCAGTCTTTTTTGTACTTTTTCTTGTAAATTGTCCATTGAATACGGCAAATGGGACACACATTAGTGTTTCTAGCTTTTTTCGCTTCTTTCAATTCTTTCAGTTGAGCACTGACTTCTGGTTCCACCAAAGATTGGCTAAGCGCATGACAAAAAAGTTTTCTAGACTTTTTCGACTGGTTTTTTCGCATGTACCATCTGAAGATACTTGATGACACTGGCCGTCATACGTCTTGATGGTGTAACCTTGTTAATTGCTGACACTGACAATGTGGGCATTTCTGAAAATTTTAGATATCATTCCTCTTTAAATTTCGTAACAAAAGTACATACTTTCAAACGTTGAAGTCGATGACGGAAAAGACAGCGCCGATAAATTTTGTTGTACTATTATCTGCAATAATTTAGTATTTAATCGCATATAAATGTTCATAAGTGTCTACAAGGTACCGTTTGATAGTGGACTGAATAAAAAAGAAGCTGATGTATTTTTGGACAAGTTCAGCTTCTCTAAAAACAAATTATCATTGAGTAATTTAGTGTGGTTTTAGAAAATATGCTTACTGTCAGATTACTTTGTTTTGTAATATTCCATGTGGAATATTGTAAACACGAGCTGCTGTTCGAATTTTTGACCCGTTTCGAACTTCCTCCATGGCCTTTTCGAGATCTTCTGTTAAGTAATTAGTCAGGTATTTGCGCGCATCAGGCTTTCTTTTGTAATGCCTGACCATATTGTGAAGTACGTAATCGATGAAAATTATATACAGGATAAAATAATTCGTCTGAAAAAGAAGTAAGATCAAATTATTATAAGTAGAAAAATGTGTGGCACAAAAAATTTTAATTTGACCAAAGTTATCCGCCAAAATATAATGTGACCAAAGTTTCCCCGCCTGACCAAAGTTTCCCGCCAATTGGCCAAAGTTTCCTGCTTTTGGACCGATTTTTCTGCTTGAAAATGGGTAGTTATTTTTTTATACAAAACAGAAAAGAGAGACTCTCTAAAGACACTTAATAGTTAGTGAAAGTTTTGAGTGCAGCGGATGAGTGAAACCCAAATTTTTTTCAGTTTGAAAATTTTCATTAAAAAAATTGGCAACTTTGTCGACCCACAAATTTCTCAATTTTATTTGGATTTCAATTTCCTTTCACAGTAACATGCACTGATCACTTAGACATTAGTGTGCCAAGTTGTATCTGCATATCTTACAGAGGAAAAATTTGGCGATGTTTCAAGTGAAATTGACCAAAGTTACCCCACTTTACCTTAGGTCCAATGCGTTGTTAGAAAAGGTCACTATAGCCAGTATTTATAGCTTTTAATTATCAAGATATTATGGATAAAGGTACGATCCTGTGTTGTTTTTGGCGAATTTAACGAAAAGAATGATTTTTCGCGGTTATTTTCCCAAATTTTTTCTGCGATCTTTACAAGAATTTTGACACTTGTGTGATCAAAACATTTTTAGTCCAAATCGAAATTCTTTGTGGTTGAAGAATTAAAATTTTTGGTTGCTTTCCTAATTTTTAAATTGTAGTTTTTCCGACTAAAAATTCATCGAACTTTACTGAAAAATTAAACCTTCTGTCGAGGAAATAAAAAGTGAAAAAGATTCATTTTCCGGCGTTTCAGAATATCCAAATCCAAAAAAATTTCCGGCGCTACGCGCCGAACAAGTTAATTCATATCAAATCAATTTTTTTATTTTCTCTCCAAAATTCAGAAAATTGGATCTTGAAAGTTGAAAACCGACTTGAATCGAATGAAATACTATTTTTCCGATACACATGAGCTAATTTACTGATTTTAGAGCGAGCATACCTGTACCTGCCGGGGGAGTTGGGGGGACCCCCCCCCCCCCCAACTTGGTCAACCATGTGCCCAAATTCATCCAACCCCCCCCCCCCCCCAATTTGGAAAAAATTAGAAAAACTTGCCAAAAAGTGTATGTTTTTTTGGCCTTTTTTGGGAGAAATTTCGACTTTTTTCTACCCCCCCCCCCCAAAAAAAATTCGGATTTACCTCCCCCCAACTGGTCGGAGGTCTTACAGGTATGAGAGCGAGTAACCAAAAATCTATTTGTGCAACTAAAATTTTTCCCCAAGTGCACATAGCAACTTGGCCTGTGAATCTAAGCACACATAAACTAACTGAAAATAAGTCAGCTTTACTGCAAAAATGATTTTCTTTTCATTTCTTTTCAAAAATTTGGAAAATCCCCCCCCCCTTTTTTGAAAATCCTGGATACGGGTATGACTTTAATAATCATTATTATTTATTACCAAGCTCGGGTGCGGCTTTTAGCATGTCTACCTTCACTTACCATTTAATCTTTAACAATTTTCATCATCTTAAACGTATTATTTCATGCTTAATTAGCAATCTTAGCAATCTTGAATATTCTATCTTTATATTTAATGAAGATACGCATTTTTTCCTTCATAGATTTTTTGAGAAAGATCAACTCGTTAACTTTTTAAACTTTTTGAAGCGTTTGTTCCTTTCTTAACGTAAATTGAATTCAGAAGCGTCATGGAAGTATTTTTGGAAAATTTCTACTCTTCTGACTCAGGTTTTCGGCCAAATTTATGAAAGGTTATGAATAAATTAATGGTTTTGAAATTTTTCGAAAGATAAATTTCTAGAATGTACGATTCATGAATAAAAAATTTAAATCTAATTTTTAAGAAATATGATCAGAATCATTATCAGAATGCTTTAAAAACTCAAAAACACTTAAATAAAGTGTGTATAAGAATTTTCAAGCAAAAAAAGGATTTTGAGACGATAAAAAATTTCTTACACATGTGGAAAAAAAATTTGACCTCTTTCCACATTTGTGGAAAAAAGTTGATGTAAAAAAACAGTGAGTGGAAAAGCGAAAAAATTTTGAGCTCTTTCGCCAAATGACGAAAAAAATTTAGAATTCGAAGTCGAGAAGGCGCATTGGAAAATATGGAGCATATTCCGGCGCTTCGCGCCATTGATTTATAATTTTCGGCGTTTTTTCATATATACCTTTGTAATTTTGAATTGGATCACAGTTTTTTCCCCAATCGTGTTTTTTCGGGAAAGAAAATTCGGAAAAATGAAAAAAAATTCGGGCTCTTTTTCCATTTGGGGAAGGAAATTTTGGGGATCAGATACAGCTCAATTCGCACGTGCTCTTGTCACGTCCACGAGCTTTTTTGTATTATTCGTGTTTACTCTTGTATTTTCTTTGCATTTAATAAGTTTCTTTTTTTCTTTTTTCTTTCATACAGGAAAGAAAGATGCATTATGGTGCATTTTAGAAGGTCATTATCTCAAAATTTTCTGGTGGACATTCTCGACATTAATTATCATTATTATGTATTAACTTGCTCAGGCGCGGCTTTTAGCATGTCTACCTTCATTTATCATCTAATCGATAATAGCAGTATCATCTTAAACGTATTATTTCATGTTTTAACTGGTAATCTTTGATCTTTTACCATGATATTTAATGAAGATTTGCACTTTTTCCTCGACACAGTTTTTTAGAAAGGTCAATACGTCAAGTCTCTAAGCTTTTTGAAGCGATTATTTCTTTCCTAACGTTAAATCAATTCAAAAGCTTCATGGAAGTAGTTTTCGGAAATTTCTACCCTTCTTACCCATATCCTTTCGGCCAAGTTCGTGAGAGTTTACGATTAAATTATTACTGGTTTTAAAATTTTTCAAATAAAATTCTAGAAATGACGACTTTTGAACACAAAATTCGAATCTAATTCTTGAGATAAATGTTCGCAAAATTGATTTTCCAGCTTCGCAGAATGTCAATACCCAAAAAAAAATTTTCCAGCTTTTTTTGGGTTCTCACTTGTCATCATAAATGACTTAATCGCCGATTTCTCATGTAATTCAAAGTCATTATGCTCTCGGATAGTTTGCTGGAAAATTTGTTTTAAAATGCTTGTAGATTAGACTTCAAACTTGAAAATGTCAATTTTTTCCTCAGTTTCAATGAATTAACGGCTCTAAAAACACCAGAAGGCTTGAAAAATTGTTTTTTTTTTTGAGCGAATTGTTAACCTTCGCATACCTTCTTCTATATTATTAATTGACCCTACTAACCTGGAAAAAAGTGCATTTATGGGCAATTTTTTTTGCTAAAAACGTTTTTTTCGATTTCTTTCCACGATCATAAAAGAAGGCTCGTGAAAAGACTGTTTGGAACCAAAAATAGTTGACTGTATGATGCTTTCAGAGTCTAAAAGCAATAAGAATAAAAAAATTTTCTAATTTTTGCATAGTCATTCGAGGCACCCCGTTGATTAACCGTTATGGCTAGACCAAATAAATTTTCTTCGTACTTCGACCAGCGTGTTTCCTGGACTTTTGTCTTGGAGGCATTAGATATCTCCGTCATCTCATCAAGAGATCTAATTTCATTTTTCGACATTTTTGTTTGAAATTACAAAATACTCAAATCTAGAAAGCTGTAAATTTGATTGAAACCTTTTCAAATTTGATTGAAACCTTAATGAACCAAAGTAAGTGTAGAACTATGGAAACTAATTCTTGGCATGGAAAAGTAGTACCTTAATTGACTTTTTTAACATTTTTTCCTCCCGTTTTCTGATCTTGGAAAATTATCTACGATAAATTTTAGAGCATAGCCTTCCAAGCATGATCAGTATTCAATTGAAAAATAATGTCTTTCCAAGCCTGATATGTCGTCTGCTCAAACCAAAAAATTCAAGAAAACTCAAAAATTTCAAGTTTTAATTTTGATTTTCGCTCAGAAAAAATTGTTGCTGTGTTCAATCAATTTTTGACTTGCATAGACAAGGACGACGTATCAGAAAATTAAATATTACATAATGATATGTAAATATAAAACGTTTTACTATTTACTCGTTTTTCAGGATTTTCTCATTCCTATCGCATACATGACTTTAGATAGCGATCAAAAAACAAGCTACGAACAATTTAAATTTCTATGTCAAATTTTTTGTAACGGTCAAACGCCTTATTCCACATCTAAATACGTCCGTAAATGTTGGAAATCGTCGTTCCTTAATCCTAAACAAGGCTACCGTTTTAAATGCCAATGCGTAGGTTCCAGGGAAGCCATGCGGATCGAATCATGCAGTCTACCTCCGATCGACGAATCAAAAAAACCCACGATCGCCGTGTGGCCGAAAAATAACACCCAAAACAACAACAACAATGGTAAAATGCGGACGAATTTTACGGATTTTAAAGAAATTTGTCGACAATTTTGTGAAAATGATGGAAATTACGCGTCGGAAAAGCGGAAATTATTTGGCTATAAAATGATTTTTGATAATAAATTTAGAATTTTGAATTCGAAATATTCGCGCGGACATTTGTATAATTGTACGTGCGGCGGAGAAGAAAGATTGAGCGTTAGCGAGAATCTCTAGAAAGTTGAACTTTTTTGAAGGTAACGGGTAGAAATCTGGAGCTGGAAAATTTCAAACCCAAGAATTTTTGAGTAAATCCGAAATTTTTGCTTTATTTCGAAGTAGAAATAAAAGAATACTAATAAATAATTGAAAAAACAAATGAGAAATTAGCAAAAAAATTAAATGGAAAATATGAACAATTCGGTATACAAAATCTGTCTACTGAATTGTGCCTCAATAATGGGCCATGACATGAACTTGAATCCAGTTCCCAATTTTACCTACTACCACTTTTTCGATAGTAATTCTTACGGCTCAGTTTGTAGTTTTTATAAATTTTATTTTTCCCAGTTCGTATAGTTCTTTGTTATGCCGTCTTAGCACTTTATTCTGTTGATGTTTGTAGTCTTTTTTACGTCGTTTTGCTGGTGCTGAAATATAACATTTCCAGATAACCACGATAAAAAAAGATGCTTTTTCAGAAATTTTAAAACCGCTTTTCCAAAAATAAGCAGGTTGCCAAAAAATTGACGTGTTGCAGTATGACAATTACATATTGTAGCTATAGTTTCGTGGATTAGAATTATATTCTCCAAGAGCTCGAGGCTCTTGCGGAAGTCGGGTTGTCAGATTAATCGAAAGGAAAGATTGTGTATTTGAGCCTAAAAAATATTTTGAAAAAATTTATCTTACTCTTGGAAGGCCACAAAGTTCTTATTTTTTGTTCGAAAAATAAACATTTTATGCCACAAAAATGCCCTTTTTCGTATTCGAAAATATGGGAATTGAAGAAAAATCTGTTTGGCTTCCAACTGGCGTAATTGAGAAAAGTGAATATTCTAAATTGACCTGATAAGATTTTGCTATGATCATATGTGCTTTATAGGTGTTTACCGACACACACTTATCATTTGATGTATGAATTGTGCTGATTTTTGCTCTGAAAAAAATTTGGAAAAAAGATCTACAAAACCAAGAAATGTCGGGAAAAACTAAAGGGCGCCCCGTAAAAAATTGTTACGTACGTGGCCTATACACCCAATTTGTACAACAAACACATCTCATCTTGAGCTAATGTAAAAATCTGTGGTATATGTCCAGTACTACGTAATCAGGTATACACATGGGCATGAAAGGAAAATCTGTGGGAGTTCAACCAAATTTCCGCAAAAAGATAGTAACCATCTTTCCATCAAAAATGAAAACGATGTTTTCCAACAGATCTCGACATACAAGATCTATCGATTGATGTTTTTTTTGCTTTTTGGAATAGAAACGTTCATGCTCGACTTGAAGATGATGGGTGTTCAAACATTAATTTGATTGAGCTCAACCCTCCATAACCCCATCACGTGCTTGTAGCTTCAATTTTGAATCTATCAAAATAAACCTCGATAAACACGTGATTGTGCTAATGCAAACATATCACTGACAATCTGATGCTCGTCTGGGCATTTGTATTAACATGCTCGTCTGGGTATTTCTATTAACACATCGAGCATAATCCAGCCTTTGTTAACATTTTTACAATTATGTTTGGTCGCACCTTATCAATGCTTTTATTGCTTATGGCGCTAAATTTGCCGCAGGCTAGACCAATAATCATTGATACCATGTACGGAAAAATTCAGGGTTTCGAAATGACCACAGCTGATGGAGCGAAGGCTAACGTTTTCTTAGGTGTACCATACGCCAGACCTCCCATCGGTGAACTGAGGTTCCAGGTCAGTTGACTGTATGACAATCACAAAAAGTCAAAGTTAATGATCAATGCCCAGTCTCCACATTTCCGCAGGAATAATTTCATTCAGCTTCAAAAAGCCACCATTTCCACGGATTCAAACCATATAAATGCAGATAAGAGGTAGAAGACAACCTTCTTGATCAAGCCTCAAGTAACCCAACGAGACGTTTTCCAAAAATTTTCTCTTTCCTGAACTTTGAGAAATTCTACAAAATTAGCCAAAAAAGCTTGTTTTCCATTTGTCTCTTCGAGGGAAAACTATACCACTACCCGTCACTTTGAATTTTCTTCTCTGGACCCTCCCACCTGGAAATGCTTCCCCATGATCTCAGGCTATAATTTTGATTTAAAAAAATTTTCAAACTATTACCAATTCTATGACATTTATACTTTTCGATGATTCATAGTATTCAAAATTCGTCTTAAATTCTATATTTAGTATGTGTAGTATTATGTAATTGTTATTGACCCGTGTCCCACATTACAAAGCTGATGCCCATAATAATGCGGAGGATATTCAATTTATAGATTTCGTGACAACTTATGATATCTTCCACAGTCAGACACAATATTGAATTCGCAGAGTATGTGTCATATAGTGCCGGTAATACATAATGTGACATAATTTGTTACAGTATTTTGGAGAGCTATATGCTTCATTAATTTGGAAATGATCAAAGCATCCAGTGACAATCTTTTTCAAGCATTCAAAGACTACCAATATTTTTTCCACATTCTTATTAAGGCGGCTCCTGTGAAATATCCCACTGTTGCATATTGTTCCATAATAAATGATGTTTGAATTTACCATGAATTCATCAACAGCTGTGAATTTCTGTCACAGTTTACTTTCTTTTGTTGACCAATAAAGCCGTTTTATTTAACCTTTGGTGAAAAACGAGCTGTATTAACACAGGCGATACAGTCTAGCTTTGAAACTTACTCTCCTTTAAACCGTCAAATAATACACTTTGATGCAGCAAATAACAACATGTAAGCACCACACTTAGCACCTAAAAACAAAAATTTCATGAACAATGTCAATACAATATTTTTGTCATTTAATTATCATCAAGTACATGCATTTAAATCTCCGTAGAAAAAATATCATTCAAAAACATATCATCCTATTTTTACAGCCGCCACAACAAAACGAGCCATGGTCTCATATCCTGAATGTTTCTGAACTTAAACCTATGTGCATGCAAACGTTCTACGAGAATGAAAGTGAAGACTGCCTCTACATGAATATCTATGTTCCAACAAAGGTGAGTTGATTGCACTATAGTCTGTTTTTCTTAAAATGCTTCCAAATAATGACAGTGGAAGGCAAGTAGTATTTCAGATTTTTGCTATTTTCTGATGAACAAAATATCATGTAGGACTGGAAATTTGTGAGCACACTGAACTGACCTTTAGCAATTTTCAGAGTGAAAAATTTTTCAAAAAGAACTTTATGTAAACGGTTTTGACGTCAGTACTGATTCGTGTCACTTTTCTATTTGGAAGCATTTTATAGAAAACAGACTATAGGATCAATATATAAGCCAAAGCTTTTGTTTTTAAGCTTACCAGACGCAAGCTGCATCCAGTGCTCTTATGGATACATGGTGAACAAAATTCATGAAGTGAACTGGAACTAATCTCAACTTCAATTTTTAGGTGGTTCTTTTATCCTCGGTAGCGGAAACTATTTTCATGTTGATGGCACAATTGATAATCTAGTCGATCGTGGATTGATATTTGTATCAGTGAACTACCGATTGGGTTTTTGGGGTAATCGAACCGGAGAATTTTTAAAAATTTCTACCGAGCCTGGGACATTGTGGGAAATCTTCAGGTTTTTCAAGTCTACTGAACAAAAGTATGCCTGGAAACTTGGGATTGCGAGATCAAATTTCGGCTTTGCAGTGGATTCGAGCGAATATTAGGTCGTTCAATGGTGATCCCAAGTCAGTGACTGTGGCTGGCGATAGTGCTGGTGCTGTGAGTGCCAGCATTCTGGCAATATCCCCTTTGGCCAAAGGTGCGTGGAGCAGTGTTCATGATAAAATTACTTATCTCTTAGATTTTGGGTATTATTCTGATTAAATACAAGTGTAATGTTTGTTGGAGAGGTTCCTGAAATGTGCAAGAAATTTCTCACGACTGACCAGTGTCCAGGCAGGCATTCCGACTAGAATTCAGCAAGACTATTGGGCCTAATGGGTGGAAGTTTTGCGTTAGCAATAGAACTTCCTGACTCCTTGTAGCAGTAGGGAGCGTGGAATGGCTGGGGTGATGCTGTAGCCGTCCTACTATCCATAAATGCCAGGGTATATGTGAAAATGTCACTAGGGCTCAAAAATTGGCTGGGATTAGAACCCCTGCACTCTGGGCAGAGCGGACTAAATGTGCAGTGACATGTATGCTAGCAGGCATATAACCTGTGAGCTGTTATCTCTGCACAATATTATGTACGAGCTACAACAGCCTAGACTATTATACAATGCCTTTCAATTGTAAAAGATAAAAAAAGTAGGTCACATTCCAAGACATTTACACTTGTAGGACTCCTTATTCGAAAAATGATGAAAATTAGTTGAGCAGGCTGCCTAGCTTCGAATACTATAGAAGAAATAGTTGCGAAAAATGATAAAAATATGAAGGAATACTTGCTTTCCACTTTTTTGCTAACAAACACTTGATGAAAAACAGACTGTGCAGAATGAAGTTGAAGAAACGGTTTCACTGACTACCTCTACATGTTGCGATTGGCATATAGTTGTAATGATAGCCACATACATTTCCTTATAAGCCCTATTCAGACTGTGCTTTTTCTAAACTCATTCATTTCAATTTATATTCAAAAAGATGTTTTCTCTGGCTGCTTTATTTATCTAGATGTTAAACCGTTTTGCCTTCATACATTTGGTTGTATCAATTAACACAATAATATATTCAAAAAGATGTTTTCTCTGGCTGCTTTATTTATCTAGATGTTAAACCGTTTTGCCTTCATACATTTGGTTGTATCAATTAACACGTGTTATAAATAGTTCATTTCTTTTGATCAAGTGTTTTTTATCTCATAATTCATGTCACTGTTCGTGTTTAATGTACACTATTTATTCACTCATTGATTCCAATTAGTTTGCTACTCATACAGGTAAATTCTTCTGTAATAGCTCACTGACGACATATCCTTCAAAAAGCTCATCCCTTTTTCTGATGTCCTGTTTATAACTTTATTGTTCATGCCTACAGTATAACCAATTAACTTTTTAATATATCTGATTTTCTTACTTGATCACTTTGATGTTTATCAGCAACACATGAAAGGTAGATCATTTCCATTCTTCCTTCAACTTCCAAATTGTTTCATCTTTTTCTGCTGATGACCGTGCCTGCCTTGTTCATGTACTTATACTTCAATGTTAAACTGTTTTGCTTTCAAAAATTTAATATTGTTCATAAAAACAGTAATGAAGTTATACATACTATGGATGATTCATTTTGTTTATCAGTTGTTTTAGAATTTCATAATGTATGTCATTGCTTATGTCACACGTGTTCAAATTATTCACTTATTGACACCATACGGTTTACTAATCATGCATGTGAATTTTTCTGTGAAGCTCATTTTCATGTTACTATGCTGAATACTACTTTGTTGCAAGATTTTACAAGTTATTGCAAAACAGAAAAACGCATTTTCTTGGGGGATTATTCTTTCAATGCAATTAATTTTTATCAGGCACCATTCAAAATTACCCCGAGAGAGTCCTGGAAAATACAGCATAGAATGTGCGACTCTAGGCTGTTTATTCTTCTATAATTATATCAGTAGCATTCAGATACATTAAAAGCATCATGTTAACAATTATGATGACAGTAATTTGACATGTAGAGCAGTGTAAAGCCGGACAAATTCGCTAAAAAACAGTACTAATTAATAATTCTAAGACTTTTTCTCGTTAACAGAATGCTCTGACTCAAGAAAAAATACCTGAACCGAACTGAGCTAAAACCATACAGATTGGAAATGGTTGTCCCAATAAGCCTACATTCTAACTTAGTATTATCATCACTCATTCTTGTCCATATTACACAGATCATACAGTTCTCTATTATTCCTGTTTTATAGGCTTATTCCACCGTATCATTTTGAAAAGCGGATCAGCCTTAATGCATAGTGCCGTGAGAACTCTTGGGACAAAGCACAGGACACTGAAAGTGCTCAATGCCATGAGTTGCAGGGACGTCGATTGCCTAAAAAATTTCAACAAAACAGCTTTAAACAAGATTTATAAGGATCTATTGGTGGACGCTACACAGGTAAAGTGTCGAAGAACTTGATGTAGTTTAACAATCTCATATATTTCAAATTTCACTGTATTATGTAATTTAGGATCCTTATGAAAGACTACAAGGCCTGATGATCTTCTCACCAGTAATTGACGACTATATGGAAGGAGACAGCATCCTGCCCAAACATCCCTTGCTGCTGATGAAGGAAAACGCTCATCTTCCAGCCCTGATTAGCACAACTAGTGACGAAAGACTAGGGTTGTTCGGCGCTTTGGTGGGACTTAGTGAGCTACTATGGCTGTGACCGGTGAAAAAGTCTCACAATAAGTCAAACCAGGTTTCAGTAGTCAAGTTTTGGAAGTTGATGCTATGGTTAATTTTGAGGTATTAATGACGCCAGTAAAAGCATGGGCAGTAAAATTTTCTAGTTGAAAACAAATGATGTGCATAGATCTGAATAACCGTTTACTGTGAAGCAACATTTCATCAGTTCATCTGACTTTTTTCAGAAAATACTGGTGACAATATCGATTTCATTCAAGTTACAGCGGATTCGACCGAAGACTGGCTAAATTTATCACATTATTTTCCAGTTAGGGATTACGAAAGACACCAAGTAATCCTATTTAATGCTATATTTTAATTTTTTAGATGCAGTAACTTGTTATGATATTTGAGGTTGTCAAAGCTGTAGCTGATTTTTATAATGTGGATTATACGAATTCCAAACCACATCTTTTGATACGGAGTTTACTCGAGGTTAGTGACAAAAGATCCGTATGATCCTTTTAATTTGGTTGTATAATATATAGCACTGTATACATTTTCAAAGCTCCAAGTTCATGAGTTATTTTTCTCAAGTCTGCAAGTATGCCAGTTCTAATATATTCGATAGCACACAGTCATCAAGAGTGTATCAAGATTTCTTTCGTGTGAAAATTTCTATGCTCAATTCGATTTTAAGTCATCTTCTTACTATAGTCCCCCAGAATTATTAAAATTCATTCGTTTGTATCATTTCAGCCACATCACTCATTACCAAAATCAGATAGAAACATTTATGCAACTTCTAGTGTCTGATGGAATAGATTTGCTATTGCAACAGTATTCAGGTTGCTGAAAGTTTTTTTCGGAATGGTATTCTACCTTTTCAGATTATAATCAAACATTTCCATAGCATTTAATGTTAGTGAATAAATTTCAGATGTACCTCATGGAGACCTACACAGTGATGCGATTTTTATTCTGATAAGAACGCTTGTTCCAGTTCATTTTGCGGGCATGAATTGAAGAATGCTATGTTTCTTTCTCTAGGCAATCATCACCAGTGTTGCCAAGTTAGGGGTTTTTCCCCAAATCTAGGGGTTTTTTGAGGGCGTTGAGGTTTTTCTAGGGGTTTTTTATTTCAGGGGTTTTTTTAGGGGTTTTTTATTTTTATTTTTGAGGTTTTAGGGGTTTTTCAACGAATTGGCTTGTTTGAATTTTGTGTGCTTGATGGAGAATTACTGTATAAAAAAAGAAAAAAATCGTGATGAAATTGAAAAAATGAAAATTGAAATGAATATTGATGGAATAGTGTGGCCAGTTTGTGTAATTTACAATTGAATTAGCATATTTTTGGCTTAATTACCGAATTTTGGCTTTTGGTGCAGCGTGTTTTTTTCCAAAAAATTTTTCAGACCCTAAAAATGTTTCGCCAAAGTAATAATAAAACTGAATGAATTTAGGGTATAAAAGCACTGAAACACATTGAAATTTGATAAATTGCGGCTGAGCTACATAAAAACAACATGTGCTAATTTATTTGGTGTTTTATATAATACCGCGAAGCGGCCAAAAGTAACAATTTTCCCTTATTAAAGTGCATTCAAGTTTAAAATGCTACATCTAGAAGAAGTTATATAAAAACTTTTTCCCCATTTGGCTAATAGTGCTAAAAATATTTCCGTTTTTTCCAAAATTTTTTTCCCAAAATAAACGTTTTGGGGAAAAACACGTTGGTTTGGTGTAAAAATACTCTGTTGACATGTTTACGGCGGAGTGCACACTGCAAATTCTTTCAGAGATTGAATAAACAGTTTCTCAAAATTTGAACTTTTGGATTTTATGAGCTTTTTGCTGGGGTTTCTTCGGTTTATTGTGGGTCTTTTAGTTTAATGTGATGTGAGTTTTATTTTTTACTCATTTCAAGACATTAGTAGGAATGGCACTAGTCAACTTTAGTGCCAGGCCAGGTAGTCACAACTGATACTGGTGAGACCTTCATTCAATTGATTGTTGCTTGGGCAATCAGAGTTAGTCTTACCATTGGGCTTAGGCTTAGGCTCTGGCTTAGGCACAATTTATTTATGTGTATATTCTATATAGTGTATATAAGTTCCATCACTAAACTTTATAAGCGCCATAGGAACTATTTGAAACATGATTAGATACATAAAAATTAATCAAATGCACTTAAAATTCTATTAAAATAACACCAAAAACTTATGACTATTTCTGCCGATGAACCACTAAAAACAAGTTTGAAATGGCCTAGTATGTACGATGCTCTTAAGTATAATAATCTTCTAAAAGTTTTATAACCCAAGTTTAACAAAATAAATGAAAAATTTTTGTAAACTTTTTTTTCTTCTTTTTCTTTTCCTTTTTTCGTTTTTGTAGACGTAAACCAAAAAATCCAAAATTTGATGATTAAAATCCAAAAAACTCAAAACCCTAAAAACCCATCTTTTCATACCCTGACCCTCTTACTCTTGATCATTATCATCAAACTCAGCCGAGAATTCACCTTGGGATTGAAGTCTACGTTTTAGCTTTCAACTAAGCAGACTTATTATAAGTATGGACAGTGTTTTTTCTACACAATGCAGACATTTTAGGCTTCGTGCAAAAATTTTTTTGGTGATTTCTGCACTGGTGCAGAATTGTTTGAGTCCTGTGTTTGATCACATATATTCTTCTATAATGTGTCAGTCATTGATTCTGAACCTTTAAAATCAATCATCTTTCTTATTTTAAGATTTTAAAATGCCTAGTAAAAAACTATAAATTCGTTCAAATTTAACATTGAATTACACATTTAATTTGCATTTTCACTATATTCACTATTATTCTATTGTAGCAGGCGGTGTTTTTCCCCCAAATCGTTTTTTTGGAAAAAAATTCAGAAAAGGAAACAAAATTTGGGCTCTTTCCCCATGTGGAGAAAAAATTTTTGGTTTCTGATACGGAAAAATGCATTTTGGTGCATTTTAGTAGGTCAAAATCTCAAAATTTTCCGGCGCTTCGCGCCAGTTATAACTTTCATAAACATTATCATGTATTACCTAGATCAGGCGCGGCTTTTAGCATGTCTACCTTCACTTATCACTTTATCTATATAACAGTTTTCATCAAACCTATATTATCTTATGTTTGATTCAATTGGCAATCTTCAATATTTTATCTTGAAATTTAATGAAGATTCACATTTTTCCTTGACACATTTTTTGACAAAGATTAATACGTCAAGTCTCTAAACTTCTTGAAGCGACTATTCCTTTCTTAATGTGAAATCAATTCAAAAACTTCATAGAAGTAGTTTTCGGAAATTTCTGCTCTTCTTACTCATTTCTTTTCAGTCAAGTTCACGAGAGTTTACGAATAAATTACTGGTTTTGAAGTTTTTCAAATAATAAAATTCTAGAAATTACAAATTTTGAACACAAAATCCGAATCTAATTCTTGAAATAAATGTTCGGAAAATTAATTTTCCAACATCGCAGAATGTCAATACCCAAAAAATTTTTCTGGCGCTTGATGCTGGAAAGATTAATATCTTTTTTGGGCTCTCACTTGACATCATAAAGGACTTTAGCATCGATTTCTCATGTAATTCAAAGTCAGTATGCTCCTAGATAGTTTGCTGGAAAATTTGTTCCACATTCTTGTATGTAGATTAGACCTGGATGAAACTCGAAAATTTAATTTTTTCCCTCAATTTTGATAAATTAACGGCTCTAAAAACACCCGAAGGTTTGAAAAAGTTCAAAAACACACAAATAAAGAATCTATAAGCATTTTTAAGTGGAAAAAAACGACTTCAGGAAATATGGGAAAATTTTGCTCGGCGCAGAAAAAATCACTGAGTATGGATTAGAATTAGGAGGCTCATAAGTTAGAGATTTTATGTTGTATTTGTGCAAGCACTGCAAGCTGAGTCTTAGGTTTCATTTAAGAAGCTTCTAACTAAATTTGTGAATCTTTTCAAAGTTAAAACATACATGTTTAATCTAGTTTGATCTTTGAAGTTTGAAACCCACAATTTTCTGACGGTGATGTTGGACAGTATTCTATGTGTGCGATATGGCTTGGCTTTAAGGAATGAAAGTTACAAATTTTTTACTGTAACAAAACCTATGTTGAAAAAATTTACGTCAGGCATGTATGATCAATTAAACAGTTTGGTGCAGCAATCAGCTGAATGTGATGATGAAGATGAAATTCTACAGCTAGCGGCTGAATAAAGTTGTTGATTCTTAATAAACTTATGTTTGATTTATTTTTTTTACCTCTGAATTAAATTTATTCTATGTTTTCAAAAATTGGGGTTTTTCTAGGGATTTTCAATAAATTTTGAGGTTTTCTGGGGTTTTTTTGGAACGATTGAGGTTTTTTTGAGGTTTTTTGGCGGAAAAATTGGGGTTTTTGAAGGCGACCACTTGGCAACACTGATCATCACAGTAAAAAACAGTGCTTGTGAATTGTGAAATTGTGAAAGTTTGCAAACATTTAAGAAAGTGTAACTTTTCTGAGGACGACGCAAAACATGATCTCAAACAATGAACTTGTGATATCGTCAGACAACAAATACTTGTGAAGCATGTGACTCCTTTATCAAGCTGTGGCTTGTAAATCCTCAAAGAGAAACGCTCGAGTGTGATTACTGTACAGATAGAAAGTAAAATGTCATTGAATTACTCTAATTTCAGATAGCATCAGATGTGACTTTCAACTACCCGTCAAGCCTTGAAAGTCACATATATTCACAGAATGGGGTTCCAGTCTACAATTACATATTTGACCATATGAATGTAGAACTGTTAGAAGTTCAATGGATGCCTCAAGTACCGGAGTTCAAAGGTAATTCAGGATATCACATGTATCTTTTACGATTCTGATGTGCTATAAAATCTATTCCAATCATTTTAATTTCAATTAAATTCTGGCACACTTCGCTATGTTCATACAGAAATTGGCTGACATTGTCAATTAAAAGCATCAGTAGACTTATACTAGTTATTACCTATGATAATCAATTTTCGCTTGAACTTTCCCGTCCCTTTCTTACACAGAGAAAAATTAAGTTATACGAGTTTACAGCTCCTCATAACTAAAACAGAGAAAAATAAACGTCCTCGATCAATTTACTGATTGTTGAATATTGTTTTATTGAATGTACTATATTATACATTTATTTTAAAATGGCAGACGCGGCAAGGATAGGTCAAAAGATTATTGCTATTATCTCATAATCATTTCAAACCTGCACAAACATTGATATTGGAGCAAACCTAATGTAGTTAATTATTCTTAGAGTTTTGATTAAGAGGAATCTGGCAGAATATGTTTTTACAAAAACGACGTCAGATTATTTTGAAAATGTATTTTAAGATTCTTTTCATCAAGAGAATATAGTCACATGAATAAAAAGACAAACAAAACGTTTAACATATTAATAGAAAACAGGGAGGTCCAGCAGGCTTTTACAGGCCTGTTAGCCAAGGCCTGGCTATGAAGACATCCCCGCAGCCCAAATCCTGACCCGTGCCATTCTCGGGTAAGTCCCTCACTCCCACCAAACTTGAAGGTTATACTTTCATTATTGAAAAAATATCAGATTTACTCCTTGATTTTTCTATTTTTTTCTGATTTGATTTGTGACGTCTCAGCCAAAATAATCAATATAAACTGTTTTTGATTCTATTCTCTGCACTTTTTTTGTTCAATTACCCGAATATTATTGATTCTGAACTGTTATTAATATTCAATGTGCACTTTTAAATTAGAGTTAATGGATAAACGTCAAGTCTTTTCGTTTATAAATTTTTGAGTGCAATAGACAATTTTATTAGTTACATTTTTCACAAAGCTCAGTATCATGAAATATAATCGAATAAGAGTTACGGTATACAAACGTGGCCGGGTTAGTGCACACATGTTTTCGACAACTATGCTCGGTCGTCTGAGATTTTAGCTAATTATTTCTTTTTTGTTTCTCATTTTCCCAACTTGTGTCAACATATGGCCTTATGGCACGGCTTTCGGTCACAGGCAGGAGTGTCTGACGATACCTACAATACTCAGAACCTCCTGAAAAAGAATTTTTTATGGTCTTGACATAGGGGTTCAGAGTTTTCTAATTTATCCAATACAAAAATTTACAG
The DNA here is from genome assembly GCA_963922205.1 of Romanomermis culicivorax. Lineage (NCBI taxonomy): Eukaryota > Metazoa > Nematoda > Enoplea > Mermithida > Mermithidae > Romanomermis > Romanomermis culicivorax. The sequence goes on from CAWUHX010000002.1 coordinate 1,910,914, forward strand.
CAGCTTCCTCACTTAAAAACTTGTTGGGAAAAATAAAATGCTGAGCCGCAGAGCACAAACGCAATGAAAACACAGTAGTGAACGGCATGAGACGCGCACCACAAATTGAACTACTGAATTTAGCTACAACAACTTTTAAGTTACACAAATACGAAAATGCAAATAAATCGGCAGTTTCACACTACAACTGCAGCTATGTAACCTGCAGCTGCAGATTTAAACACTACACCAGGCTGCCATAGATCAAGGCCTGATTGGGTAGCCTTAACTGGGACCTACCAGTGTCTTTGATGGTCGATGACCTAAAACGGTGATTAGAAATACGATATGGTTAGTCTCCTCACTTTTACCCGAAAGCCCAACAAAAGCTTCTGTGAATAGCTTCCCGAAGACTTCTCACAAAGGAAAGCATCAGGACAGGAGAATTTAGACCGGCAACCTTGTAGCCTGGAGTTTCTACTTAGTCCACCAGGCTATATTCTAGGCAAGTAGAATTTTTTCGAGCCATATGAAAAACTGACATAGGAAAAAGAAAATAAATTAAAATTCCATTTGAAGGTGAAATTTTGGGTGAATTCAGTTTCCACAAAAATAGCTTTGATGAAAAACTGGTCCAAGTTGTCATCAATATTTGTAGGCCCTGCAGTTTTACCTAATTTGTTTGATTAAACGAATAGTTCCTTACTTTTTGGCAATCAAAAACTTTTAAAAGGATAAACAGTAAATAGATAAATGAAGAGTAAACTAACAGTAATTTATTCAATTCATGAACTGATTACAATTAGGAATCAAATGGCAAAATTCGTTGAATTCTATAATTCAGCCTAACGCCTGAGAAAAAGGAAAAAAGACGGACTAAAGCGAACAAGCAGAAAGCATTGAGAGTATCGATTCATGTACCTAGAAACTTCTCCCAAAAAGCAGGGGACTATAGTCTGTTTTTTATAAAATATTTCCAAATAGGACTGGCACAAATCAGTACTGTCGTCAAAATCGTATCGTACATAGTGCTATTACCGTAAAATTTTTGACTAGAAAAATTTTTAGAGCTGAGCTCGGTATGCACCCAAATTTCCAGTACTATACGACGCATTGATTATCAGAAAATCTTGAAAATCTGTAATACTACTTGCTTTCCACATTCATTATTTAGAAGTATTTCTAGAAAAACAGATATCCTCTTATGAGCTTTCGTTTTTCTCTATACGTTTCATGCAGGTGTTTCGGAATTCGACTGCAGACGTGGATGGTCGACTGTGTCCGATAGGTAGATGCGAACATGAAATTTGAATGCCAGTAATCCGAATTCTGTCGTTCCCAGTCCACCCTTCAGTCCTGACTGCATGTTCATCATCTATGTCTGCATCTGCCTTTCAGACATGATGCACCATCCACATTCGCAGACGGTTACAGTATCATCATGGTAAAGGGTCATTTATACTTGCCTCTTTCGGCGGAACGGAACGGAAAAAATCGACATAACGTTTCTGAACGAAAGGGAAATTTTCGTTCCGTTCGGTTCGGTTGGGGGTTACCGTCGGTCATTTTCTAGAAAATTGCAGTTACCCTCTCCGATCGAAAGTGGATTTTCAGGCTGAACGTTTCAAGCTGTTGGCGATCGGTTCCGTTCCGTTCCGCCGAAAAAGGCAAGTATAAATGATCCTTAAGACTGAAATACAAGTCGCGTCTACTTTTTTCCACCATGGCTTCCCTGACGTCTAACGTTGAGCAAATCGGCCTGCCTTACGGGTCGTTACTCTGGTCGCTGTGAATTGCGATCAATTTTATATGTTTTATCGCACAAGACTACAATAGCAACAGTTGTAAAAGAAAAACGCCAATAAAATACGCACCAAAACCAACGTAACTCCAATTCGAACAGTAAAATCAACGTAGAGTCACGGGCTGAGTGCATCACTTGCAGAAACTCAATTTAAAAAAGAAATTTCTCTTGAAATTTCAAAACTACGATCTGTTCGCAGTGGCAGGATGGCAATATTTGGCTCTTCTTACCTGATATGCTTACCCTTCCATAAGCTGTGTGCCTCAAATATTATGCATTTTTTAGCTGGAGCCAGCCATGGCTCCGATGTGCTTACCCTATTTTTGTCGTCGAAAGTTACTGAAAATCCTGCCAGAGAAATCAACATAACCTGGAACTTTGCTGATAAAGTTATATCGCTCATCCTTGGCGAAATGACGCGTAATTTTATCACCTTTGGGTAAATGAGGAAAATGAAACTCTCTAGTAAATATGGGCTTTTAATATAATGAAACTTTTCAGAAATCCTAGTCTCTTGCTGTTCCAATGGCCAATTTATAAAGCGAACAATTCCGAAAATGCCATCAAAATTGGGTTCAATGGTTTACAGGAGGTGCCTTATCATAAAGAAAGACGACAATTTTGGCAACGCGTTAATCATGAATACAATTTGCGCTCACTTTGATAATTGAAAAAATAACTCTCTTGACTGCAATAAATTTTTTCCTAGTTTTCCAACGACCTGTAGCATAGAGATAGCAAGTGGTGGGTAAAGGGGCAAGAGTCCTCATTTTACGAGCATTCGAATTTTGGGATGTACATGGAAAGTTCGAGTGTGGTAGACTTGTGATCCAGAACTTTTTAAGGTTCTATAATCTACTTTCCTTTAAGACAAGATTTTTGAGGGGTTCGACCTTCTCTATGATAAGTAGAAAATTAATCATATCTCAAAATGAGGTGTTATAGGTAGTTCCGTGCTTTGAGTTTCACGGTATCGTTGGTTTTTTTTTTAAATTCACGCGGCTACAGTATGCCAAACTTTGAAAATTGATAATTTTTGGAATTTTTTAGTGGTCTTGCCAGTTAAACGATATTTCAGGATTTGATCTTATTCTATAAAAGAATATTCATTTTACACATGAGAAAATAGGTAAGATGTAGTAGTTAGATGGCTTTTTGCATGTTGCACACTTTTTGAAGGAGTTTAAAGTGCCGAAAATGAGCCGTCAAAATTGGAAAAGTTTTTTATGAACACTCACGAGCACCTTACCATTGGATGCCATAGAATTTTATCTTCTTATGCTAAAATTTTCATCAAAATTTGTATACCTTTTGGGGAGTTGCACAGCTCTGAAGACTCGTGGGAATCAGTCAGAAGCCACTGCATTTTCCAGGTTCCCATTTATTATCTGTAGTATAGAATTATCAAATAATCAACAGATTATAGTTTGATGTACATATTGTTTCTCGAATGAGCATTTTACACTATGACAAAAAAGGCCAAACTGTCAAAAATGAGAAGCAAAAAAATCCTGTTTAGCAGCATTGCCAAGCACCTTCACTAATGATGCCGTAGAATTATATCTTATCATACGTTCATACAGTATCTTTGAAAGTAGCATCGTCTTTAACGTGCACCAATTTTGGAGGTGTAGAGATCTGCACACACTGAAGTGTCATTCAAATATTTTTGGAACCTGGATAAATGCCCAACCAATTAAGCTCAACGAATACAGGATGCTTCTTTGCCTAAGACGTAAAAAATGTGGCTCGAAATCCTGATAAATTTTCATTGATATAGGTATGATCGTTGCTGAACGGAATGCCTGAAATGAAAAATCCAAAAATTCGAAAATTTTCAATATAGTTCAGAAATCGAGTGATGATTTGAAATTCATTTACAGGAAAACGGCAGGAGTTATTCGGATGCCCAGTATTACATCGGAAAGGCACTGCAACTTACCATCATTTGGTCTGTCATGTGGTGTGAAACAGGGTGCCTCCAACTATAGAGCACTTTCTCGCAGCTTATAACATAGACCAGAGTCAGACAGCCGACATTTATTTTGTAACACTAAGCTCCCAGCTCCAATTTTTTCTATCAAATTATTGAGGAGAGGAATTTTTCTGGCATTTCGTCTGAGAACCTTACTGCACAAGGAATATATATAGATCGACTAAATTTCGCCAGTGATGCGACACAAATCTGTACCGAACGTTTTCAAATTTTTTCTGCATCTCGCTAACAATATATTTATATTCTGTTTTTCTTGAAATGCTTCTAAATAATGAAAGTGGAAAGCAAGTAGTATTTCAGATTTTGACGATTTTCTAATTAACAATATATCATATAGAAATGAAAATTTATGAGTACTGACCTAGCCTTTAACAATTTTTCGCGTAAAAAATTGTACAATAAGAGCTCTATGTAAACGATTTTGATAACGATACTGATTTGTGTCACTTTTCTATTTGGAAGCATTTTATAAAAAACAGACTATAGTTAGATCAATCCGCATTTTTGTACCAAATTTTGGAATGTGAAAACACCTACAGCTCCCAAGACAGTACACAAATGTCATTAAAATTTTATAGCAATGCGTTGGACATTAGTGGCTACGGAAATATTTTTTTTCTTATCTGTTTCATATATTCCTTCATTTTTTGTATTGGGTTTTGTTATCGTTTTCTGGGTCCGTAGTTATATTTTGTCCCTCTGAGAATCATTGGAGTCATGCCCTTGATGTCATCAGTGATTCTCTACCACAAAGAAATTAATCATATTACATATGATAAAAACTTCATTTCCAGTTTCGATTTTAACAGCTGTATAACTCTCATCATCATCTCGTTTTGACTGAATTATTTGGTAATTGAATGTATGGTTTAGAATTATCATTGCTACTCATCTTGCATTTGTTTTTCCACGAGAAAAAATATTCTTCCGTCACTCAATCCTATTCCCCACTGGAGAAGTAGATTTGGTTCAATTAGTTTAAGAAAACGTGTCTCTTGCAGAAAAATTACATCGAAAGCAGTAACTTAATTTTCACCGTTTCAATTTGTTTGCTTCAGTTCAATCTTCTCTGATATTGAAAAAATCTAGAATTGAAAGACATTCACAACCAATCTTGCAATGCATAAAGCCTTTCAAACTAATAACCGCACCTTCGGTTTGCTACAGGCTGCAAAGGTGTTCGTTTTGCTAAAGTTTTTATTTTTTTACATTTCATTTTACCTCTGTGGAGTACTTTATCAAGTTCAAGACCCCCTACTAGTGTGTCGAGGCCTGGCCCTACTGCACTAAATAAGCTGCATTACTGTTATCGAAAAGACATTGTTTTTATTTGACTACCTTGATATTTTTGTAAATTAAAAACTTGCGAAGAAAGGACAACATTTTTTTGAAAGACAAAAACATGTGACAAAAACGCATTTTCCTCAAGTTTTTAATATGAATCTATTGTTGTCAGGTGTTAAGCCCGGTTCATACTTCTGCTCGTTGCTCGGCGAGCATGCTTGGCGAGCATGCTCGACGCTGTGCTCGGAGATGTTTGGCGAGCACAGCGTCGAGCAAGCTGCTCGTCGAGCATGCTCGGCGCGTAAATATTTGGTTGGCGAACAGAACCCCGAGCACAAAAAATTTGCTCGTCGAGCATGCTTGGGGTAGTAGAAAAATGTTCTACTCCTCCGAGCATGCTCGTCAAGCGACATACATTATAAGTATAGACAATGAAAAACTGCCTATAGGCAAGGCAAAACTATGTAAAACTGTGACTCGGTTTGCATTGTATATAGTTCAAAATAAGCTGATTTTTTTGTTCTGAAAATTTTTTTGTCATGTCTATTCGAAAAAAGTTATCAGAAGAGGAAAAATTTAAACTTTTTGAACTTGTTCGTGAAAAAGAATTTTTGTGGAACGTTCAATCACTCGATTACAAGGACGTCAGGAAAAAATGCTCGGAGCTGTGCTTGGAGATGCTCGCCGAACATGCTCGGAGCTGTGCTTGGAGATGCTCGGCGAGCATGCTCAGGGTAAATTTGCTCGCCAAGCAGAAGTATGAACAGGGCTTTATAGCATATGTTTTATGGTGTCATACAACATTCCACCCGTAAGATTGATGTTTCTGCCAATCCACGGCTCCCGAACCTGGCCATTTCAGTTGAGCCCTGGTCGGGATGGTCACACCTAATCCCGACATTGGCCATTGGTGGGACAGCTCCGGTGCCACCCAGGAAGCCCTTCAACACATACTTTGGGGTTAACGAACTTGTTGCCGATAGATTGGAGTCTAGTTACCTAACTTATAGCATCAACCAAAAAAATGGTGAATAAGTTTAAGCATTCAACAGCTTCAGTAACATGCCACAGACGTCACTGAGCAAGTCTTCCGATTGCTGGATGTTGGCAATAAATGTTGGGCTTAAACCAAGGACTTATCCTTAATGTATACAGCCTCTTACCGACTAAATCAACTGATCAACAAAAACGACTCTATCCTATGCACATTTTTTTGTGAGAGTTTGAGCTCTGGTGACTGTAAAACATTCTTTCGTCATCAAATCATGGGCAACCAAGAAAAGGACGGCATTGGAATTTATATTATTTTATCTATTAAGGACATCGAGTATAGTGACTTCTTTCTCCCGTCGAAAACTTGAGAATACTGCACACTTTTCAATTATAAGTTAGTGTCTGTATTCCTATTACTAGGAAACTTCAGTTATGCTGTGCACGTTGCGCGGCACTAACTTAACTGTCTTTAGTAATCTATAGTAATCAGTTGTACACGCATTTACTTTATTGTTTTATTGATAACCTCACCTTCGATGAGGGTGGACTCAACCGAACATTTATTGTGCATAGTTTGTATGGGATATCTTGCAAGGACATTTTGCAATAGATTGCATTATCCCTTCAGTAATGTCAAGATTTAGACCCCGATTAAAATATGATAGCAATGTTCAACGCCAGGGATCTCCTGGGAACTAATCTAAAATGATCTATTTTTAAGTTGAAGAAACAGTAAAACAGAATCATCTTCATATGGTACCATACTACCACAAGAATGAAATATTAACGCCAACTAATCCATTATTGACTAGTAGCATACAAACTAATTGGATTATCAGAGACATCACATGACGCCTTCTTGATTCTATTGTTGTAGCAGTCATTGGCGTCTTTCCAGTACTTTCTGGCACAAATTACATGCGAAATCTCGACCTTGAAGTTCACAGGTCCGTTTTCCACATAGAAACACTAAAACACTGAAGAAACACTGAAGAAACACTAAAACAGGATCATCTTCATATGGTACCATACTACCACAAGAATGAAATATTAACGCCAACCAATCCATCATTGACTAGTAGCATACAAACTAATTGGATTATCAGAGACATCACATGACGCCTTCTTGATTCTATTGTTGTAGCAGTCATTGGCGTCTTTCCAGTACTTTCTGGCACAAATTACATGCGAAATCTCGACCTTGAAGTTCACAGGTCCGTTTTCCACATATTCGGACATCTCATAGAACTGCATCGCCAAGAGATTGCAGCTGAAACAAATTGAGTAGAATTGTTCAGAATGGCAATAGTACATATATCCAAATATTACTTTCGACATCCACGAGCGCTGCCCGTTGCCTGGGGAAATGCCAACCATTCAAGATATGTGTAATCGAAGAAAAATCTGAAAAATTTCTTTTCACTCTGAAGCATAGGCTATTGGATATTATTTGTTTTACTCTTCAGTGTCATATATGTTTTGGAATATTAAATCATTTTGACCATCAACATTGTGTAGCACTTTGTACGTAAAGTCGTCATCCGCAGTTCTCTCGAATCGTATGGTGTATTTCTCTTCCTCACCAAAGAATATGCAAGATATACCAAATTCGGCTGTAGCCCGTTCATTCACTTCTAAAATGAGGGTGCAGAGATTTAACGACATTCCATTAGTTGTTTCCAACAATCAGCATGTTGTCTCAGAATATATGGAAAGAAAAATTTGAGGAATATGATATTTGTTTCTCGATGGCTTTTACTTAGATGTTGCAATAAAAGAAAACGAAGTTAATGAAGGATCATGTTGAAAAAATTTTACTGATTATTCAACAAGATGCTGTGCCACAGAGAATTGACTCACTTTTGATCGATGTAGAGTTTTCATCCATCATCGAAGTGTCAAACTTCATTGAATATGCGGAATGAACTATCATAAAGGAAAGAAGCATCCACTTGAACATGATCGAAATAATAACCACCACTGAAGCTAAATGACAAATCCCGTCTGTAAAACTCTTATAAATAGAAAATGTTGTATGAAGAAGGTATATCATGTTTTTCATAACCAATTATTAGTTTTATGATCAGGTGAACATCTCATTTGACATGCTATGCAAACGAGCTACCACATGACAAATATTTCGCTGATGTGGTTGTCTGGCTTTTCAGAGAGTTGTCAAAAAATCTAGTATTTCTAGACATATTTGATAAGTTTTGATTATTTGGGAAGCTGGCAATACACAACCATAACATGATCAAATAGAATAATTCTCATCAATAAGAAAATCAATGAACTTGGAAATAGTCATAAGTGATGTATGACAGTGTATTGAGTTCTTCAGTTGTGTTAAAAAGATACCTCACTATATATCACAGTGCGCCATGAAAGGAAGCTTACAGTATACAGGGGATGTAAAAAGTATTAGCAAAGCTTCAATATGAGGAACACCACATTGTTGTGCAAAGTGGACGGACATCAAACCTGAAGCTTTGACATGCGAAATTTTATATCTATGTAGTGGGTAGGGAAAGGTGGAGGTTCGTCACAGTTTTATAGTGATTAGAATTGACCAAAGAAGTTGCCATAGTCGATAAAAACGATGGACGAAAACAAAGTAGAAAGAAAATGAATTCAAAATTTTATTAAAAATTTTGCAATTATACTAAAGAATTTCAAAATCGTGTAACTGTACTTCGAAATTCCTGTGAAATTTTAGAAAATCTAATGATTTTGTAATACAATTGTAAAGTTCTAAAAACTTGTGATCCTGAAATTCTGAATCTGAAATCAAAACTGTGTAATAAATATAGGATTTTCGGAACTTTGGTTCGTGTTTTTTGGCAAGCATCTCACATAATGAGTGGCGATTTGGAAATTTTTCCAAATCACCACTCATTATGTAATATGTTATTGGGCTTTTTTGTCAATTTTTGTGTCAATTTTTGTGTCAATTTTATTTGTTACAATTCATTTGAATTGCATGAAGAGCTGATGGATAATTTTTGCGCTTCAGACACAAAGCTACCCCATATAGAAACATTCGAAAGCAAAAGCTATCATGCAAAAATGATGTGATATCTTTCACACTGTTCCTGATAATCACAAGCATACAGCCGACATGTGAGGCAAACATTTATCGTATGACTGCTCATGTGCAAAACAGATCAAAATCATGCTAGCAATGTGATATACAGAAAACCCATGGTGAAAAACACCACATAAATTTCGTTTTCATTAGCCAATGTATTAACGCAATAAAGACAATTGATTTATTAATCGATATATATAATTATCGTCCAATTTATCCTTATTTCAATTATGATTGTTCACTCAGCATTCTCAAAGAAACTAGATATGCCCATTACGGATGACGATCAAAACTCTACCTTGAGCAAGAGTGAATTATTTTCGCTGCCGCTTACGTCTGTTGGCTTGTGCTCAGACGAATCGTGCTACAATCGAATTTGGGGTATTGAGCAATTTTTTGATGAAGGAGAAAAATAATCGGGTTGAGCGTATTCCATTTCAGAACAAATCAAAATTTAGTATCGAAAAAAGACTGACATGGAAAATATATTTTTAAATATATTACTTTGAATATATTATTTTTTGGTGGAAGTAGGGTAATCCACAGAAATTCAGTAGGTAATAGGGTTCATAAAGCTCTGGATAGTGTATCTTTGGTTTGAAGACTATGTTTTGCATTACTCAGAGCTCAAAGTGCTTGCAGCGGCAATGCGGCATATCCTGCAACTTGTTTGATAAAAAAGAAAAGCACTCCTTGCTATTCGAGCGGACATCGGAAGACCGATTTAGGTATCAATTGTTTCACATCATTGATGAAAAATCTGGGGAAATAATGGACGTTTCGTTTACAACGGCTGCGTAAGCATAAACCCAATATCCGATCATTTATTCAAACAGAAAACGTTTCAGTTTTTCGATGACAGAGAATACCATTAAGAATTGAGGACTATTCCGCAACCAGCAGTAGGAAAGACACGTGGATGCAAGAAGTATGGTTTTGTCACTGTCAGAAAGATGCTACGACTGCAAAGCTCCCTTCTTTTTAAGCTGCAATATGATAATTACTTACTTTGATGACATGACCAAACAGAAAACTATCGGAGACCCAGTTAGTTTCAAAGTCAAAATTGTACTCAAATTACCGGCAAGTTTGTAATCCAGTGTGACGCATGGCTCAGCTCAAAATCGTAAAATATTTTGAAATATTACTAACTTTATGTTTTTATTATTTAGAAGCATTTCAGAGAAACTGACTATAGCAGATTAATTGAGGATTACCAGACTCGAATTTGACAAAATCTGTTGCCTTGAATGTTGGAAGGCACTGATTTTTTTAGGAGTAATATGAGAGTAACTTTGTTCAGTCATGGCGGACTATTAAGAGTAAAAAGGGTCAAGTGAAAAGCTTTCTGTGAAGCTATCAAAAGCCGGAATTCTACACGTTAAAACTTCGAATATTCCTATGTTGTTGGAACGGAAAAAGATGATCATGTGCATGAACTCTGAGTAATCAGCAAAAAAATTACTTAGCTAGATCTGGAGTGTCCCATGTATGTTGAGCCAAACAGAAATTTTAGGCTTTAACTGCAAGTGGTCACGACGTTAAGTGCAAGTGGTCACGATTTAACTGCAAGTGGTCACGACGGGCTAGCAAAAGAATCAAATTCTAGCTGCACAACTTTTGGCCAAATTCGTTGTTTTGGAATCATATAAGTTTTACTTTGAAATATAAAAAATCCGAAAATATTTTAATTGAAAATAAAAAAAATTTATTTCACTTTTTCATTTTATTGTTCTTGGAATTTTTATCCGAAGGACAAAAAAAGGAAAACAGAAAACTCGCTTTTGGATATGCTAAAGCTCAAACTCTGACTTTCTGTAATCATGACAGAAGATGAGACCTGCAGTATTCCAAAAATTTCTGGAAATCTTTTTCGCACCTCTGATTTTTTCATTGTCGAGAAGCTGGAAACAAAGGCCCAAAGATCAAAAACACAATGATGGAACCATATGGTTGAGTCATTCTAATATAAAAACTTAAATTTTCAATTGTTCCCCCTGCATGGGTTTTGCACCGCCTGTTGTCATCTTTCCTTTAAATCTATTGAATCTTCGTTTCATACTTGGATGCTTAGATTTTTCATTCAGCAATTTTCGGAAGACTATAGCGTGTTTTTCTTGAAATGCTTCCAAATAATGAAAGGGGAAAACAAGTAGTATTTCAGATTTTCACGATTTTTCTAATAAACAGTATATCATATAGGACTGGAAATTTCTGAGCATACTGACCTAACCTTCAATAATTTTTCGAGTCAAAAATTTTACTGTAAGGGCTGTATGCCAACTATTTTGACGACAGTACTGATTCGTGTCACTTTTCTATTTGGAAGCATTTTATAAAAAACAGACTATAATCTCGCTTTATTTTTCATCATGACTTGTCGTTTTATTGTGCTTGTTCATTGCATAATATTACTGTATATTTGTCGTTACACTATTTAGGTGTAGTACTACGTTTTAATTGTACTAAACTATTATTGGGAAACAAGAAACAATAGAATCTAACTAGTTTGAATTTTCACTCAAGTACGTTTCTGTAGTTACTGTGTTTGAACCCATCGGCGTTGGCATTGGTGAACCAACACTTTTTTCAAAAATAAGACGAGGCAATACTGGCTTTTGCATCCCACTTTTTCGGCCTTTATTTTCTGTTGTCTCCGACATTTTCATCCCTTTTGCTTGGTCCATAGATGCCTAAAACTTGTGCATGAATCAACAATAAATGATTGAAATCATGTACATTCTCTCATTTATTGCAATAACGACAGAGGTTATTCGAATAAATTACTAAATCTATAATCTGTTTTTTATAAAATGCTTCCAAATAGAAAAATGACACAAATCAGTACGGTCGTCAAAATCGTTTACATTCAGCTCATACTGTAAAATTTTTCACTCGAAAAATTGTTAAAGTTGAGGTCAGTATGCTCACAAATTTCTAGTGCTATATGATATATTGTTTGCCAGAAAATCGTGAAAATCTGAAATACTACTTGCTATCCACTTTCATTATTAAGAAGCATTTCAAGCAAAACAGACTATAGTTTGCTTCGTTCTGGAAAAAGTTTTGGATATCAGTAAAAAGAAATCAAGAATTGAGTGAACAAGCAAAAAAGAAGTTTCTAATCCATTTATTATGAGATTCCAGATCCAACAAACAGATGAAAGTTAGTTAAATTAGGAAAAATTGCAAACTATTAGTTTAATGAGTGGAAACAACTTCTCGTCCTTCGTCGACAAACAGAGCAACCGAAATTATCGCCAATAATGCTATGGTCAAACGCACTTCGGTGTTGAAGCAGCTCTATCAAAATCGAAAATGGATGTTGTTCCTATGATTTTGAAATTCCTTAATCATGAAGAAATTAAATTGAACCAATTTTTTTATTTCCATCTCACTACATACTTTGTTTCAAAATAAATCTGCTATAGTTGTCATTTGCGTAACTCTTTCCAGAAAAGCTTGGGAAATATTAATCAGTGGTCGTTGCTATTATTCAGTTGAAAAAACTGGTAACGTGGTCCTCTGGAGTGGAGATTATTTGGATGAGAATGTGGATGAGTCAAAAAATAATGTATTCCGGGAAGCATTGACTTTTTGAAAGTCAAAGTAGCTCAGCAGCAGGGGAATCATCCGAATACAGACTTGAAGATATGATTCAGCTGAAAAGGATAAAACTAAACATCAATCAATCGTAATCGCAAATTCGAGAATAACATCAAAAACTTGTTATTTTGAGATTGTTGGCAACGAAAAATTTGAATGTGTTTTGAAAAAAATGCCTACAGTCAGTTTTTCTTGAAAAGCTTCAGAAAACAAGTAGTATTTCAGATTTTCTGACAAACAATATATCATATAGGACTTGAAATTTCTGCACATACTGACCTCACCTTTAACAATTTTTCGAGTGAAAAATTTTACGGCAAAAGCTCTATGTAAACGGTTTGGACGACATTACTGATTTGTGTCACTTTTCTATTTGGAAGCATTTTATAGAAAACAGACTATAGGCTCATAGCATATGTTATTATATTTTGAAAATTTTCTGCTGAGCTATATGTCAAACAGGATTGAAAATTTGTCAAGATGCTCACCCGACCTTCAACATTTTTTTTAGAGAAAAATTCTGCACTGAAAACTTTTTGTAGATAATTTCAAAGACGTTGTCAATTTTCTTCGATATACCAGAATATTATAAAAAATAAATGTGCGAAGTCAATCATCGCAAAAAACATTACATGAAATAGATTTTCCTTGCTAAAATGGAAAATTTAGACTATAATTTTTATATTTATCGAAGCAAAATCGAAACGAAAAACGAAACATCATGAGTTACACGGCGCCATTTTATCACTTTCTAGGGCAACATCCGCCGCAACAGACGCCGACGATGCATGCGACCACTGCTCCGATGATAAGCCTGAAAGACAATTCGAAATGAACCAGCATCTGCCTGACTTTGGGAAGATAGCCTTGGATTAGAACTGGAGATCAACCTAATAGTCTACTTTTTATAAAATACTTGTAAATTAAAATATGGCAAAAAACTATCACTCATAAAGTCCTCTACACGAAACTTCAATGTCCTATGCGAGATATGGTTTAGTATAAAAATTATGAAAATATGAAATAGTACTGCCTGCGACAATACGGCTATATAGACTTCCGGATCCAGGACTTGACCCTGAGTCTAATTCCCTAATTCTGGAACTTTAGTTTAAAAATTGATAAGTCCGGCATATGTTAACTTCAGTCTTTCACCCAGAACCGTCACCATATCCACACCTGGCAGGATCTGATATAGTCCCTGAACAGTTTACTCATGCACTGTAGATTTCTGTATAAGTTATTCTGTCAGTAGAATTTAGTTGGCTTCCTCGCAATTATGGTTCCACAATAAAACTTTTTCAAGTCACTAGTTTTTCAAATTGTCTTATTTTTCATCATATCACAACAACTCTTTTTGGAATTTTTGGCTCGTAACAGCTTTCAAATTTACTTTCTTTTTATTTTCTAATTTATATTCAAAGTTAGTCGTCCAGACGAAACATTATATTGGTCTTTGTAAGTTACTTTCGGACAGTCTGTTCTTCTGAATATTCAGTGAAAACCAATTACAGTATTGTTTCATATGTTTCCATTTGCTGCTAAACAATATCTCGCGTAGGAGTTGAAATTTTCGAGTCCACTCAACTGTATCTTACTTTTTTAATGTAAAGAATCCTACAGTAAAAGCTTTGTCTGAACGGCTTTGCGTGTGGCCATTTTTCAATTTACAGATATTTTATGAAATTAGGTTAACTATAGATTCCCTCGATCAACATTACTATGAAATTTGATTTTTCGAAACTTGTTCGGATAAAGCGTTTTATCATCAATTTTTATTGATTGTTCCGATAACATGTTATGTTTACTTCTCTGCTTAGATCCGAAGATGTCAGCAATATAACTCAAGTCCTATCGGCTTGTACTCAATCGACTACTGTAGGTCACTCAAAGGAGCTTCCTATTAGCAATCAACTGAACACAGTGCAACAGTCCTTAAGCAGAAATAAACACAACCTTCAGTCACTAATGAGTAACTGGAAACTCTAACTCTTGCAATCGAAGGGCACTCAGGGTCTCCCCAGATGCCTCCTAAAGGTTCACACAAATACACAGAACTCACTTCAATAATATCCAAAAGGACTGGGGCTTCACCTTGGCTTGGCTCCCGTGTAAGACGACTCCCTCCAACCGCTCAATGCGCGAGTAATAATAATAATATAAATAATAAATAATTATAATAATAATAATATGCAAATATGGTGTGGGGCTGTCAGCGTCGGCCTTTACTAGGCGAAACAGCACAATATAATTTATAACGGACGCGACTCGCCCGAAACACACCAAAGTACGAGAATGATAAACATTGCTCTTTTTGGTCGAATCGTAACTTTGTCGATTCACCAATTTTGCATAGATGTGGGATTGCTACTGCCGTAAGCACATCCCCAACATCCCTCGGGCCTTGAAACTGACCAACGGGAGGTGAAGAAGGAAACCGTGAGCAGGACTTTTACCTTTTACGGTGTGACCTACTACTGGATCCCAACTTAATAAAAAGATTATGATCCGACCCCGAAGGGTGTACGGGTCATAATCGTCCTGACCTGACCCCGAAGGGTGTACGGGTCGAGACCACCTCCAACGTCAAGTCTTTTTACAAGGTTACCTAGGTCTGTCCACTGAGATGCCGCGGCACGATCGATCACTGATCCAGCATCTGACGGATCAACGACTCTGCATCGGCTTGACTTTTCCCTGGCTTCGCCAGCGTGCCTTGAGGCTCCTAGGTACCTTCCTCCACAGTCGATCGCTTCGTCCCATTGAGTGATGTGGAGTGTCTTTGGCAGCAGCGTCCCAATCCTTGCAGTAATCGGCTACTTTCGTCCGTTCCATCGCCCCTTTCGGTTCGTCGCCAATTTTTGTACGAAAAAATTTAAAATATGATATGGCGAACAAATATTTACAAAACTAGTAGGGCGAAAAAATTGAGCAAAATTTTAAAATACGAGGCACAAATAACAAGAAAAATTTACAAGACACCGAAAAAACGACAAGAAAAAATACGAGGTAAAAATGACGAGATTAAAATACGAGAAAAATAATAAATGCAAAATAAGTGAAAGAAAATTAAACCAAAAATGTGGACTCAAGCGATGAGCTTGGCCAAAAATGAGATTTTTTGAAAGGCAACAACACAACCAAAAGTTTAAATAATATTTTTGTATTTTATGTTTTATAATGTTTTTGGATTTTTGTGATTTTTTATGTTTTTGTGTTTTTTGTATTTTTTGAATAAATGAAATGGAGTCAAGAATGGAGGATTTTTGACCAAAATTTTGGCGGCTAAAATTTATTGTTGCTGCCCGCCGCCTTGCTGCTGGCCTTGTTGATGACCTCCGCGACCTCGGAATGCACCACGAGGGTGTTGTCCTCGGTATATACCTCGGCCACCAACGTAACCAGCTCTGCCCCTGTTCGGATTGTTAAAATGAAACTGGCCTGGTTGGGCACCCCTTCCCCGTCCTCCACGAGCTCCCCTAGCACCCTGTAGATGCTGTATAGGTTGCTGTTGTTTCGGAACGGTTCTGGAGGCTTGCCCAGTGCCAGAACTGGGGCCAGCGAAGACCTGGTTGGCTATACCAACCGTGGCTCCTTGACCACCAGTTTGACTGCTTGCGGGTGCGGGTGCCCGAAAGGTCTGTCCCGCATCGTTCTGAACTTTGCTAAATTTAACAGTAGTCGGAGGACTTGGGCTACCTGACCTTTTGACATCCATCTCCGCCGCTTGTTGACTGTAATTATACATCACCAAGCGATAGGCAGTCTTGAAAACATCCGAAGCAGTGGCACTCCGATATTCCTGTAACAGCATGATGTTTGCAAACAGACTGATCGTTTACCGATCTGCTCAGCCGTAAGTGGTGCATAGTCAAGCATAAGGAATATCATCATACACAAATATCTGACAGCTGCAAATACGACGCTCGCTCGATATTCCGTGAGCCATTCAAGGACAATCTCACGAATGATCCTATCCCATAGTGGCTCTGGAATATTTTGCGAGTCGTATAAAAATCCACCTTGGACATCAAACTGTGGCTGATACAGTTTGTATATAGTCCTGACCGCTTTATTGACCATCAGCCAAATCTCTGGATCTTCAAACTGCTCGTCGCAGAAATAATTAGCCAATTCCGGTGTAGCAAAAGAAATTGGACCTCTGGCTCTACTTTTATCTTTGGTTACTTGCCAAAAGTCCAACAATACATCCCAGAATAACTCCACCGTCATTTCTGGTGTTTGTTGATTTGGGTCAACAGTAACCAGAGTTAACGGCTTTATCTTTCCTGGTGTAAAGATTTGAACTTTTTGTCCTGCAACCTGTGGCTTGCTAGGAGCTCCCTGCACCTTAGGCTGACGCCGTCCGGAAGCAGAGGTGTCCGTAGCCTGCGACACAAATTGCGTGGACTGACTCGTTGCCATCGATAAAGTATCTGTAGAGACAGTCTGCGATACAGGAGTAGTCGAAGATACGGTGGTCACGGATACCGTTGCTGAAGCCGGAGCAGAAGTTTTGGCGGGTTTCGGCTGCGTAACCTTTGCAGGCTGCGCAATTGCCTTTTCCACCTTTTTCTTCTCCTGACGGGCTTTTGTTTTTCGTTTCTTTTTCAAGTTAACGAAAATTTGCCTATCATTTAGTCCTTTTATTTTCATATTTTTTATCGCCTCAGCAGTATAGTATCCGGGAACACCTTCTTTGTCCCAGGTCAAGGCTAATACTTGAATTTCCTTATCCTCTTCAGCCAGCCGGGCCGCTAGCTCTTGTGGTGTTTCCACCACAGTATGGCTAGGTGTCCCTGCCGTCTGCTCTTCCTCTTTCTTCTTTCCACCTTCGGCATCCATGTACTCATTAATATATGCCTGATCATAGACGTTCTGCTCATCCTGGGTAATCGGAATTTCTTCCGATTGCGCTTGACTTTCTACACTAGACAAGTACTGACTCGCATCCATAGATGTTTGTGTGACTTGTGGTGTAGGTAAGCCAGGCGGCGGCATCAGCATTTCCGTCTGCAGCTGCGTCACAACTTGTGGTTGCAGTTGCAACTGCGTGACAGAAGGTGCTGTCCCCCCAGATTCGGCTACTTGGGGGTCGGCGATCGAAATATACAATAATGCGTCTTCGTCGTCAACCTCCTTGCAGCTTTCCTCTCCCAGGAGTGCGGAATTATCCTCATCCTCACTTTCCAGTTCTGTGACGTCCTCGTCCACTAGACCCGTTTGAACTGTGGGTTCATTATCAGGGTCTAGTATATCGGATTTCGTTCTGAAATCGGATTGTTTGGTTTGATTACCGTATGAATAGGTAACCATGGGTAATTCCGACGGCAGAGGCCTCCGGTGAATACACTTTTCAGGAAATTCAATAGTATACAACGGATAATCCGCCGGTATACATCTGATCTGACCCGTTTGAAGAGTAGGCGTGTCTGGTGATAGGCCATATCGCAGTGACGGGGTTTTACTACCGAATTCCGCATAGTAGAATCTGACGTAGAAAAAGCAGTTGGCCCAATAATCCTTGTTATGGGTAATATTGTCCTTTGCTTTTTCCTTCGAAATTGGAGAACCTATTTTGTTGCGCAAGCGCAACTGAATAGGCATAAAACCAAACCTGTTTTGCCAGGTCGTAACCCTTTTGCCTTTTACAGCATGTTCAGGTTCCGTTGGCGGTAATGATGCTACGATGTCGTAATTCTGTAAAACCCTGTCATCGGTCTTCCATGCCATCTTCTTTATTAACTCTGCATCCTCCTTCGAGTAGGATTTGAGGAAATTATAATTCAATAATTCCCTCAGTATGTAATCGTACTCGGCACGGCTATGAGGCCAGAAAACAAAGAATGGTAGAGGAATTAAGTTGCATGCCTTTTCCAACGCAGGGAACTTTGTTGAGTCCATGACATGCTCATAATTCCTCAAGTCCGCCATCCAGTGATCCCTGTCGTACTTAGCCATACCGGTGTCGATTTCCACTGGTTCGTAGCAGTCCGTTCCGAGTTGAAACGATTGAAGCTGCTTCGACCAGTCCTGTCGAGGAGTCTTATTCATGGCAAGACTGGCTGTGATATACCATACAACATCTACAGGATCCGTTAATTTGAAAAATGAAACCCCTTGCAACATTTCTGTATGCAGTCGGTTTATCACCTCATTTGTCCTATTGACTTGTTGTTCCATTGTATCCATGTCCTCCGGATCACTTACGTCTTCCCACTGATTTGTTTTCTTTTTGCTTGGACCAGCTTTTAGCGCCTTGGGATAAACCCCAGACAGTAAAGTGTGGTCCGTAGCTTTAGCGGGATTTTTAATATCCACAGGACACGAATATTCTGGCAAGTCATTATGAAATTGTGTAGCCCACCTGGCCATTACCTCTTGCCGCATCATATGGTAGACCTTGAACAACTGCCTCTTTACGATGTCCTTCTCATCTACGAAGTTTCGATCCTCGAACCCCGTTGGGTCTTGAGAGTACACCGTATAAAAGCGGAAGGCCAAGGTCTTCACTTGGGCCGGCGATACAATATCATGGGGGTACGTTGCCGTAACCCCACTCAATTCACCGCAAAACCCGTAGTGAAAGAACCCTAAAAATACGGCAATTGAATAATAAGCGTCCAGGCCAGCATACACAATTTCTGTGTCTTGAATCTTGGGGGCCAAGAACTTTTCTCGAATCTTTTTGTCACCGAAGTCGCATTGGTATTTGCCGACATCAGCCAAGTAAAATTCGGTGAAAAGTCCTTTTAACCCAAGGTTTTCAGGACACAATCCTAAATCACGAGCGTGATTGGCCATGGGCCCCGTCATCAATCTGACGCAAATTTCACAGTCCCAATATTTTCCAAATCCTTGGAGTATACGGGCCTGTATAATTTTCGTCTTATCATGAGCCGAGGCCCCTGACCCGGATCCGTAGACATTCAAAATTGCAACCAGATCGTCCACAACTTTGAAACCGACCAAGAAACGATCCACCGATGCCAGGAATGAAATCAAAAGATCCCATTCCTGCGGCTTCAATGTTGTAAGGTCGATCACAAAGCTGGAACCATCTATGTGTGCAAATGACACCAGCCTAGCGAACTCTTTCCCTTCCGGGTTCTGGATCGCTACCTTATAAGGTATAATACATACCTCGGTCTTCTTGACCTTTTCGACGTCAAATCCGACAACGCCTAGCCCCCGAAACTGGCTTGTGGCCAATTGCTTCAGGATTGGTTCGACGTTGCCGCCGTGAACCCATTCGGGTTCCATTGGTCGTTGCGGCCAATAACCCATCGCGCCGGCGAAAACCATTGTTCGATTTCTCCGACGCGGACCAGACGCTTGATGTTGTAATCTAAAAATCAAAAAGAATTTGCCCCTTGACCCTTTATAAATCACGCATTAGGCCACCACCACCAAATAAATAATCAACTTTGACCGGCACCAAATTAGGAAAAGATTTAGCGTGGGGAAAAATAAATTAATTAGTGAGGTTAGGTGTCAAAGTCATAAAGTAAGCAGGCCCAGTGATTAACGCAAATGCTACACCAATTTTTCAGGAACCTCACATTTGCACCACCTTTCACTTCTCGACGTCAGCTGCCATCGATTTACCACTTACCCTAGCGATAACTTCACGCCTCGGTACCAAAATTAAATAGTGAATAAATAACCAATTAAGGTTTTAATTAATTCAAGAAATAAATTTAGTAGACCAGGGGCTTTAATAAAACCAAAAATAATTGCTTCGGAGTCGGATCCAAGGTAAAAACCATTAGACTTTGGCTTTTTAGGGCCGTAAATCCATTAGGTTTTTTCTTTTCACCTATCCTAACATTTTTAGAAACTTTTCTTCGAACTCGTTTTCCCCTTGGTTGGCCCATTCAGAAAATTGAGCGTGAAGAAATCATTCCTGAGACACCTAAATGGGCGAATTCATCCCACATACCAAGAAATAATTAAATAAAACTTACCGTCGGTCAAAAAATAACGATTGTTTTGGCGGCCTTGCGGTTGGCCCGCCTTGATGTGATCGGCGTGTGCGCAATAATTTCGCGCGAAAGGCGCAACACCTAATTTCAACATTTAAAATTTTTGAAAATTTTTTGTAATTTTCGCGTTGTATCTTCTAAAGTAAGCAAAATGTTAAAGAACACTTATCGTTACTTCAATATCGATACAATATACGAAATTACCGAAAATAATTTTATCGGGTCCTTGGGCTGGACGAAAAAATTTTGTTCCGAAAATTTTGTGCGACGCGGAGCACAAGAAAAACACGACTTTTGAAATTGAAAATGAAAATTGGTCGTAAACCTCCCAGAATGTAATCCAAAAATTTTAGCGTCGGGTGTACAAATTAACAATATTATTCTGAAAATTTGACCCTTCGCTACCCAAAATTTAAGAAAGGTATTAAACGAATATAAATCGGTTAAATAACACAGAAAATAAAAATTTTATTCACATAAAATACACGTATACGGCATTTTCCGCTAAAAATTTTTAGACACCGAAATAACGACCGGATGATCTTCGGTTTCGGCGGGATTTCCAGTTGCGTTAACTGGAGTATCCCGGAAGACCTGCGACATTTCGTGTCGAGACCATCTGGTACCTTCGTATCGAAAGTGTTTTAGCCTACTTGCCGATACTACCTGCTTTTTAAGCGGGTTATTCCAATGTGCTATTGTGAGCACATTATCTTTCAATCTTTTATCATCGATGATGATATATGGTCCTTGCCAAGGTAACCCCAATTTTTTCTGTCTGTCTACTTTCAACAGAACCCAATCTTGATTTTTAAAACCAGAAGTTTTAATTTTGTTATCAAAATATTTCTTGCTGTCCTTAGCGGCTTTTTGTATGTTTTCGGCAATACTTTCGTACAAATTTGTAAGATGGGTAGTCAAAACATACTTGTAAGCCTCATAGTCATTAGGCATGACTATTCTAAGGGCAGCAGTGAAATTGATACCAAATTAGCTTCATGCCCCCGCAGCAGTGAAAATGGCGAGCATTTCGTTGCTGCGTGAGGTGTGGCATTATATGCAAATACCACTGCACTGAGGTACCTTGGCCATTTATTGTTATCCTCAATTGCAACTTTTCGCAGCTGCTTTATTAGAGTTTGGTTAAATCTCTCAACCATACCATTACCCTGTGGGTGGTATGCTGTTGTGAAAATTTTTCTGCACTCTAACAGTTTACAGACTGCTTTCATAAGATCTGAATTAAATCCAGATCCGTTATCACTAAGAAGTTTTCTTGGGGTACCGTGCCTAAATATCATATGCTCTAAGAATGCATCCACTATGGTTTCAGCCGTCTGATCAGGAATCAATATAGCTTCAACCCATTTAGTGAAATAATCCTGAAAGACAATGACATATGGGCGACGTTCCCTCAAGGGAGCAATCCCTACTATGTCCACAGACACAATATCGAAGGGACCCTCCGGTATAATGGGTATCAATGGGGATATGGAGCTTTTACCGGGAGTAGCCACTTGGCAGACAGGGCAAAACTTCAACCAATTTCTGACATCTTTTTCAATGCCAGGCCACCAGAACCGCTGTTTGACAATACCCAGAGTTCTTTTGAACCCTTGGTGTGTCATTATAACGGCTCCGTGATATTGGTGAAGTATGCTGTCTCTGAGGGAATTCGGGACCACGATCTGATCATGGCCACGTCCCTCAGTTTCCCTATAAAGAACTCCGTTATCCTCATAGAATCCACTATGATACTTCGTAGTGCTTTTGACCCCTAATCTTTCCCAAATTGGGGTAAGATTAGTGTCTTCTTTTTGCAATTGAGTGATAACATTTAGATCAATTGGATAATCGATCTTATCATCATCCTTTTCCTCCTTTTCTCCTTCCTTCACCTCTTCAAATTCCTTCTCTCTATTCGGGAAAAGCCAAGCAATGTTTTCAGGATCATTTGGTACAGATGTACCCTGTTCTTGATTTTGTGCATTCTGATCCTGAAGTTTTGCTTGTCTTCTAGTTGTGACTGCATCAACTACCGTAAGCTTCTGCATTTCATTTCTGCTCTGCAATACATCTTTGGTAGTTGGTGCAATGTTGTCATTTCCTACCGTCAATTCCTGGATATCCGTCAATTCCTTGGTCTGCTCGGGGACAATTTTTTCGTCTCTACTTTCAATTTCTTCGTCCCTCATCCTCTGAAATTGTTGTACCAGTATTTGGGTTTCAACTTCATTGGTTTGAGTTCCGAAATTACGAAATTGAATTTTGAAGACATATTCCCATTTTGGTGGGTTTTTGTCCTTAGCGTCTTCGGGTTCATCTTTTCTTGAGAGAAAATCGGCCATTGCGTTTTGTCTACCGGGCACATACTCCAACCTATGATTAAATTGGTTTATAATGGAATACCATCTTTTCAACTTATCATTAGTTTGAGTATTAACTTTCATAGATAAAAGAGGTTTATGATCAGTTTTGATCAATACTTTTTGTCCAAACAAATAGTGCCGGTAAACTTTAAGACCATAGACAACCGCTAGGCATTCTCGCTCTGTAGCACACCACTTCCTCTCGTCTTCCTTAAGGATTCGGCTGCTATAGGCTATTACCCATTGGTCATCTTTAGTCTTCTGATAAAGTACTGCTCCCAGTGCAGTTCCACTGGCATCTGTTTGGAGAATGAACTCCGCAGTTCCATCCAAAACAGGATACCGTAGAAATGGCACTGAGGTGAGTGCTTTTTTCAGTTCCTCAAACGCTTGGCGATGTTCCTCTGTTGCTTGGAACTTCTTCTTTCCCGTAGCGGTAAGCTTATACAACGGTTCCGCAAGATTTGCAAGGTTTGGGATAAATTTCTTACACCATTGCAGTATCCCCAGAAATCGTTGCATACGCTTAACGCTATTGGGAAATTCGAATTCCGTGATAGCCTTCACTTTTTTCGGATCTGGTGAGATTCCATTTTCGTCCAGTATGTGTCCAAGAAAATGAACGCTTTTTGGAAGAAATTCGCACTTCTCCGGTTTAAGTGTTAGCTTTGCTTTCCGAAGAGCTTGCAAGACCAATTCTAAATTCTCCAAATGTTCCTCATAAGTTTTGGAGAACACAATGATATCATCAATATACACTAGGCAGATTCTCCAGACTAGACCATGCAACACTCTCTCCATCATTCTCTGAAACTCTGCAGGTGCATTTTTAAGTCCGAAAGGCATAACTTTGAACTGATATAGGCCTTCCTGACATATAAATGCAGTTTTCTCCTTGCTACTCTCCTCAAGTGGGACTTGCCAATATCCAGACTTTAGATCCAATGTGGTATAAAATTTGGCATTACCTAGACAATCCAAATAATCATCCATTCTAGGTATAGGGTACCTATCGTCCTTAGTAACCTCATTTATACCTCTGAAATCCACAACTGGTCTCGTGGAACCGTCCTTTTTCCCAACTAGGAAAAGTGGAGCAGCCCACGGTGACCGGCTGGGTTCAATAACTCCTTTATCTAACATGTCTTGGACTTGAGCTCTAATCCCTGATCTTTGGTTAATGGGAGCTCTGTAATAATGTTTTGCCACTGGCATTGCATTACCAGTATCAATTTTGCACGTAAGATACGGTGTTGCAGTTAAGGGATCATTGGGTAAGCTGAAAACATCCCTGTATTTAGACAGTTTTGCTACAGCTGTTTCCTTTAATTCCTCATTGATATCAGCCTTGGAGATCATTTTATATAGCGCTTCCCTAAATGCCAATGCATCATGCACGGACATTCTGGGAGTGGCATTAAAATTATCTTCAACACTGAATATCCCACAACTCGTACTTTGTACTTCTGATACTCCTGAATTTTCTTGTAATATTGAGTCACAGTAGCCTACAACCTGATTAGGTTGCAATTGGCATCCGGAACCCGTATTATTCGAAATCATCAGAACAAAGTCTTCCCGTTTACCATCAACCAGTGTGCTATCAACTCTGAATTTCTTTTCTTCTTTATTTCCATCTATGACCAAACAATCGAGATCTGTTTTAGACGATCGTTCCCATAACCTTGCCTTAATAAGCACATCAGTTCCGTGTGGTACGTATACTTTCGTACATGATACCACTGGAACCACTATGCCTAATTGGCAGATCCTGGGGTATTGATCCTCTTCCGGACTTGAATGTACTATAGGTGCTTCCCCTATACAATCAATAGCTTGTATATGACTCGCGTGATCTTTAGGTACAACACTTATAGCTTTCTCAACTCCATTAAGTTTCATGATACCTTTACCAAAATCTATCATTGCTCCAACATCCGGATGTGCTAAGAAATCCATTCCAATTATGAGATTTTCCTCCGCATTAGGAATGATTATGGCTTTCACCAAGAAAACTCCGAATTCACAATGCATTTTGAATTGTATGTAACCATGTGCATGTACTACTGCACCATCAGCAACAGTGACTTTTAGTATCTCAGGATATCCGGTATATTCTTCATCAAAAGCTTCCTTAAGAAACCATGAAGACATCACCGAACACTGAGCACCAGTATCCACTAGAGCCTTGGTGTTAGTATTACATACGGTCACATTAATGTGAAATGGGAGAGTTCGAGGGAATTTAGAAAACCTTAATCGTTCCTCCTGATTAGGAATTATCCCATGCTTGAACGCTTTCGTAACTTTTGAATAATCTTCTTTCATCATGGCACACTTCAATACTCCAGGCCATTTCATCTCACTAACACCTTGACCCGTAGTGGCAATGCTATTAACACCTCCAGCAGATCCCAACTCTGTCTGACTGGACGTGGATGGTTGACTACTGGAAATGGCTTGCACACTTGGGCTAGGGTTACTGATTCGAACCTGACCTTGAGGGGGAGCTGTGATCATCAGCTGTTGGCTAGGGGCTGGCAGTTGTGGTGCCATATAGAGCTGCTCATTCGGCAATCTATTCTGGTAATCCATGAATCGTTGATAAGTATCATAATCCATGGTATCACCATAATAACCTACGGCATGAGCACCTCTACTGCTCCCGCCAACATATCCTCCTCTAAAGCCTCCAAACTGCTGCCTGAAACCTCTGTTTCCACCATATCGATTATCCCAATTACGTCCTTGTGCATTTTCCCATTGAAGGGTTTTACATTCGGACGTGTCATGAGAATTATTTCTATGGTATCGACAATATGGTTTCCTGAACTCGTTTCCACCAGGTTTTTGGGGTTTGCCCTTATTAACTTTGGCAGAAATTTCATTCAATTTAGCATCAGTTTTTTGGCTTATTTCTTGATAACACTGAGCCAACTTCGCAATCTCCTGTGATAACTTTGCTAGAACAGAATCACTGCTAGGTTCCTCAGGCTCTTTTCCCTTTTGGGGAGTAGTAGCCATTTGAGTCCCCTGTGAGTTATTCTCTTCTATAGAAGTATCGGAATCCTTCTTTTCTGACACTAGGATCGGGGCTTGCTTCTCTCTCCTTGCTTGCTGTCGCATAGCTTTATTTTGAAACTGCCTTTGTGGGGCATTGCCAAATTTATTTCTACCGACATAAGCCACTTCAGCTTGCCCTTCACCCATCGTCACCTCATTTATCACAATTGGAGATTCCGGAGTTCCTCTCTTTTTATAAGCAGCTGTGTTCCGCTTATCAATCTTGTGCACGTCCTCTGCTAAATCATGCCATGTTTCATACTTCTCCCTTTGATCTAGCAACTCCATCTGATACTCTTCAGATGCTTTATACAAAAAGGTATCTATTATAAAACGATCTCTGAACTCTTCGGTCTTATTAGGATACAATCTATCTACTAGCACACTAATTCTCTTGAGGAATTTCACTGGAGCTTCATCAAATTCCTGCTTTATGTTCATCAGCTCCCTTGTTTGCATACCGACATTTGAATCTGGAGCTTGCACTTTGAGCAACTTTCTTCGGGCTTTTTCGTAACTTTTGAACCTTTTGGCAGTAGCTTTCGGTACACCCTTAGAAAGCGCTCGTAAGGCAGCCTGCTTCATTTTATCAGTAGTTTCTGAAGTAAACTCTGCCTCTAAATCATTTAGGAAGCTGAGAACTTGTGTCTCAGTCATGTCATCGAGGAGTAGCTTTGGCTTTACGGCCTTCACTATATCTGACACAGTAGGCTCCAATCCATCCACTGAGGAGTCATCAGAATCTGATGAATTTCCTCGTGTGGACTTCTTGGATCGTTTGTGCTTCGACGTAGTATGTTTGCTTTCCTTATGACTACCTGCTGCTTCCTCATCAGCCTCTTGGAAAAATTGAGCAACTATATCACTTGCTTGTTCTCGAACAGCAAGCGGTTCAGTTACCCGTTTTTCTGTAGAAAATTTTGATTTCACAGCAGGTTTGACTGTGAACTTTTGCTCTGACTTATCTGCTTCCATCTGCCGTAACCTTTGGTCATTGGCAATACAGGTTGCAGACGTCGTTGGCAAAGTTCTACACATATCCTGAGTTTGCAATGGTCTGTCTGTAGTCATACTCACTCGGATATCCCTTTCCTTTTGATCCAGGACGAATCTTTCCAATAGTCCTTGGACTCCGACCATCGAATCGGCCATTTTATCAATTTTGACGTTTAGTCGTCGAATCTCGTCGTCCTTTTGACTCATTTCAAAACGTAAATCGTCCAATGGATCATGACGGTAATCATCCCGAATATTATCCAAATTTTCGTTAACGTATCCGCGATGATATGTATCAAATCGTTGTCGAGGTCGTCGAAAACGTTCCTCTCTAAATTGATCAAATGGATCAATATGATCCTCGGCCAATTTCGGCCTTCTATCAATAGGCGCTAGTAATTGAGCGTCTCTATCTTCGGCAGTCAATAGTTCCTTTGCCGTGGCCATATTATTGATATTATTGCTGGCCATTATAGGCGCTACGGAAGTGGGAGCGCTTACTGGGTCCAATTTTACCTCAGCCCGCTGGCTTATGGCACTTGAGTCAGAGCCTTTCCGCTTGCTCGTAGTATTAGATACCACGGGCAGTGGGAAAGATTTATCCGACTCATCATGCCTTACACCAGGCGGAGTCCTCGGCAAAGTCGTACCAGAGGCTAGATCCTCAGCATTTTTGGACATTTTGAGCCCTAAGTCTTTGTAAAAACCTTTAGGTTTTGTGACACCTCGAGTGACTCTGCGCTCTTCCGTATTGCAAGTGTCAGAAGCCACCACTTGTTATGTTTACTTCTCTGCTTAGATCCGAAGATGTCAGCAATATAACTCAAGTCCTATCGGCTTGTACTCAATCGACTACTGTAGGTCACTCAAAGGAGCTTCCTATTAGCAATCAACTGAACACAGTGCAACAGTCCTTAAGCAGAAATAAACACAACCTTCAGTCACTAATGAGTAACTGGAAACTCTAACTCTTGCAATCGAAGGGCACTCAGGGTCTCCCCAGATGCCTCCTAAAGGTTCACACAAATACACAGAACTCACTTCAATAATATCCAAAAGGACTGGGGCTTCACCTTGGCTTGGCTCCCGTGTAAGACGACTCCCTCCAACTGCTCAATGCGCGAGTAATAATAATAATATAAATAATAAATAATTATAATAATAATAATATGCAAATATGGTGTGGGGCTGTCAGCGTCGGCCTTTACTAGGCGAAACAGCACAATATAATTTATAATGGACGCGACTCGCCCGAAACACACCAAAGTACGAGAATGATAAACATTGCTCTTTTTGGTCGAATCGTAACTTTGTCGATTCACCAATTTTGCATAGATGTGGGATTGCTACTGCCGTAAGCACATCCCCAACAAACAAGAGACTGATCAAACATTGGATGACAAATCAAAATACAGAAGCTGCAAAAAGATGCTTACTCCTAAAATATGATAAAGATATTTTTCAGTTTCCACAAACCATTTTTTTATTTTGATAACCCTTGCATGTTAGTCAAATTCTGGGGCTGCTACCGCACTATTCATACTGTAATTGTGATTTTCAGATTCGATATGACCAAAGTTCTGTAGACGAGCAACACTACATTTCTAAATTTAAGAAAACTCAATCTATTATTCATGACGTGAACATGAGAAAAAAGATGCTATAGGGTTTACTGTAAGAGATTACGCTATAGCAATTGTCGGCCTGAAGGTGATTCCAACACAGAAAACTACAGTAGACAAGAAGAAAAGCTAAATCCAAGTATCAGTATACTTCCCTTCTATCATGCCACACTACTTTGTTGAAAGCACACACAACTAGAGCTGCATTCAAGTATAGTGTCTATTTGACCTCAACCAAAAAAGTTTTTGACCGCCTTTGTAAATTTCAAGAATGCAAAGCACTTCAAGACTGCAGGCTTGCATATTTTTTTTAATAGTCTAATTAACTACTGTTTCATAATTATATCATATGCTGCTAGACCACAGATCGCATAGGACTAAAAATTTCAGGGCCTACTGAACTAAGCTTACTTTTCTGGATAGAAATCTCTACGCTAAAGGCTTCGAGAAAAAAATAGAAGAAAATCAATATGTCGTCCTGATTTTCTTGAAAATTTTGATTTGATTTTCAAATCTTGAAATCTTGAAAGTCACGATTTGAAAAGATGACATTCTGAAAAAAATCAAGATCTAATCCTCAACAAAATCAAGATCCCATCTTGAAATAAAACAAGACGGGGAGCACATTAAAGCATGTAAAATCCTGAAACTAATTAATCAAAGGCCTTTTTCCCCCTTTTTGATACTGTCCGTTAAAACTGAGGGAGGGCACTCTCATTCACTAAGCCCTGACCTGGAAAATACACTTTAAAGGGTTTTGGTATGTTTAGAGATGAGAGGTGGAGCAATGCCTTTGATGGACTGGTTTCAAGAATTTTCATCCTCTGACGAAGTGGACATCTTAATAGTTTTAATATGGCATCCTATTTTTTCAAGATGCTATCTAGATTTTTTCTCAAGATCGAATTATTTTTTCGAAATGCAATCGATTTTTTTACGATGCTAATTTTTTCAAAATTATCTTTAAAGATGCGATGCACGTGGAAAGAAAGTCGAACATGGAAAAACTCTTACATCTCGATATTTCGTGTGGCATCTTGAAATTGTTGCCATATATCGTGAACAAATGTTGGTATATTATGTTCGAAAAACGATTTGTCCATGTTTTAGCAAAATTTTCCAAGTAGTAAGAATTTTTGAGAAAGTCTCTTTTCCTATTCCGTATGATAGGCATTGACCTCAGGAGAACTAACTGCTGATTGACCCCAAACGGAATCATCAGTGTTACATGTGCATAACTTGCAAGAGGTTTTGACGTCGAGTTGACTTCCTCAGAATGATCGTGCATTACATTGATGTGCCGAGTTGAGGTCAGTTTTGACCTCACCCTGAAAATTGTTTGACCTTAATCGGACAGCTGTTAGAAAGTTTTCCATCCAAAACGCGGTGAATTGGATCCGTTGAGATCTATTCAAAAACATGATTTAAAATGGTAGATCTTCATTTTTGACAGCTCTGTGATTGGTTAAACTTAAGATGAATTCTAATCAAATTTCTATATACATTTCTTACTGTCGGTATCTTAAACCATAATAACGTCAGAATTTATTTCAGACCCTGTCCGCTACATCTTGCGAGTAAGCTACAGTAAACTGACATTTCACCACACAACTTATCCTTACCCGATCGTAAGCGGAGTTGGCCACGGGCAACACGAGAAACCTTGGACGTTGCAACATTTGTAGGTCAGAAATTGATTGCTATCAGCAGAACACCTGTCACCAAAAATGAGAAGTGTTTCGCATTACACGAGAAGAGCGATCGAAAACTTTAAAAACTCACAAAGCAACGTCGCAAACGTTCTGAACAATATTCTCAACTTTTTGAATAACATCTTGGCACATGTAGCACTGAAAATTTTAAAAATTTTAATATCCCTATTTCGAGAAAATTCAAAAATTACCTTAAAATTGACGGCAAAAATGAGGATAATGGTCGGAACGTATAAACCGGACATGATAATAAAGCCGTGGTTCGCCCTGGAAAGGTTTCCCATTCTTGAAGGAACAAGAAGAGGGATAGTACATGAGCATACATGTTCCTAAGGAATCGCTGGGAGTCCTGACCGTGGGCAAAACCCTGGTTGACCTCACTAAGGAACCTGGCTTATCCCCAGTATTTTAATTTTTTGATATTTTTATATTATGAGGTGCAGGAGTAAAATCTTCCTAAATGGATGCTGCAAACAACAAAGAACAAACAAAAAAAGAAAAAGAGAAAAGATGGAGGAAAAATGTTGCATACAAAAAATAAATAAAAGTATAAAATAAATATGATTTTGACACAGTTCACTGCTCTTCGACGGCTTAATCATACAAAGGCATGGAAATCTCATATAAAAATGTTGAAAATCCTGGAAAAAATGTTTGAAACTGATAGAGCATACTGAAAAACTTAACAAACGAGGTTTTAGAGCATTCTGATCAATTTTTACTGAGTTCTGGGCAGTTTTGAAAAAATATGGGTCTGACCCCCACCCCAAAGTTTCTACGCCGTACATGTATGGTCATAGCAACCAAAATCAGAATTCATGGAGGTAAACATTCTGCACATAATTGTTTAATATGCCACAGTTTATGTGGAATCCCAGGGTGATGTCCAAGTGTAAAATCTGCTTTGTTGAATCTAGTCCTGCCTTGTACAAAGTCTCTACATGAGATAAGTTTCAAGATCGTCACCAGATCGTACAACTCTAATTATAGTTTGTATTTTTATCAAATGCTTCTAAATTTTAAAATGACAAAAATCATAACTGTTGTCAAAATTGTTTACAGATGATTTTTTTGGGGATTTTTCATTCAAAAAATTGGTAAAGTGACTTCAAAAATTCCAAGTGCTATCTGACACATGATTTAGCCGTGAAAATATGGAATAGTATTTGCTTTCCACTTTTATAATTTAGAAGCATTTCGAGAAAAACAGTTATCCATGATTTTTCAGGAGACGAAGGCCATATCTAACACAGACATAATCCGGATCACCCAAAATGGTAGTTATTCGGATTGACTTTGCATCAGATTGGAATTAGTACTAGAACATGGGGTATCTTTTGATCCCTATTACAAAATGTTCTACTTAATTGGATATTCATTGAGATCATTTCAAGAGAACAGGATTAGATCAAGTTACCATTAATGGGCATAAATGGTAATCAAGCAAACATTTTCGAACAATACACTCAATTTCACAAGTCTTAGATTGATCCTCAAAAATGAAACACAGTCATAAATGTCGTGGTCATTCATGATCTAACACAGTAAATAATGTCAGATGAACTATAGGCTGCGATATACAGTAAAGTCTCAAAATATAGAAGATCAGCTTACATCAACAACAAAGTACATTGCTTGAGCAAGAAATGTTCAGAATCATGCATTTCCATACGATGAGCAAACATCAATACAAAGGAAGATCTGCTATCAATGTGATAAGACAGTTATGAATTCAACTGTGATACTGTACAGATAATGTTCCTTTTTTGAAAATTGATGTAGATCTGGTCTTGGAAATGGATGCTTCGTCCAACATTTGTCTTGAACAATAACAGATATAGCAGTCAAACATAAGCTGTGTTCAGCTTGATCAGGGTGGGTAACAAATCAGACAATGTGACTCCTGTTATTATGCTACTTGATCTGAGTAATATAAATAAGATCATTCCTGAACTGTTAAGCACGATTGTTCATGTCAAACGTAACCTTTTTGGTCGAAAATTATGCCGATTTTTCAACATTATAGCACGTGGCCGGACAGGATCATAATATAGTCTTAATTTAAAGTCCATTCGTTTTCAGATTGCTCGTATTTTTAAGTAGTATGCGACATAAGGTGTAGCAGGAAATGGTAAAATACCAAAAACTACTTGTCATAATCATAAAAAATTTCCAGATACTAAGGTCGCAGAACTTGGAGTTTTAACACCATCATAGTATTTTCCAAGAATCGCAACCCTATCGAGAAGAAATTATAAATTTGTAAATTTCAAAAATGAGACATTGCGACGAGTTTCACACGCTGCATCCTACCATACTATTAACGGTCCCTCAATTCAGGCTTAATCAAATACAACATAAGGATAATGTACTGTAAGTCTATCAATACATTCTACGTCATAAGGAACAAAGAAAAGATCAAAATCTATGTAGACCTATCCATGATCTTTATCCTACCATCCCATGACAGCGTATATTTACAGCATAGAAGTTTCATGGAGGGTCAGAACAAAATTTTTGTCACAAGTGCTCATATTTCAGCCAAACTTGATCAGAAAGGATTCAAAACTTCATTTTCAGATGTTTCTCAATATGCGCTTTCAGTTTCAACAAAAAGTTAAAGTTTTTCCCGATAAATTTCAACATTTTCTCTCGAAATTACGAAGTATTAATATGATTAAGTCTTCAAAGGAAGCGGAGCTATTTTGAAATCATATTTGAATTTTATTTTAATATATTTTTTGGAATATTTATTTAGAAAAAAAATTTACTTCTACATTCCATGATATAAAAATTTTAAAAAAATGAAAACTGGTGATTCATCCAGGCTTCTGGCCGGGTCCAACAACTTCAGCAAAGCCCCCAGCATTGGAGGCTTATCTGGACATTATCGTGGGTAGTTGACGACCTCTGTGTTCGATGTATGCCCATGATCATTCAAAGATAGATAAAAAATTTACCAATCTACATATATCTCAAATAGTTATAGAAAAATGTGAAAATGAGCCTTCATAAGCGCCAGCCAGAAAAACCTACCCGCATTCACTTCCCGGCTAATGTTGCACCACCTTCCTGGAAAATAAACTTTTTTCTGGGCACATCTGTCTGATTCATAGAAAGCATTTTCCCTTATCTAATAGGTGTTTTTTCTAAAGGGAGAAATACTCTACTTATAGGAAAAAATATAAGGCGCGTTTTTATAAAAACTGCTAAAAATAATGTGTTTCCGAATTAATTTTCCCGTAGAGAAAAAAAGATTGAAATGTGGCAAAATTTGCGAAAAACTAGTGTTTAAAAACACCATAAAAATTTGGGTGGAACAGGGTATCCCTTTATCAGTGTGCAGAAGGACTACAAGAAAATAACGCGTTGCAAAGCGAAATTCAAAAGCCACATCCCTGGAATAACACTTTCAAATACAATCCTTGCAACTTAGTATCAATAGATCTAACTATCGTCTACATAGAATTATTATCAAGATCTCCACAACGATATTTATATCATACATAAGGAAAATTCGTAAATCATTCATTTCTAAAATCAGCTGAGAGTCAGTTTTTATAAAACGCTTCAAAATTTAAAAAATTACCAAAATGAGCACTGCCGTCATAATCGTTAGCACAAACATTTTAGAGTGAGCTTTTTCACTTTAAAAATTTTTAAACGTTATTTGAACGCTGTTACAAATTTTCAGT
Organism: Romanomermis culicivorax; assembly: GCA_963922205.1. NCBI lineage: Eukaryota > Metazoa > Nematoda > Enoplea > Mermithida > Mermithidae > Romanomermis > Romanomermis culicivorax. The sequence continues at coordinate 1,945,106 of CAWUHX010000002.1, forward strand.
CTTATAATATTCTATGGTTTAGCAGAAAATTCTGGCAGCATTAACTACGGTTACTGTACCACGTAATGCTTCTATCTATTGAAAAGCAAAAGTAAGTTTCCATGTCAAAAAGGATGGCACGCTTACTGTAATCAACGAGAAAAACTTTTTCGCCCATCAGCAACAGACAGACGATTGAAAATTTTCCCTAATAATCTGATCAAACGTGGTGTTGTCATGTTAATCTTAGCCTCAAATAACTGGTAGAGAAATCTATAGTTTTTCTACATATTATAAACTTTTTCATTCCGTTCTTTTGCGAGTACATTATGTATTTTCTCAATAATTTTGATCCAGAAAATCAATCGGTTAGCTAAGTACTATTCCAGATTTTTTTAATTTTTTGCCGAATATAAAAACCATTCGGAAAGAGAACTGAGTTCTGTTTCGATGATAATGAAATTGATTTATTCCGAACAAACTTCTGCTCTATGCATGTTGGAAGATAGATTCGAGTGAATTTGCTTAAAATGTTGTGCTTCATTTTTGTGACATTCTGAGGACTAAGCAGGTATTACGTGCTACAATTGCAAGTTCAGCGGAAGATCTATGTACGGTATCTCATTCCTAATAAATTTTTTTCGACATAACGGCCACCGTTTTTTCCTCAAATGGGGTCTTTTAAGCAAAAAAATTTCGAAATGAGGAAAAAAATTTTGAGTATGGTTCTCATTGTGGAAAAAATTTTGGGGAATTCAAAACCGAAAAGATGCGTTTTGGTGGACTTGAAAAGGTCAAAATCCCAAAATTTTCCGCCGCTTCGCGCCACTGTTTTTTTCCCCTGGACAGGGCCTTTTTCCCAAATGGGGAAAGGGGTCAACATTTTTTTCCCCATTTCCCCGAAGTCTTTTTCTTTGCTTAAAAATGCTCACAGACGCTTTATTTAGGTGTTTTTGAGCTTTTTCAAGCCTTCTGGTGTTTTTAGAGCCGTCAATTCATTAAAATTGGGGAAAAAATTTAAATTTTCGAGTTCAAAGTCTAATCTACAAGAATTGTGGAACAAACTTTCAAAAAAACTATCCAAGAGCATAATGACTTTGTATTATATCAGCGTTTTTTTTTGTGCACGGACATTTGTGCCAATTGGCACAAGAGGCCAAAAAAATTTGTGCCAATGAAACAAAAAAATTTTTTTTGCTAGAGACATTACTGAAAACTGCGGAAAAGTTTTAGGCCAAAAGTTTGATAAAAAGTTAACGTTTAACGCATTAATTTTCTGTAGAAATCGTGCCCAACGTATTTTTCAGCTAACCATGTCAGTGAGAAAAGAAAAAACTGTGCAACAAAATAGTTCACGAAATCCCAAAAAGAAATAGAATGCTGAGATTAATTTAAATAGCTCTAGAACTGTTCAGGAAGTTCAAATTGATTCAATTTTCGACTACGAACGAATATCTATGTTATGTATACTAAACAACCATGTAAAGAATAGAGAAAATAAAGTCGAAAGTAGTATTAATTTTCGATCGAAACATTGTACCATTATCAACGATATCGATTTTTCCATTTGAATCAATCAAACACAAAAAGTAAGAATTTCAGTTTTGAATCCGAATCTGACTGAATGAAGAGAGAATATTCAGAATTTTTTCACTCATCAGTCTTGACAGTCGATAAAGTTTGCTGCAACGATACTAATACACTGTTCGAAAAGAAATCGTTCGCGTTCGGGTCAAATATACGAATAGGAAATATTATATTCATTGATTCGGCGCGAAGCGCCGCAAATTTTTTGCATTTTCAGCCCCTAAAACGTCTAAAAATCAAGGAAATTTAATGTTTGATCAGCCAAAAAATTTGTGCCAATTGGCACAAACGCTCAAAATTTTTTGTGCCATTCCAAATTTTGTTGTGCCGAAAACCATGTTTTGGCACAAAAAAAAATCACTTTATTATATGAGAAATCGATGGTTAAGTCCTCTATGATGAAAGTGAGAACCCGAAAGTTCGCGCCGGAAAAATTTTTTGGGTATTGACATTCTGCGATGCTGGAAAATCAATTTTTCGAACATTGATATCAAGAATTAGATATAAATTTTCTAGAATTTTACTTGAAATATTTTAAAACCAGTATAGTTTATTTGTAAACTCTTATGAACTCGGTCGAAAATATATGAGTAAGAAGAGTATAAATTTCCGAAGGATATTTTTATGAACCTTTTGAATCAGAGCACCCCATGGGGGGGGGGGGGGTATTACCCCCGTCTTAGATTTGGAAATTCATTTACTACCCTCATAAAAACAGCTCACTATAGCAAAAAATTTTGGTAGACTTCATCCTCTCCCCAGTAGGTTATACTAATTCGAGAAAAATTGCACAATGTGTGCTTGAGAGGATCTACTCAGTAGTCTTTTTGACACACTTACTGAGCAAATGATAATGGGAAAGTGTGCAACTTCTGTGCCATATAGCGATTTTTAGGAAAGGATATCGGCACATTTATATATACTACTTGTAGGAAATCATTATATATATAATTGGGAAATCAAATAATGACTTATGTATATGTGATTTATCAAAAAATCGCCCATTGGGAAGAAAAACATTATGTTTTTAAAATTCTTCCTCTTCATGCTCTTCTTTCATTTTCCCGTTTCTGCGTTGGGTCTTCTGTGCGCATATGGTTACCCAAGCTGTGGCATCCTGCTATGAGTTGAGGCATGCGAGGTCCGTCTGTTGAGAGTGGCCAAAGCAGCCACCTCAACTACGAATTGTTGCAAAAAGAGAGCGCCTTTCCCGCTGCTCGGTTGGCTCAGTTGGTTAGAGCGTGCGGACGGTAGCCGCAAGGTCCCGGGTTCAAGTCCCGGACCAAGCCTAACTTTTACTGAAGCCCCGATTAGCGGGAAAAGGTTGCCTCAACATGTCGATGTGGATCGGGAGTGGTAACTGGTATCAAACTCGTGGTTCATAATCTAATGGGATTGATAATACTAAAGCCACATTCAGCAGCAGCACTTTCACATGGAAGCACTGTTTCAACCCTTATCAATGATTGAATAAGCTCATACTCCTGAAGATGCTGGTTCAAATAATGTTTCAAAAAGTATGTTGTGCCTGATTCTTGAAATGTGCAGGAATCAGTTTGCACAACAGCCATCAAAGTGTGGCTATTCTGTACGTATAATTAGTGCATAAAAGTTGCATGATTGGGAGCTGGAAAATAGAGTTTTGTTGACAGTAAAAAGCATAAAGCAGGGGCATCGACCATTTTTTTAAGTTTGTTACTACAACCCCCCTCCTTAGCAAAAAGTTGAGAGCAAAAAAAAAAAGGTCATGGCATATTTCAAGTACTACCCTTAAATTTTACGGTTTTACCCCTACCTACATTTTCGACCTTGGGGACCTCTGTTTTGAATTGATTTTACGTTAGAAAAGAAATAATCGCATCAAAAAGCTTAGAGTATTGATCTTTCTGAAAAGGAAAAAAAGTGTGAATCTTCATCAAATATCATGATAAAATATTGAAGATTACCGATTAAAACATGAGATAATACGTTTAAGATGATGGAAACTATTATAGATTATGTGATAAATGAAGGTAGACATGCTAAAAGCCGCGCCTGAGCTAATTAATGCATAATAATGACTAATAAAGTTATCGCGCCGGAAAATTTTGAGATTATGGCCTTCTAAAATGCACCAAAATACATTTTCTCTGTATCTGATCCCCAAAATTTTTTTCCCTTTTCCGAATGTTTTTTCCTGAAAAAGCACGATTTGGGGAAAACAGTGCACTGGCCTGGCCAGCAGTGTTGCCAGACTGGCATTTTCGATGCCAGATCTGGCACTGTTTGTAATGATCTGGCATTGCTCGAATCTGGCACTAAATCTGGCATAATGTTCTGATTTCTAGCATAATTCTTGAATTATTTGAAAATGTAGTTTCTACCGGCTTGTAGTCACTGTTTTTTCCCATGTGCCTTTTCCCGTAATGGGGAAGGGATCAAAAATTGTTTTCCCCATTTTCCCCTAGACGTTTTTTTCGCTTAAAAATGCTCATATACGCTTTATTTAAGTCTTTTTCAAACTTGGTGTTTTTAGAGCCGAATTAGAGAAAAAAATTGAAATTTTCCAGTTTGAAGTCTAATTTACAAGCATTGTGGAATAAATTTTCCAGAAAACTATCCAAAAACATAATGACTGTGTATTAGATAATAGATTTACGGTTAACTCCTCTATGATAACTAGTGAGATTTCAAAAGAGATTTTTTGACAATTTTTTTGGCTATTGACATTCTGGAAGGCTGGAAAATCAATTTTCGGAACATATTTCAAGAATTGAATTCAAATTTTCTGTTCAAAATCCGCAATTTCTAGAATTATATTATTTGAAAAATTTTAAAACCAATAATTTATTTGTAAACTCTCATGAGCTTGGCCGAAATGATATCAGAAAGAATAATAATTTTCAAAAACTAACTTCCAGGAAGCTTTTGGATTGATTTAACGTTAGGAAAGAAATAATCGCTTCAAGAAGCTTAGAGACTTGACGTATTCATCTTTCTCAAAAACTGTGTCAAGAAAAAAATGTGGACCTTCTTTAAATGTCATGATCAAGATTGAAGGTTACCAGTTAAAGCATGAGATAATACGTTTAAGATGATGAAAACTATTATAGATCAAGTGATAAATGAAGGTAAATGTGTTAAAAGCCGCGCCTGAGCTATAGGTAATACTAATAATGATAATTAAAGTTATAACCGGCGCGGAGCGTCGGAAAATTTAGAGATTATGACATTCTAAAACGCACCAAAATGCATCTTTTCTGTATCTGATCTCCAAAATTTTCTTTCCCAAATGGGGAAAGAGCCCAAAATTTTTTTCTTTTCCGAATTTTTGACTTCTGTGTGATTAAAACATTCTGAGTGTCCGGCTTTTTTTAGTCATTTTAGGGGCCTAAAAATTTCCCGCGCTCGGATTTCATTTTTTGATTTTTCGACTTGGTCTATCTACTGTTTTTCTACAAATTAAACATTTTGGGGAAACTTTTTCTGAAAAAGAGAAAAAATATGGGGGTTCGATAAGAAAAAGATCAGTTTTGGTTCATATAAGAGATCAAAATCTCAATTTTTTCAATTTTTTGTAACTATAATTTTAAAAAAGAAGCCGAGTTTGAATTCGTAATCATAATTGAGGTGATTTTCATAAATTTCAAGTTCAATTTGGATTCGTTCCATCTCATGAAAGTATGAACATATTTTTGAATCTGTAAAATGATATGTACATGTTTTCGAGCCTTATGTTTATTAAGTAAGTTATCCTTAAATTGATTTTTCAGCATTTAAGAGTATCAGAATCAAAAAAAAATTTCGTTGATTAACGCTGGAACGATGTAGGAAACAACAGAAGAATTAGAACAGAAGCTGCATTTTAAAGACCCTATTCTTATGTGCCAGAAGAAAATGAACTGAAGTGCTATCTTTTAAGAAGCTTTATGCAAAAATAAACAATGATTGTGTTTTTTGCATTAAAAAAATTTTCTGTGCGCAAAAATTTTTCGACCGATCTTTGTTACGTGTATAGAAAGAAGCCTGTAACCGATAAACGCTTGCTGGAAATAAAATTTTGAACAGTAATTTTTTTGAACACACCAACTGATTGAATATCTATATAATTCAATTATATATACGTTCCACACAAGCCCATTTGTCGATATTCTTCAATTAAAAATTTTTGGCTCCCAAAATTTCAATTTGGCCCCTAAAAATTTAGGCCTAGGAGCCATTTGGCTTCTGGTTTTCAAACCAAAAAAGCCTGCATACCTGTAATTGAAGGGTTAGGGGAGACCCCCACCTCCCAACTTGGTCGAACCCTATGCCCAAATGTCGGAGCCATACATGCACGTGGGGGGTTGACCCCCAGCAGACTTTCATTGACCCCCATCAGATTCTTGCTAAGCCCCAACAGATTTGACTACCCAAGCAATGATTGAGAAGATGATGAAGGAAAATGAGCTAGAGAGAAAAAAAATTGTCATAAACATGGGAATAATGCTGTATTTTAACAGTTTTTCTAAGCAAAGCATATTTGATTCAAAAAGTAAAATTAAAACTTAAAAAAGCGCGCTCTAAGCAAATAATTTCACATTATCTGACTAATGTAGGTTGAAGAACATGCTGCTTGGGCGTTAGAAGACCTTTTTAAGACATTTCTTTTCGTTATCAAGACTTTTCTTTTCGTTATCAAGAATAGAAAAAAATGTTGTATTCCACCCCCTGCCCTGGCTGACCCTCAGCAGAATTTCTATACTGTGCATGCGAGCCTGTAGCCAGGAATTTTTTTCGGGACGGGGGGGCGCACATTTTTTTCACTTAATTTCCTGTAAAATTGTTATTTCTGACTTGACTTTTTCCTGAAGAAAACAAAAACCAAAGGTACTTTTCAGAGGTCCCCAGGGTCAGATTTTTCAGGTAGGGGTAAAATTGAAAATTTGTGGAGGTAGTGTTGCTGAATGTCAACTAAACAATTCATTTTTTCTAAAAATTAGGCAATCAGTGATCGATTTCTAGGTCTTTAGGTAGGGGTTATACCCCCCTCATACCCCTCCCTATGGGGTGGTCTGGTACTTTTCCTTTTTTTAACATCTGAAACATTTCGGGGGAGCCATGGCTCCCCCCCCCAACATCCTGCCTACAAGCCTGCGTGCATGTATGGTCGGAACCCCCCACCCTCAACTTGGTCAACCCTATCCCAGCCCCCAAACTCAGAAAAATTCGGAAAAAGTGGTTTTTTGGCTTTTTTTGGAAAATTTTCGAAATTTCTTCGACTTTTTGGGGTTTTTCTACCCCACACCAGAACTTAAGAGATTTTGGAACTCCCAGCCTAAAATTTTGGATGTAGCTACCCCCTCCCCCCAACTGGTCGGACCTCTTACAGGTATGTGAACCATACATGTAATTGGGGGGGGAAGTGCTATGGGAACCCCCCGCCCAGAAATCGTCGACCATATGGCTAGCCATTGGGCGACCCTCCCCCCAGGATTTTCCAATCCAATGGCTAGCCATATGGTAGCCGTTGGGACCCCCAAACTTTTGGTCGGAAATACTTTTGATCGGTTTGAACTATTTTTGGGACTTTTTTCGTGAAAAAATCGATTTTTTTCCTTGAGAGACCCCTCTCCCCGAAATTTTGGGAATTACTGACCCCCAGCCCCAAAAAAGTCGAGCCAACCCCCCACCCCACGAGACCCCGGGGCTCCGTTACATGTATGATGTGAACTATGTGTATTCAGTTTTGCGAGATTTTCATTAATTTCATCATGTTTAATCTTCGCTCATATTTTTACCAGAGGGTGTCTTTTTCGCAAAATTTTAAAGCCAATTCTAATAGATTTTTGGTCCCATTAGAATTATTCTTTAGATCAAAAAACAATTTTAAAACTGGTGAGAGACGTTGAGTATAGTGTTCGTTTCACTGTATATACATGTCAAAATTGGGACGAATTTTAGATAATTAAAATCATTAAGCTTTACGTTGAAAATTTTCGATGAATAAGTACGTTTTAAACAAATTTCTGCATGTAGAATTTTTTTGATTCGTTCTACCATTGTACAAAAGAATCCGTCGAATAACAGTGATTCCATCATACTTGATCATCACGAAAATTATATAAATATAGTTTATTCGGTTTAAAACGTCGATACAGGAACTGGAATAATTTGGCTCCTAGATTTCTAGAGACCGAACCGATATTCGAAAAATTCCAGAAGCGGAACCGCGATCGATTTACAGAAAAATCCGTTGCTTTTGTTGAATAGCGATTTTTTACTTTTTAATTTTTTATTTAGCTTTTAATATGAAGCGAACGAAAAATCACTCAAGGTCATCGGGATGTAGCGTCACAGCGGCTTCTTCGGACCAAAATCGTCGGGCGGCGCCGGCCGCTTATCGCCCTTCGTCGGCTGTTTCTTCGATTTGCACTTGTTTAAATTTGACGTTCAGCAGCAGCAATAATAGGCGAAGAAATAATACTACAAGTAGTAGAGAAGAAGAAGAAGAACCAGAAAACAACAGCGTAAATGTTCAAAATTTAGAAAACGGATCTTCGGCTTTAGCTTTAAACGACGGAAATTTTGGCGGCAGGAGTTCGATTAATAATAATGTTAATAGTACGTTGAATAACGATAATTCTGGCTACAATATTGATGGTAGATTGTTTGAAAAAGGTAAATTTTACTTTGAATTTTATATATTCTATTCTAAATTCGGGGTTCTTGAATTCGGAAAAGAAGAAATATCTTCGAATTTTCCAAAAGTTTAAAGCATAGATGTTTTCTAAGAAAATTATTATGTTTCAGATTCAGTAAATTTTTCAAACAAAAATCATCGGAATTTTTGTGGTAAGCTTACACATATAAGTTACCACTAATCTATCACCATTATACTTTCGACAGAACCAGAATCTTACATCTAACTGCCCCCACTGGGGTGTCGTCGGCCGTATTTCAAAATTTTCTAAAAGTTTTTGTGGTTACAGTCAGGGCCGTACCCAGAGAATATATATATATATATATATATATATATATATATATATATATACTGATTGCTAAAAATTCTCACACATTCGGTATAAAATTCTTCATTTAGTTAAATAAAAATGCAACAGAAGCGCCGCATTGATTTTTTCATTTGAATTTGGTATTCTGTTTGATATTTTTGAATGAATCTTTTGACGAAAATGATTTGTTTTTTAATACTCATTTTCAGGGCCGTGCGCAGGATTTTTTCCTGGGGGGGGGCGGACTAGATTTTTCACTGAGAATAGCCCCAGAAATGTTGATCTTACGCGGATATACTGTGTGCATCACCGTTTTTTTTCCTCGAAGATTTTTTCCACATGAGAACCGGAACCAAAATTTTTTTTCATTTTCCAAAAATTTCCCACATTTTTAAAAACGCTTATAATGTGGCTACGGTTGCTTTTTTATGCATTTAGGAGAATACCCAAGCATTTTGTTGTATTTGTAGTCAGAAACCTGCAAAAATGAGGAAAAAAATTGAGAAAATTCTGGTTGTGTTAATCAAAATGAGCTCATGAAGAATATATTGGTGTTCTATAGAATGGTCCGGCGCGGAGCGCGGGAAAAATTTTTTGATTTTCACTTTCTAAAACGTTTCTAAAACACTTTCTTGGTCCGGCGCGGAGCGCCGGAAAGTTTTTTGTTTTTCACTTTCTAGAAGGCTGGAAAATGAACCTTCATAACGTTGGGAAATAAATTAAAATCTGACTGATGAAGCGTAATTTGCCTCCCATTCCGGCGCGTAGCGCGGGAAAAATTTTTGGGTTTTTGTATTCTAAAACGCTGAAAAATAAATCTCTCCAACAGATAATTCGTGAACAAATGTTTTGAAATCGCGTTCTAGAGTAATGTCTTCAATTTCCATCTTCAATAAACGCAAAAGTTCAGATTGCAAACGTTTGAAAAATTCCAATCATCGAGGGAAAAAATTGAGAGACATGATGAAAAATCTCTATTTTCGGCGACATAATTGACTGTAAACGATTAGAAAATGAAACGATCTAACTTGATTGATAGAAACTGTTGAGCATTAATTAGTAAGTCGAAGTAGATATGCTAACGGCCGCGCCTGATAGAATATAGTTTTAACTATACCCATGACCGGCGCGAAGCGCCGGAAAATTTTGAGATTTTGACCTTTTAAAGTCCACCAAAACGCATCTTTTCGGTTTAGAGTTACTGCCTCAATGGAGGGGGGGGCGGCCGCTCATTTTAGTACGCTACGTAAAATGATACTTCTTAAAATTTTTGAAAATCCGCCCCCTCCATGGGCAAATCCTTGATACTGTACTAGTTACAGTTGTATATATTTTCCCAATAGCCGGAGTGGCAGGCTTTACAGGACTATACGGTCAAATGAGTGCGCATCTTATATGAGAGGCGCTATTTTGATGCTTTTTCCTGCCTAGTGGAGACCACATTTCGCAGGCTAGCGTCTGCCTGACAGGCAGTACTCGTTCGGCTACTTACCTCACCATCGCCATCATGCTAAATGGGCTGAGTAGACCCCGGGAAAGTAGCGTTGTAAGCTTGTTCATACAATTTATCTACCATAAAAGGATGAAAGGCTGTGTCTGCCTAGGCCAGCTACTGGAAATTCAATTTCGAGTTGCACCCGGAATCAAACCTGGTTCTTGAGACTAGTAGTCGGAGGCGATAATCACTAGACCAAGACCTGATTTGGAAAGCGTATGACGTTGCTAATTGGATGTGTCAAGTTTTTTGTTAAACATGAAGGTTGTTTTCTTGAAATTCTCTCTTGATTTAAATCCGTCCCAACAGAAAATGTCGTATTTATGAAGAATGAAATCGAAAAATATAAAATTTTCTTTATCTGTGCTAGAAATGAAAAAAATTTCAACTTCTAAATCCCAAAAAGTAAATTCATTCGATGCGAATCAACAGCGCCTTTTTTCTCGAAAGTGTGTGATAGATTTTTTCAACGGAGAAACAAAATACGCCTGCTTAATATTAAAAGTGCTATTTCATATTTTTTGATTTTCTCTTCAATCATATTTCTTATTTCTGGAGCTTTGTGAGTCTCTTCAACTCGGCGATCAAAAAGTTCTACAGTAAACTTTTGTGTAGACGAATTCAAAGACATCACTAATGTTAGCGATTCTTCGATTTAGAAATGTTGTAAAAAAACAAACAATGAAGAACGTTGTTTCGAATAATTTTCGTCGAAATAGTTTTTAACAAGGGGAACGAAAGTTGAAAATCTTGATTTGGAGTAATCCAGTAATCGTATTACATTTGCGAAATTGATGCGAAAATCAACCTTGAAATTTGAAATCATCAGAGAACTATGAACGTACATCTAATTGTGATAAGTGCCATAAGATCCCCTACCCTCCTATAGCCATGTCGCGAGGTGACTTCTGCCCAATATTTGTCAGTCATATCACATATGGCTGAAATGGGCTAGTCTCAGAAAAATGAAAAATATCAATTTTTTGTTGCTTCACTTATTTTTGTTTTTAGAAAACCTAATTTCTCAAGAATTTTTCTGACTTTTTAGTCGAAAAAATAGAAATTTTACCTTGAATTACCAAGTCCATAAAACTTGGGGTAGTGAATGATCCCACTCATAATAGGTCGCCTGACCACTCGCCAGACCTCATTAAGTGTATGAATATGAAGCTCGTCGTGAAATGTGAAGCTTAAAGCAGTTTTATTTTTCTCGAAAATTGATAATTATTTAAGAAGCTATCCAATGTCGGAAAATATTTGTGTTTTTAAACTTAAGTATGTCTAAAAATAGATTTTTGATCAATGAGATAATTTTTTAAAACAAAATTCATGTTCCAGCGTTCTACAGAATATCAAAATTTCTGGTACATTTGGCGCCGGCATTCCGGAAAAAAATCTCGTTGATTCCCGAGTAAAAATAACTTTAGTTTTTGGAATTTTTGTATTTAGTCAATGAGGTGGATCCGTCATGCGTCTCTACTATTACTTTGAAATGGGGAGGATCGACTATTTTAACTAGATGTTTTTTTTGATTTGGTAAAGATTTTTTGACATCATAAAAAATTGCTTCATCGGATCCAGATATGCACGACAAGAATTTTCAAGGGGGGTCCTAGAACTTTTCATCAAGGAACCAAAAAAAGCTCCGCAAGCATGTTTTTCGCACAAAATATGCATAAATATCATTTAAAAAACTTTTTTCGAGAAATTTCAGGAAGGTGTTTGACGATTTTTTTCCGGGCCAGGGAGGAGTGTCTATGGTTTCACGTAGGAGGGTTTAGCTCCCCTAACTTCCCGCCTATGTGCATGTATGATCGGATCCAAGTCCAGAAAACTGCGGTCGTGGGATGCGTATCCGCATCCAAAACAGCAAATCGGGATCAGATCTGGATCTTGTATATAGCTTGAGTGAGATATTCGAAACAAGTGCGGATTTAGGGTGGCGGGGGGCGGCCGCCTCCCCCCCCCCGGAAACTTTTGAAATACGATTTTTTTCTGTATACCTATAGGCAAATTTGAAAAATTTTTGGAAATTTTTTGAATTTTTTAAAGAAAAATACTTAATTTTGAGCATCGCCCACCCCCCCCCCCCCCCCAAAAAAAAATTTCTGGATCCGCCCCTGATTCGAAATAGAGTTGTATGAATTCGGATTTTTTTTTCATTTCAATAATAATTATGATAATTTTTGAATTGAGAAGCAAGTTTAAATAAGAGCTAAAATCTTCAGACCAGGTGTTTTTATACGCCTCTCTCTACTGTGCAGTAATGACCCAAAAAAGTTCTGCATTGAACAAGTTTTTCCTGCCACAAATAAATATAATTTTAAAAATTGCAACAATTAGAGTAGTGATTTTAGGAACATAAAAATGACCAAATTGAATATCAGGAAGTATGTCAAGCACAGTATTAATGTCAAATAAGATACCCAAAATAAGACAAGTGAAGTTAACAGCTGGAACCCTACATGTTCTTGGGGTCCTGATTCTGGACTGGACACTGGCTGACTATCAGCCAAATCCAGGCTGATCTCTCCGGAACTCTCATTTCTCTGGAATTTTTATGCCACGAAATGTGGAGGTAAATTTTTTTCCAAAATTAGCAAGCAAATATATTAAGCATAAAATAATAGTTCAATGCTTTTTAAAGACATGGAAATTTGATGTGAAATGAGAAATTGAGAATTTCAAGAAACATATTGCGCACTAATAAACATGTATAATTGAACTTTTAAAGCATTCTGATAAAATTTGGCTGAACGCAGTGCAGTTTTGAAAAAATTAGATCTGTGTCCCTCACTGTTCTTTTTAGCGTGGCGCTAATAAAACATGAGCTGCGCTAATGAAAAATGTTGGTCATTAGCGCGGAGCGTTAATGAATTTACTACGATGAATATGCAAGGCCATATTTAGGGGGGGCGGCGGTGCTGGCGCCATCCCCTTGGGACTTGGTCATATGTCGATTTCGCGTCTCTCACGGAGAAAAATCCCAAAATTTTCCGGCCCTTGTTGCCGGTCAATGATTACAACAGTCATTGTTTTATCCGACATGGCCATTAGTTTATTTACTTCCACTTACTAATTAACATTCAGCAGTTTCAACCAACTGAATTGTGCCTCATCTCCTTTTCATTAGTTACAAGAAAACGTTTTGCCGATAAATGAGATATTCGATCAATCTTTACAATTTTTTCTCTCGTCTCGTTTGGAGCACCGTTTTATCCTCAATGGGATCTTTTAGGGAACAAAATTTCGAAATGAGGAAAAAATTTTGGGGATTTTTTTCATAAGAAAACGAATATTTTCACTTCAAAACCGAAAGGATTCATTTTGGTGAATTTCAGAAGGTTAAAACCTCAAAATTGTCCGTTGGTCATGAGTATAACAGTCATTGATTTCTATCAGGCGCGACCGTTAGCATAATATCTACTCCCACTTACTAATGACCTTCATCAGTTTCTATCAATTGAATCACTTCATCTCTTTTTTACTAATTTAGTCAAGAGTCAATAATTTGCTGATGATTGAGATATTTCATCACTGCTCAGAATTTTATTCTCACGCTTAGTTTGGAGTTCTTCAACGTCTTGAAACGTGAACCTTCCCAATTTGCGGTTGAAAAACGATAAAAACGTCATTACAAGACTGTAAATTTAGAGTTTCTGTCCAGGAATAATTGTTGAAAAATACATTTTCCAGCATTTTGGAACACAAAAATCCGAAAATTTTAACAAAGGTATTTGTTATGAAGATTTATTTTCCAGCCTTTTAGAATGTAAAAACCTGGAAGTTGTCCCGGCGCCGGGTTCCGGAAAATATTTTTTTGCTCGGTCCGCCCCCATGGTAAAAAGAAATAAATTACTGTGCGCAAATAAAATTTTTTTGCGTTAATAGAGTCAAACTGTCATTAGCGGCACCGCTAATAGGTGTGCCGCTAAAAAATACTGCTGTCCCCCCAAATTTATATTCTGTTTATGTATGGCCGTTATCGTGGCGAAAAAGTTGCAAATTATTTGGTAATTTTTAATCCAGCGCATAGCCTCGAAAAATTTTGCTTTCGAACTTGCTAAAAAGCAGGAAAATCTCTGTTTCGTCGGTCCTATGAGTAGTAACAACGAAAACCTCGACGGCTTTTCGATCAAAAGTTTTATTGTGCGCAGAAAATGCTCAGAAATTTGTCTGAACGGTCAACTGTGCAGGAAAAAAGCCTGTTTTGGGTTACTGTTTCGTTCAGAAAGTACAGTTACATCTATGAAGTCAATTACAAATCAAAGCTTACGGAATAACCTGTTTTTCCTGACAAAAAGTAATCAGAGTTCACGTTTATAGTCCAAACCGGAAATCGTTAAAGGGATGATACAGTTGAAAAATTACTCTTCGTTGAGTATAACTGATTTCTAGTTTGGAAATTTTGAAAAAATTGATGCAAACCCAAACAAATATAGTTCTCATTGTGACCGAATCTAAATCACAATTATCGAATTCGAATTACAATTATCGAATTCAAATCAAAAAATAAGGCAGATATCCGCGTATCCGAATCCGGATCAAGAAAATACGGCGGAAATCCACGTGTCCGGATATCCACATCATCCCGTTTATTACTTGGCCCATACTTTCGGTTCGAAAGCATTTTTCAATTATTTCTAGGCGGCTCCCTGGTCAACAATTTAACCGTTCATACGCAAGTCGAGTATACGCATTTTTTGGTGCCTGATTTGAAGGGTATAACCGCGGCGCCCTACTATTGGGGCGTTATGGACCGTTTCGGCGCCGAAAAGTTGTTGGAAAATCGTAGCGAAGGAACGTTCATTTTGCGCGATTCAGCTCAATCAGAATATTTATTCAGCGTTAGTTTTAGGTAAAATATATGTAATTTTTCCTCGAAAAAATTTTACACTCTCCTTGATTTTGGGACTTTAATTGCAGATGGCAACCGCTAAACTTTAAAAATCGTCTATTTTCAAGCTTGTTATTTTTCGTCATGTGTAAACTGGAGTTGCGAATTTTCTTTCTGAAAATCGGTCAAAAAGTTTCATCGAATTTTTGATGATATGTCATTAATAAAATTTCCCTATAACCTCGGTAACTTTGTGTGAATTTTTGAAATTATTTGGAAACAACACTTCTTGTTGACAAATTTTGCTCCCAATCCACTATAAACCATTCATAATAAGTTTTGTTTCCTCATTTTACCAGTATTTAGAGCATTAAAATCACCCTAAAAACCTACAGTAAATCTGGCATGATGTGATAAGAAGCGAAATTCCCCAAATCTCAGAATTTTGTATAATCAATTAATCGAATTTTTTCCAGGATTTTGAGTGTTGATCGTTTCAATAATTACAATCACACCGTTAGAATAAGTAATCATTAACTATAAAATTTTTTTCTGGTTTCTCTAGTGTATGCAAATTTTCACTTTTCAATGGGCTAAACTTCAATTATTTTGCGGATTATTACCGTAATTTTCACGGATTAAAACGTACATTTTAAACTGTACTGTTTGCAGGAGGTTTCTGTTCTTTTTTCTGTTCTTCTTCAGAAGATATCAAAGAACTTTACACGCCAGAGTTGAACATTTTAATCACAAGTTCAGCTTCGATTCTTACGACTCGGCGGTTTTTAGCGCGCTTACTGTAACGGAATTGATCAAATATTACGAAGATCCTACTAGGTTAGTTTTCATTTGATAGTAGAAAAACGTCTTCGCAATTGTGTGCCGATTTAGCTACAGTGTCCGTTGAGCCACGGGGTCGACTCAGCCTATCGTGAATTGCTGAGATTTGAGAATCGATCAAAAGCTAATTTTCTACCGAAGCTTTTTAATGGTTATGCAAATAATTGTATTTCAAGATACTCGAATGAAACTATCTTCTTATTTTCGCATACCTCATCCTTGCCGAAAACATATTTTTTGCGCAATATTGTTTTAAATTTTCTCATTACAAGACTATAGTTTGAAAAAAACACATTAGTAATAAAAGAAAACAAAGACCATTTCATACGTTGTAGCTGAATCGAGGCTCTGTATGAAAATCTGGTGGTTGAAATGACGCGGTTGCTGAATTAAGACTTACTCGTTTTTGCCATGAAAAAACATGGGGAATACTGGATTTTTTCAAATTTGAAAAGTAAAATGTATTTCCTTCTGCAAATTTCTTTCAAAACAGATGCCTGTTTTTCGAACCGTTGCTCAGTCGGCCGTTGAATCGTACGTTCCCTTTTTCGTTGCAAAATTTGTGCCGATCGGTCGTCTGCGATCACGTGAAGTACGACGACGTACAGTATTTGAACATACCGCGAAAATTGAAACACTTTTTGCGCGAATATCACTATATGCAGTTGGTCAGAGTTCGTCATATGGAATGAAAATGATGCTTTTTTCTTTAAACCGTCGACTGTATATTGTAGCTACTCTATTTATATACTTATAAATATTGTTCATAGATGGTAATAAATTTACACAATGGGATACACTATATGAATTCGAGTAATTTAATCGTTTTGTGAGTATTGATTGAAAAGTTGTTCGCTTTGGCTCACACGAAGATGTGTCGATCACTGTGGTCGCTCTTGAGTCATTCTTTGTCCGCACTCAAGTATGATATTTTTCATCGACATTTTTCCTTAATTAATCAACTTCGGACATCATTTTTGTAGAATTCAAGACGGAAATTTTTAAAATATTGAGAATTTTTACGCTATCTGATGAAGTTATGCCGCCAACATGACGTCATGTATCCAGGAAAGGCCGATTTTCGTGAAAATCACTTCAGAGTTTTACATGAGAAACTGGTCTTGTGACGTGAGACAGGAGATGACCGTCCCTCAGGATAAAGAGGGCCAAAAGGTGCTACGGGAGTCGTAAGCCAAGGGGTCCTGTAGGTGGAAAGACACTACTATTTGACCCCACCTTGGATGTCACAGGGCCTATCACATAGTGATAGCCTGTGGATGTTGAGAGTTTCGGAAGAGACGTCAGCCATCCTGGTTCTGGAATGGGACCCGAGGAGTGCTGGGACCTTAGTCCTATGTGGGAATACCGGAGGGAGAAACCCAAAGCAGGATAAGTCGACACTGGAGAATAGGAGGGTTGGGCCCGTTCTCTTGCTACTGTATTGTGACGAAAACTTACTAACGGCGGCGATGCAAATTGATCTCTTTTATTATATAATAAAATGGGCGACGGAGATAAAAACGTAACAATTGACAGGGCGCTGGGGGTAAAACTTCGAAGTATCGAAATACCTGCGTGTTAGAGCAGACTCGATATTTACAGTAGCTGTAGTGGGTGTGTTGGCCACTCCAGAGTACGGTAGAAGGAAGCGTCTACAGTAATCGTTTATGATCCTTGCAAGTAGTATAGAGACCCCCCCTTAGGAGCGTTTTGGGGACTACCCTGTGTTAAAGATAGGAAATTTAGTACACATAAAAACAACGGGGACTAGTGTACAAAACATAGCCGACCTTCGGCCGACTACTATGACGTCATTTTTCCAGATGGAAAAAAGCATGACGTCACACCTAGGCTAGAAAGAAAAAAGTTGCCGAAACTTGGCCCACCCACATCTCCATCAAAACTTGAGATAATGTGACATATATGGTACTTTTCGGAATCAGCTCAATGAGATCTATCGATTGGTACCCAACACGACCCATTTAAGACAAAAGCCCGAATTTTGTGCGAGGAGTTCTGAAAATTTTAATTGGTGTGGGCTCTACCATTTATGCTATTTGTTAATATGCATCGCCGCTGCCGCCCGCCGCCGCCGCCGCGCCTGTTGGGGGGAGGGAAGTTCGCCTAGCTAATAAAGCTGAAGCTGCCGCTTCAAGCTTTATATAGCTAGCTTAAATAGGAAAGTCATGCTATATATCAACAGAAATTGTGTACTCATTCGCACTGATCAAAAGATCAGTCCCAGCGCCAGCCGCGAGGAGGCTAGTACACATGTGGCGCCGATACTTTCATAGAAAGTACCCATAATATGAGAAAAGTGTTCAAATAACAACAAATATTTAGCACTCTGCATACATATACATGCCTGATGCTAGGCCGTCATTGGCTCCTCACCATGCACCTAGCAACTTGCACACAAATCTGCTTGACCCTAGACCGTCAATGGCTCCTCACCATGCATCTAGTGCCAAACAGTGCTTATGCACGTGTGTGTGACTCCAGGCCATCAATGGCTCCTCACCATGCACCAAGAGCCCCTACAATACACTGACATCAAAGGGTATCCATACTTAATTATCTGACTTCCTTTTTCATATGCACTAAGATTCAAATATCTACCTAGGAGGCAATCAAAAAGCAAAAAAGAGACAAGAATAAAAAATAAATGGCAAAAATTGACAAGGACAAAAATTTTATTCAAAAAAAATATTCTAACAACTATGGAAAAAATAATACACTATTTGGATGCATAATAATCATAAATCTAATGGTAAAGTAGTTATTCCATCATCTAACGCTTTCCTCTTTATATACAAATATGGTAATCCTTGTTTTTCTTGTATGTATGTCCAAATTTTATTATCAGCTTGGGTTTTGAAACCAATATTTTCACCTTCCCAAGGTGTTTTTGTTGCCAAAACCATATTGTATTTGTCAAAGGTTAGATCATTGATCTTTTTCATAATACCTTTACAGCTTATTTTCTTTTCATTGTCTCCAATTCCTAAGTAAGTTTTTGCTGATAAGCAGCACATTGCAGTTCCTTGCCACTCAACTTTGAGCAATCCTGGTGTTCACTTGTCTTCTTTTCTTGTTACAAACCATTTGGGATAAATTTCAGTTATAAAATGGTCTTTCAATTCGGGTCTAACTGCATCAAGCAAAGTCTCTGTTGATAAAGCCAAATAAATGCTGTCAGTATCAGTTTCCATACACTGGTATTTTGTTTGATCAAGGTAAATTTGAAGTACATCATAAAAAAATTCTAGCATCTTGATTTTCGCCCAATTATAAACAGATAAACCAATCACAATTGGCAAATCCAATTTGATTTCAGCTTTCCACATTTGCACTTCGTAACAGTTGGATGAAATACTTTCAATTTTTTTTACATAAGGACTGCAGCTACATTCTACAGCTTTTTCCTGATCACAGTAGAAAACATTCACATGTTTTTCTTTGTTTGTGAGTGTTTTACCATATCCGGTGTTACCAAGCAGTGTGTATGTATCTGCTAAGATTGATAACTCCGGGTCAGCATCTCCATCTTTGCGATGCTTTGTAACTACATCACGAAAATTTTCAAAGGGTTTTGATTCATCATACTGAACAACTTCATAAATATTATCAAGCACTAAGCCATGTTGAACCAAGAAACAAATCATTGGTGTAGATAGAAATATGTCTTTGCCAAAGTAGCTGCTAATTAAGCAGTCACGCGGTTTATTTAATTGTCCAGTCTTCAAAGCATATTCTTTCATATGATCTCCAATATCATCAATTCCAACTTGAGCGTGCTTGATTATTGGAGGAAAGTCAGCATACTTCTGTTTTAGATGCTCTGGTGTAGAAATCTCAACCCTTGCAAAGCCAAAAACCATTCCACTCAGAATTGAGGACTTCATTTGTTCATAAGGGAGGAATTTTGAATTGAAGAATGCTCTAAATAAATGTTTGTTCTGGGAAATGTATTTTTGACGAGACAACTTCCATTCACATTCCCATATGGTAACTAGATTGTATCCCAGTGATTGTATGTATTTCTCTTTTTCAACAATCCAGTCTTTTGCTTTGATTGAATCTTTCCCTTTGTTTCGCCATCCTGCGGGGCAGTCATGACAGTGCCAGTAACATCCATAAAATTCATAAGCAGTATTGGTCCTTTGACAAAATCCATCAACAAGTAAATGTTTTGGTCCAACCCATTTTTCTTTATTATTTCCTAAATGCTGAATATGGTATCCACATTTTTGTGACTCTTGTTCTAGCCACTCAATCGAAATTGACTTTGAGGAAACATTCTTTTTGAAGCCATCCTGATTGAGAACCCAGTGATCAAAGTGACCTGATGGTGTTGACATCGACTGAGCCCACAAATATAAAGCATTAAAATCTAACCCGATTATGCTTTTCACAATTCTCTCAGGATTATTCCGGATGAAGGTCGCATCTTTAATTGCTAATCGATTCATTACCATGGCGAGCCCTCCACGCATACTTGCCTTAAGTCTATAGTGTAGTTCCTTTGTTTTCTCATTGAATAACACAAAATGAGTTTCTGGTATACTGTTAAAGAGGTAACGCTCTGTTACACCAGGTAAAGAAAGAGCCTCTCTAAATACATCAATTTTGAAATTAATCCAATAAATTTGGGCCATATTGAGGCATGCTTCCAAAAATGGTTCAACATCGCGTAAATTATAGAATCTGAGATAATCAAACATAGTTTGCATCCCATTTTCATTCCACTGCTGCTGGCATTGATTGTATGACTCTTGACTGATGGATTCTTTCCTTAATGAACTATAGAAACATTCTTTGGCAGGGAGTTGTTTTTCGTAAAGCTTTTCGAATGAGTCTATATACTCGTATGGGAAATGAGCTTTTGTCAGTTTGGCCTTATAAGCCCTCATGAATGTGTCAAGGCTGAAACCTGGAGCTGCATATACACTTGCATCTAAGAATTTGAGTGAATCAGTTGAAAGACATAGATAGGATCCATTACGTAAAATAGCCTTTGGCCATCTTACCAAATCATTTGATCTTGCTTGATTCACCATCTTGGGAAATATGTTACGTTTGATTAAATTCAAGTCATACTTTCCAGAATTAAATCCAACACAAATCAATTGCTCACAGTACATTGTCAACTTGCTCTTTATGGATTTTATAAAGTTTAAATGACCCTTTTCACGCCTCACATCTTTTTGATTCTTCTTCAACTCAGATATAAGACATTCAGATTCCTTCATCTGTGATTCAAGTTCAAAAAATATTGATTGAAATTGATGCAGTAATATTTCTTGCTGTCTCATGCTTATGAGATTGAGATGATCCACCATTCTTGAAATTAATACATCTGGATTGCTGTCAATTAGACACAAAGCTTGTTCATATCCAGGCACATTAGAGGCTACTGCACAAGAGACTGGTTGATGCTCTGCAACATAAACTAGCTTATCTGATGCTGTCTTCTCTTCTTTGATCAATAATGATTCAAAATCATACACAGCAATATATTTGCAGAACCGTAAAGGCAATGGAATTTTTATATTTAAAGTCTCTAATAGTTCAAATACAGTTTGCTTTACTTGAAAAACACCTCCCACAAATTTATGGCGAGTCTGTCCACTGTGACAATGATTATTGATATGCTCATTCAAATTGGATGCATTTTTGAACAGTCGGCCACAATCCAAGCAACCATATCTTTTTGCATATTGGTCCAAGTTGGTAATGTATGCGAAATGAGCTTTTCCTCCTTGAGTAAATGAAATATCAAGATTCATCAAATATTTATGTTTCTTCACTACATTTTTCCAACATGTAGCATTTCCATTCTCATTCGTGTAGTATATCTGTACATCAACATCAAATAGCTCTTCTAAATATGGTATTTCATCAAAATTTATGCCAGGAAATAAATCCACTGTTGGATGTATGCCCTTTGATACACAATACTGTTGAAAATAACTCAGGACATAATCTTTCTTCTCAAAATACCCCATAATGCACTGTGTTAGACATCTGAAGAAGCATAAGTTATCGTTGAATCGAGTATGTTTTGAATCCTGAGTCATTCCAATAATGTTATGTCTTTGATAAGAAATCTGTTCAGGTAAAATGTAATTCCTACATCCAGCAACAAAATTCAACTGAGGCATTATGTAAAATTCTACATTGGTGACTGCAGCCAAATACCATTTTGTATTAGGACGAGTAAATTTTTCAGTCATGTCTACTTGTTGTAAAGTATGAGCCAAATTCTGAAGGTCATCACTGTTTTTGATCATCAGAGGTTTCTCTAATAACATGAAATTATTATGACACGCATACCAATATTTGAGCTCTTCTGTCTCCCTATTTATGAGAATGCAGCCAATAGCTCCATTAATCCTGAAGCACTGCTTCTCTTTGAAATAAATATCCATTAGCATTTTAGAAAAATCTCCATTGATCTGGCTCCATCGATAATTATAAACATGATCCAATAAATTGACTAGTGATTGTCGTGTTCGTATAAGTCGCCAATAATTCTGGATAGTATTGCGTAAATTGCCAGGGTAGTCCTCTATTTCCGGATTATCTGATTCTTCCTTGATCAGAATAGTGCTATCATCTGATGTATTCTGTTCTATAGCTCCAATCGAGTCTACTGGTTTAATCAACAAACACCCATTTATATGTTCTTTTGATAATAGAGACTCAAAGCAAGTGAATGCTGTATCACAGCAAAAGCATTCAAAAGAATTTGAATGTTTGTCTCTAATGTGGGACTTCAATCGACGTTCATGGCTGTATGTTGTATAACAAATGGGACAGTTGTACCTCCAACCTTTATGCACTGCATTCATATGTTCAGTCATATACCTTTGTTCAGCAAAGGTTTTGCTACATTCTTCACATACAAAAAATCGCTTTTCATTCATAATCAACACTAATTTTTGAAAAAAAATTGATGACAATATAATAGAATTCACCTTCCTTCAAGTTGATAAAAATCACAAATGAGCTTTCCTCAAATTTTTTTGCTTTTATACTCTTTTGGGCAGGATTACTGTAGGCTTAGTGGAACAGCAAAACCTACTGATCTATTCCATCAAATGTCACATCTTTCTCACTTTTTCTGATGATTCATACTGAAATAAACTGGTTTTTTCTTATCTCACTTTTTGATCTGTCTTTCAAGTCAAATTTAATCAAAATGCACATATAAAAACTTTCTTGCTTACGTCACTTTTCTTTAGACAAGCAGTCACCTTATGAGTCATTTTCTCAACTATCTTTGTATAAAAGTATTTCTTGTCTTTTAGCTAGCCTTGATTCACAACAATGAGCATGTGAATCACTTGAGCTTCCAATACTGTACCTCACTGCTCTTTAAATTTGATCTCTTTGCTACTTTCACTAGTGGAAAAATATGCCAGACTTAACCATTTTTTCATCTACATAAAATGTTTCATGTAGTGGGAAGGTTTTCAATCAATAAAGTTTAGGTAAATAAACAACAACTGACTCTCTTTGAAAATTGATTGGGTGTTTTTTTATGTATTGCTGGCTATAAAAGTTGGCTGGCTCTCTAAGATGAAGAAAAAAAATGGATGCTAACCACACTATTGAACATTTTCTAGCTTGTCTGGAAAGGCATAATGGGAAAACAGTTTTTACTGAGATATGGTATTGTGTGGCTCTATTGGCTATACTAACAATACTGACTCTATTGAAATTGTTAAGGAGATATTTGGAGAACCTGTTCACCAAAAAACCTAAAACTAGTACAAAAAGTGTCAGATTCAATCTTGCAGATGTATAAATAAAAGTTTGACAGCAGCATGCTTGAAAAAATGGACAAGCTCTTTGAAAGCATATACTTCAACCCAAGTACAGGGTATTGTAGTGTTCAGAACCTGTTACGACAGGCAAAAGCTAGTAATCCCAAGGTCACTCTGCATTCTGTTAAGGAATGGTTACAGAAACAGCCAACATATACTGTACACAAGTATGCTAGGCGCCATTACCCCAGGAATAATGTTCTAGTTACTGATATTGATGAACAGTGGCAAATGGATCTTGCAGACCTCAGTTCACTCGCCAGGCATAATGATGGATACAAATTCCTTTTAAATTGTATAGATGTCCTGTCAAAATTTGCATGGTCTGTACCCTTGAAAAATAAAAATACATCATCTATTTTGCATGCCTTTCAAACAATTTTGAAATCTGGCAGAAAGCCACAAAAAATACAGACTGATGCTGGTACAGAGTTCACAAACAAAGCCTTCCAGGCCTTATTAAAGAAACTTGGCATTAGTTTTTTCATAACTGCTAGTGAAACTAAGGCTAGCATTGTTGAGCGGTTCAATAGAACTTTAAAGGAAAGAATGTGGCGTCATTTTACTCAAAATAATACATACAAGTACCTAAACATTCTACCCCACCTGCTAAGCTCTTACAACTCGACTAGGCATAGGACCATAGGTGTTGCTCCCATTGATGTTACTGATGAGAATAAAGCTGAAATTGTTGAAAAGCTTTTCAGGAAATGTAAGTATAGTTTACAATTTAAACTGGTCCCTGGTGACAAGGTACGCATAAGCAAAGTCAAAAGGACTTTTGAGAAGGGTTACACTCCCAATTGGAGTGATGAAGTTTTTGTGATTCGTGAGCAAAAAGCTAGATATCCTCCTGTATATACGGTAGAAGATCAGCTGGGAGAAGTCATACAGGGTGTATTTTATGAGCCAGAATTACAGAAAGTTGATGAGATTACAGATGTCTGCATTATAGAAAAGATTATACGAAAGAGAAAAAGGGCTGGGAAAACTGAATACTTTGTTAAATGGAAGGGTCACCCAGATAAATTCAATAGTTGGGTGACAGATTTGATAAAACTATAGCTACAGTATGAAAATTAAACAATGATTTGCAGGTCTAAAAATTTTTACATGTGCCTGATATTTCAGTATATAAGCAACTTCAAAATTATTTCAATCATTTGATTAACTAGAATGGAATCGAAAAAAAGTTAAAGCTCCTATTGAACTCTGCGCTCGAAACTTGCCAAGAGCCATGTATCCCTTAATGATTGAACTGTGTTACTTTTGTCAAAAGAACAGCTCTGAACGGGAGTGTTTCCAGTTGTCTCAGGGCAAAACATTCTTTACTATTGAAATGTGCCCAAAATGTCTAGAATACAATAAGGCATTGCAGGAAGCTGGCACCGCTGTACTAAAGAAACAGTTAGCTGATAGACAGGCACTCATCTTGAAGCCTACAGTAAACTAGTGAAATGAGATTTGCAAGTATTCTGTAACATTTTTTATGTATATAAGTTGTAAATTCTCCTTAGTCTTCAGTCTTCAAACTTTTCCTTCTACAGTTTAGTCACTTTTTCAAAATGGAAGGTATTTTTTTAAATGTTGCACTGAGTATGGGCACTTTTCTCAAAAGACCTTATACTCAAAAAGATGTGGCCAGATATGCCTCATATTTTTGGGATCGAATAAATGATGGCTACAAGCGTGAATGGAAGATTTTGGCTAAAGTGGCCAATGAGCTGGATCATCGTACGGGTAAGAGAAAGCTGACTGGGTTTTGGCATTTTGCCAAGGCACTAGAGGGTTTGATGAAAACTTGTAGTGCTGGACCCCTTCTTTTTGAGATCTGGATGAATCTTACTCCAGAGGCTGTACAAAAATACAGTGATGAAGGTATAGATATACCCTATTAATATTGTAATAATTGTAATTAAATATTGTGATGAAAAATAAAAGACAAGAAAAAAATTTAAAGAGAAAAAAATTTAAAAAAAAAAAGAAATCAAAGCACAATTGCTGGTATTTCCAGCATGTCGCATGTTATAAAAGTTGAGAATCTATTGAAAAAAAAAACATGGCTATAAAATTTAATCACCCCTTTACATGTATTGTTGCTGGCCCTACAAAAGCGGGTAAAACAACCTTTGTAAAGAATTTAGTACTAAATGTGAAGTACTTGATTGAACCCATTCCTGAACATATTCACTGGTTCTTTAGTGAGAAGCAGCCAGTCTACAATGACTTGTCTGGCAGAGTCAACTTCTATCAGGGATTACCTGACATGAACTTGATTAGAGAGCTCAGTCCTGCACCCCAACTTGTTATACTAGATGATCTCATGCAGGAAATGGCTAAAAATAAGCACCTGGACATTCTTTTTACTCGTGGATGTCATCACATGAATGTGTCTGTGATGCACATTGTTCAAAATGTTTTCTTCGAGGGTCTAAGAACGTCTAGAATAAATGCAGAGTACCTTGTTTTGATGAAAAATCCTGC
The DNA here is from genome assembly GCA_963922205.1 of Romanomermis culicivorax. Classification (NCBI taxonomy): domain Eukaryota; kingdom Metazoa; phylum Nematoda; class Enoplea; order Mermithida; family Mermithidae; genus Romanomermis; species Romanomermis culicivorax. Next base: position 1,971,131 of record CAWUHX010000002.1, read on the forward strand.
AGATAGGCTCCAAGTAAAAACTTTGGCAAGACAGTTGTTTCCTGATAAAGTAAAGTACTTTCTCGAGTCCTTCGAAGATGCCACGTTTAAACCATACAGTTATATAATTGTTGATCTTTCTCAAACAACACCTGATAAACTTAGACTCAGAGCTGATATTTTCTCAAAATTTTCCACGATATATGTGCCAAAAGTATAAAAGTTGTCTATTCTTGAGTTTTATAGTCAAAATGCCTTGTGATCATCTTAGACATAATATTGATTACATCAGGGTACTAGCTAAGGCTAAACCCAAGCAACGTAAAGCTATTATTAGCACCGCTGATCGTGAACTGATACTTTGTTTGTGTGAATGTATACTCAACTTCCTCGAAGGCAATATAAAAGTTGACAAAAAAACCTTGAATAAATTAAGTTCCCACAAGGGACATTTACGAGTATTAGCAGATGAGAAAACAAGTCTCAGCAAAAGACGAGACATTCTAGAACAAAAAGGTGGATTTTTGCCTGTATTGTTGGCACCAATCTTAGGAATAGCTGGACAATTACTAGCTGATGCAATTATAAAAAGATGATGCATACAAATAAAATGATTCTTGTACCGCATGACATTGGTCATAGGGAAGACATAGCAGCTAATGTAATGACTGCTTTGGATAAAGAAATGAATGACATTTTAACTAATAAGTCATTGCCCTCTGACAGAAAGATAATCTTATACAATCAAGTGTTGCACAGATATAGGCAGGCTACGCAGGATCAAACCAGACCTTATGAGTTGACTGTTAGTGAACCTGTTGCAGAACACCCCATTCCTGATTTGGAAGAAATAACACCAAAGCAAAAAAAGCCAGACACTGCTGAAAGCACTGTTGATGTGACCCCGAGAAAAGATGTGCTGTATGAAAAAACCATGAAAATTGTACCAAAAAAGTGGCATAGTCAAGCTAAAATGTTATATGATTATGCTAAAGATAATCCACACATGGAGTGGTCGGATAAAGGAGAAATGATTCTGAAAGGCACCAAAATAAGTGGAACCAACATTGTTGATTTGATTTCTGATGTGGCGAGAGTTGGTCCGAGGCGCCAGCAAGCAATAGGGTCAGAATTGTTTGTAAAGAACCTCTTAAAGGAGAATGTGCCTCGAGATCTTTTTGTAAATAAGTCCAGGCTAAATGTTGGAAGTGAAAGTGATGAAACATTTGCTTCCCCGAGTGGACCCGTAGATGGTAAAAAAATTAAGGCACCCAAAAGCATTACACCAAGGCCTAGATGGTTAGAATTTGGAAAAGCATAAAAGTTGTAATTTACAGTAGTTTGTAAATTTATAAAGATGAGACAATACTTTAATCCAGAAGATTATGCAACTTGGCTTCAGTACTATACTGAACAAGCTGAACAAACTGGCTATGGTTTCAAAGGCACACCCTATCAACGTGGAGGAGGTCTAGGAAGCTTCTTTAGATCATTATTCAGAATGGCCATTCCTGTTATTAAGTCAGCTGCTGGCCATATTGGTAAGCAAGCGCTATCTACAGGTGCACATATTGCTGGAGATTTAGCCAAAGGTCGATCTATTAAAGAGTCTCTAGAAGAACATGGCCGAGCAGCACTCTCCAAGTTGGCCCACAGTGCGGGAGAGGCCTTGCAGACTGGAAGAGGCTTGGGGACTAGACCAAAAGGTATAAAAGTTGAGAAAAATGATATATTCTCAAAGAAAAAGAGAAGGAAACATGGCTCTAATTGATACAATTTCTAGCATTAGTACAAAGTCTGAATTGGACTTTTTCACTGTACCTCCCACACAAGTAGTAATTAAACGAGGCTACTGGGATGAAGTTAACCCCATAAATCCTATCACAAATGATGGTCCATATGAATTTCGTATACCTCCAGATCCTCACATGATTCAGCTTAGCAAAAATTATCTGTACATGACCTTGAAAATTACTTACACTGTTCCTGCTGGTGGAGCTGCACCAGTAATTGCACCTATCAATTTGATTGGTAAAGCATTTTTCCGACAAGTGAAGCTCTTCCTGAATGGTCGTCTTATTCATGATAGTGGGGATAAGTATGCCTACAGAGCATTCTTTGAAACTGATTTAAATTTTGGTTTTGATGCTAAAAATAGTCACTTACAGTCTTCTTTGTATACTATGGAAGCTGGTCCTAAAATAGATACTGCTGATTGCCAGGGTTTTAAAGACAGAAGATCGATATTTACTCAGCAATACTGAGCTCAAACTGGAATTGATTCGCAATAGTAATCCATTTGTATTACAGTGTCCAGCTGGTGATGCAGAAAATGCAAAATTGGAAGTTTCCCAGATGAAACTCTTCATCAGGAAAGTTGAAGTGCTCGACAGTGTTGGATTGGCTCTGGAGAAAGCAATGTTAAAGACATCAGTCAAGTACCCAATTAGACGAATCCAAATGGTGAATCTTCATATTGCTAGTACAACGCAATCTACACCTCTGAATACTCTATTCACTGGTCAGTTGCCACGTAGGATGATTATAGCATGTGTCGATGCAGATGCATATCGTGGAGAAATAAAAAAATCTCCATTTAATTTTAAATGTTACAGTATAAGCGAAGTCAAAGTTGTCTCTGGTGGTCAGGCTTTCCCAGCAACTCCACTAAGACTTGATTTTGCCAACAACAAATATATTCGAGCGTATGATCAGCTCTTTGAAACTCTAGACATGGCTAAGGATAACAAAGGGAATGGCATTAGCAGACTTAATTTTAAAAATGGACAGTGCTACTTTGCCTTCGATTTTACACCTGATGAAGATGATAGTGGACATTGGGACTTGATTAGAGATGGTTCCACAAGTATCGAATTGACATTTGCTGATAGGATACCTGATGCAGGTATAGAAGTTATTGTTTATGCAGAATTTGACAATTTGATTATGATCGATAAAAATAGACACGTCTTTAATGACTATACTGCATGAATACCTCTGAAATCTACATCTTGATCAATAGAGATCAAGCTCTCAGGCAAATCTTCAATGGGGTATTTCCTATAGACTGTTTACCACCTCTTGACACTGTACCCGCAGCATTGGTTGTAAATCTGGACAAGCAGGATGAACCTGGTTCACACTGGGTAGCTCTGTTTGTCAATAAAAAACATGCATGTTGTTATTTTGACAGTTATGGCCTGGAACCACCTCAACAGCTTAGGAATTACATCAAGACTATATCTACTTCTTACAAGTGCAATACCAAATGTGTTCAACAGTACCTGACTGCTACATGTGGTCAGTTATGTGTATACTTTCTCGTGTGGATGGTTAGAGGTATAAGTATGAGAGATATTGCTGCTAGTTTGGAACAAGGCTATGCTGATGAATTTGTCACTGGCTTCATCAACAGTCTCTTTAGAACAAATACTCCCATATATGATGATGCATTTTTATTTGAACAGCTCAACAGAATATAAAAGTTAGTTTCTACCATAATGACATATCAAAAAAATGGATTTTTCACAGTTTTATGTAACATTACCAAGCAATGCTCAGAGCGATCCGAGTAACTCGGCTTCAAATTTTAGTATCAGGTTGCCTCATAGATTGATTTTGCAAGGTGAATGGGAATGTGCACTTTGTGAATTCATCTACCCAAATACGTGGTTCAATATAACACCCAGTGATAGTGTAATAAAATTTTATGATCTCCAGACCAATACTAGGCAATTACTAAAAGTACCTTCTACAAGGTATGAATCTATAATAGATTTAATTGAAGCTATTCAACAATCCATCAGGTTGTTGAGTGAACAGGAAAAAGTTCCATATAATGAGTTTATCGAATTTTCATATAGGAGATTAGCCAGAGCAGTTGTCCTGAAAGTGAACTTGACTAGAATCAAGAGCATAAAATTAAGTGATCCTTTACTCTACCTGTTGGGCTTTGAGAAATCACAACTAGAAACAACTTCATCTGAAAAATTGAAAATTGCTGCTGCACACCCTGCTGATATGAAGGCTGGTCTCGAAACTATGTACGTTTATTGTAACATTATTGAACAACAGATTGCTGGTGATATTTTAGCCCCCCTCCTCCGTATTGTTAATATTGAGGGAGCTTTTGGTGACATTATAGATAAGATATATATAGCTCCTCACTACTTGCCTGTACTGGTAAAAGATATCGATTCTATCGAAATTTCAATTAGAACAGATCAAGACAAACCTATAAAATTTGTCACTGGTAAAACAATTGTGAAGTTACACTTTAGAAAGCGAAGTTTATTCTAGAAATGCAAGTACAAAACATTACTATAACAGCTGAACTTGGCTGTCGACTCAATTTGGACTCACTTGTTAAAAAATTGGATGGCTCTAAACTGACTATAGGAAAATTCAGGTCACTGATTTGGCACCTCCATGATCCAAAATGTTGTCTACTATTGTACGAAAATGGCAAGGTCGTATGTGTGGGCATTATGGCAACTCAGCAGGCTGTGAAAAGTATGGATTATGCAGCAGAAATACTGCTCAAACTCGGTTATCAGCCAAGACCCAGGAAATTTAAAATGTGCAATGTTGTTGGGTCATACGCCCTAGATCACTGTATCAATGTTGAGGAATTCTATAACACTCATAGGGGTCAATGTGATTATTCTCCTGAATTATTTCCTGCACTGAAATATACAATCAACAAGCAGGGCTTATGTGCATTGATTTTCCATAATGGCAAAATTATTATTACAGGTGCCAAAACCTATAATGAACTACAAAAAAACTTCAAAGAGTTACTTGTCAGTTTTCAAAGTTGATGAGTAAGTACTAGTATGATTCAGTTACAGTACTACCCACTGGTATAAATATATCAAGTCAATAGGTGAAACATTCATTCTCTAAAATGGAGCCTTGCAACTTATGTGGGAAAATTCCTATGCATTCTGTGCATTATGCTGTGTGTAGATATGTTCAAGCTGGAAGATATAGAGAATTGGGTGCTGATCCTTCGCCAATTAAAAGAATGAAAAGGCTGATGAAGAAAGAATCGACCTGGGATCACAACTATACTAGAAAAAAGTAAAACAACATTTATTATGTGTACTTTCTATGGAAGTACTGGCGCCACACGTGTACTAGCCTCCCCGCAGCTGGCGCTGGGACTGATCCTGTGATCAGTGCGAATGAGTACACAAATTCTGTTGATATATCACATGATTTATTGCTCATATTGATTGTTTATTCCATTTAGGCTAGCTATATAAAGCTTGAAGCGGCAGCTTCAGCTTTATTAGCTAGGCGAACTTCCCTCCCCCCAACAGGCGCGGCGGCGGGCGGCAGCGGCGATGCATATTAACAAATAACATAAATGGTAGAGCCCACACCAATTAAAATTTTCAGAACCCCTCGCACAAAATTTGGGCTTTTGTCTTAAATGGGTCGTGTTGGGTACCAATCGATAGATCTCATTGAGCTGATTCCGAAAAGTACCATATATGTCACATTATCTCAAGTTTTGATGGAGATGTGGGTGGGCCAAGTTTCGGCAACTTTTTTCTTTCTAGCCTAGGTGTGACGTCATGCTTTTTTCCATCCGGAAAAATGACGTCATAGTAGTCGGCGGAAGGTCGGCTATGTTTTGTACACTAGTCCCCGTTTTCTTTCAAAGATTTTATGTGTACTAAATTTCCTATCTTTAACAGGGGGTAGTCCCCAAAACGCTCCTAAGGGGGGGGTCTCTATACTACTGAGAATGTTTCCTAGGCCTATTTCAGCCATATCATTGGTGATTTTTGAACGTGGTCAAAGATTCCTGGCGGTTCCTTCGATATTTTGTCTTCGCTTAATATTATTTGCAGTTTCTTGAATTTTCATTCGTTCTTGATTCAATTTCTAACTTTTTCAGCTTTCTTGGGACGAATTAGAATCAAAAGTGAACAAATTACGGCAACGTTTGATAGAAAAACAGGCCGCCGACAAAATAACGGGTGGTATAGAAAATACGCCGAATCCGTACGCCGCGTCAGCCCCCAACGCGCCGATCGTTAAAAAAACAGCGGATACGTCGTCATTGACCAAGTCGAACGATAAAGAAAAAGCTAAACGGGAAAATTCCTCGGAAAACGATAAGCGCAGAAGTATGTAAAGCGCGAAAATTTTCTAAATTTTAGTCGTTTGAAAGTATGGTTTTTAATGATAGATATTTGACATTTTGTAGAAATTGTGCTGGTTGAACATTAAATTCCTTTTTCCATAGATAACGATCAGATAAAACAAGACGACGAAATCGTCGATCGTCAAAGAGGTAAATTCAGCTGTATAATATAGATATGTGGCTTATTCTTCAGGAATGCCCCTAAAAGTACTGTTTCATATTTTTATAATTTTCTGGCAGAGCACATTTGCAATTTTCCTAACTTACTCAACCATTGGCGGATCCAGAAATTTTTTTCGGGGGGCGGTGCCCAAAATTATATATTCTTCCAAAAAATCAAAAATTTTTCAAATTTGCCTATATGTAGGTAAAAAAATCGTATACCCCCTAAATCCGCACTTGTACTCAACTAACTCAGCAATGTTTCGATTTCGACTTGACAAAATCGTTGCGTAGCTAAATGGGGTAGCCATAGGCCTATCTTTTTTGGTCAAAATATGAGAAATGTTAATTTTTTGGTATGAAATACTTAATTTTTAACGGAAAAAGTGTCCTTTTTGATACATACTTTCACGGTTTTCTAGATGAAAATAACTATTTTTAAACTATTCAGCCAAAAAATTTGAAATTTTCTATTCCCAATGGCCTCTCAAGCCAAAAATTTTGTGCAATCGATCTACAAAAAAAGTCACGTGAAGCCCCTTCGAACCTCTCAGTTCTGAAATGTCGATGGTGACCAACATTTCGGTTCAAATCATAAAATTTTTCGTGCGTATAATTTCTCATCCATCAGAAAACGTTTGCCTTGAAGATGCATAAAGTAGAAAAAAATTGACCTTCGTTCAAAGGAGTTTTTTGTTACTTCTCGTTATTAGGAAATGGTTGTCATTTCAGAAAGAAGAAGTCGAGTAATTTGGCTTTGAGACATTGATTGATATAACGTTTGAGATTAGAATTCGTTTTCAGTTTATGAAAAGTTTGAGCTTGAATTTTTGCTCCGGACCCTCATAACAAAAAAACACAATCATTAATCCAACAAAGGCAATTTTTAGGATCGCCCAGATCTTATTCCTCGTCGCGTAAGAAACTCAAATCGTCGCCGAAAAGTCGTGAAAGTCGAAAATTGGCCAAAAAAGAACGTAATAAAAGTAAAGAGAATAATCGAGATCGCTCTACAATTCGTCCAGTTGCCGTTATTCCTATCGACGATGAAATTGAAGAAGACTTCGAAGCGCCACCGGTTAAACGACGTACGAAAATGATGAACGGAAATAGTATCGACGATTGCGAAAGATACGAAGTGAGAAATTTGTAATTTTTGTTTCGTTGAAGTATTTTTGCTGCAGCAATATAAATTTTGAAAATTTTTCCTCCATGTCAGAGGCGACGTTGGTGACGTTTTTTATTGAGCTGTTTTTCGTACTAAATATTGAGTGGAAATTAAGAGCTACTTTGTATTCTTGCTATTTATTCCTAAACTATGTCTCGCTTAGGATTAGAAATTTATGAAGTATGACACTGACCATCTTTTGACTAAAAAATCCTACGTAGGACAAAAGGTTTTTACTTTCTTGTCATTCTTCAGTTTAGAAAAATATAAAAACAGTCTATTTTTTCTAGAATCGTAATTATTATCGAAAATCACCCAGATCGCCATCCAGACATAGAGACAAATCGTCGAAAAAATATCATTCGCGGTCGAGATCAAGATCGCCACCGTCGCAGTATAAACGTTCGAAAGGCGGTGATTTGAAACGTTGACGGAACGGAAAAACCGCCCGATTTGAAGTTTTTCCTTATTATTGAATGTAAATTTCAAAATCAGAATATTATTTTTCTCGTGAATTTATACAATACCAGGCGGAACTCACATGTCTTCGGTAGCACAATGAAGACGATGGTCATACTGATATTCATGCGATAGTTGTCGATCATGACTTTTTACTTTGTTTCGACTTGCAGTATGACTAGAGTTGATTATACTATTCATATGGCCGAGAATGGGGAAAATTCGGAAGACACTTTACCAATTTCTACAAGTTCGCTGGTATTGTATGGTATATTTTTCTCGTATACATGATCTATGCGGTCATATTTAATAGTAATTGTCGCGATGTCTGTAAATTCGTAACGGAATTAAAGAATGCAGTTACAATTTAGCGGCCTGAGGAACGTGTCCCGAATACAGCGAAGTCTCACTACAGCGATTCTCAAAACGTGCATCAGAGTAAACGCACACATGGTTTTTGTAATAAATATACAAATTATTTATACCAAAACCGTCTTTGCTCAGGGTGTATTTTTACTTGTATTTGGCCATCTAGCTTCAGCTTTGTGCTGCAGTTACGGTAGGTTTGTACGAACGGACAATTCTGAAATCACAAAAAGAACCCTGTCGGAAAAATATTTTTTTAAAACGCTGGAAAAAATACAACAAAATTGTAAGGGTTCTCGATTAAATTGTTTTGTATGGAGCCCAATTGCAAAAAGAATAAATTAATGAAATAAAAAAAACAAAATGAGATGAAATATCTAACGCCCAATTTTCATTATACTTTTACTTGTCTCAAACCACGCGTTTCCTGATGTCCTCGAGACGAAAACACAATAAGCGATACAGGGAGTTACGGTATGATAAGACAATAAACGAACGACAATAGGATTTCACCGACTGCTTCACTAGGCGTCCATGATACACGCTTGATTTCACACAAATTTCGAAAACCCGGATTTAAAATGAAATACGAAAAGACTAAATTATTTCATGCTTTCTTTGCCTTTTATCCTGCTTCCTGTTGACCACACCCTTGATCCGTGGGGGGTCCGCTTCCAAAATCTTCTTCCAACTAATCGTCGCTTCTTGCTTCCATGTACTGTATGCTTACCTAACCACACCTTTTATGCTTCCTAACTATAGTATGCTTTACCATGCATTTCTGTGTTATGCTTAGCTTCTCTGTCTATGTGCTTCGAACTTATGGTAGGCTCAGCTACGCCTACCTGCTTCCTTATTAAGTAAGCATGTATATGCTTCTGTAACACACATATTGTACATTGTGAATTTACACTGATGTATTAGCACCTATATTACAAAATGAATAAAATAATTATGGAATAAAGACAGAACAAAAAACAAATAATAAAGAAACAAAAAGCAAAAAATAGAAGGAAAGTAAGCAACCTGAAACATTAAACAAAAGACCATTAAATGGCTGAAAATAAGACTAAGTCAATAGGCGTGTCCCAATAGAGCGAAACTCAAAACAGCGATTCTCATTACAGCGAAGTCTCAATACAGCTGTACCCTCCTCAAAAATTTGGGGATGCCCCTGTTTGGTTGGAAAGTGTGTTAATGCACTCAGCTGTAGAATATACCTTTTCACAAACATGACAAATTTTTTTGGGAAAGAATGAAAATCCAATTCAACGAAAGTGAATTTTTTCCAACTTTAACCCAAGTTCTCAAAAATCTATAGTCTGTTTTTTATAAAATGCTTCCAAATAGGAAAGTGACACAAATCTCGTTTACATAGAGCTCTTACTGTAAAATATTTTACTTGAATAATCCTTAAAGGTTAGGTCAGTATGCCGACAAATTTCCTCTCATAAATGATATATTGTTTATCAGCTAATTGTGGAAATCTGAAATAATACTTGCTTTCCACTTTCATTTTTTAGAAGCATTTCAAGAAAAACAGACAATAGTTCACTTCGTTTTCTAGCTTGGCAACTATCCAAGCAAGTATATTCTTCTTTTTTTCTGCTCTATCAGGGCATTTTCTAATAAACTAGTCCTCCACCTCTTTTTAGTATGCCTCAGCCATGCATGGAACCTTCGTAGAAGCACATTGATGTTCTAAATTTAGTCATCTTCACATCAAAGAAACGATAAAAAACAATCTTAAAGCTATGAATTCTCACTTTCCATAAAAGTAGAGGATGTGAAAACCACATAGAACATGAAACATGTTGTAAACAGAGTGTAAAGTGACCACTTCCATTAAATTCATCGTGATCAAGAACCCCCTCAACCCAAAAAAACCGCAGAAATACCTTTGTTCACATTCAATACAATTTCAGGTTTAAAGTGATCACATTCATTAGAGTCCCCGTGGTCAAAACCCCCTTCCGCAAAAAGTCACGAAAATACGGTTGTTTACACCCGAGATAATTTTTTTGTGCAAAGTGATCCATTGAATTTCCCATGGTTAGAAACCTCTTCCCACAAAAATTGCAGAAATACATTTGTTTACACTCAAAATAATTTTGTGTGTAAAATAATTGCATTCATTAAATTTGTCACCTACAGACGAAAAAAAGCCATCATGGTCATGTCCCCAAGATGTGACTTGCCATGTCACATTAAGAGGAAACTGTGTTAATATGACTGGGGCCCTGGGCCTGGCCTTTGCCTGTTTAACCTAACCCGGTGAGTACTGGCTATAGAAGGAACTATAGGTACTGTGGTGCTGCTCTGGGGTTATTGCTGTAATGCAAGGACAAGGCCACCAGGTTAGGGGTGAACAAATATAGGTCCAGCCTGTATAGACAATGGACAGGGCCACCAGTAAGATGACCTAGGCATTGAGATCCCGATTGTGAACTAAAAGGTCCCTGTTGACCCGACGTCAGGGAAGGGGTGTTGTTGATAACTAGGGGAAAAACTAGGGAGGAAAACCGACGGAATGCCCTTAACTACCCCTAACACTAATATATCATGAAACTTATTTAGTCCGGCTGGGGAGGGGCTATGGCAAACAATCGGGTGGAAACACAGGTCACAGTGGACGGCAGAGTGGGGTTGGGAGGATCGGCTACCTTCGAATGGAGAATGGCTAATGGAGGCTAAAACGACGTCCGGTAGACAGCTTTGTTCAAATGACAATCGACGTGAAGGATTGGTAACAATTAAGACATGGTCTGGGGCAGAGACGACGGGTAACAATAAAAATATGCAAATAAGGCGCACTGTGAAGGGGATGGGGAAATGAGAGAGACACTGATAAGCACGGGCGAACCAATAAACGAAAATAAGATGACGCACGGGAAGCTAAACACAAGGGAAAACGCTGGATAACCCAGAAAATGAGCCATAACATAGAGCAAGACGCGATTATAAGCACTTGACGCCTACAGTAAGACTGGGGCGGAGTTAAGGACACCCAGGCCAAATTCTGCAGATTTTTCTCTGCCAAACAGGGCCTGTGTGCACATAGGCACTTGCCTAGTTCGAATACATTTAGCATTGGGGCCGCTTTGGTGCCTGTGCTAAACATATGAGCATCTTTTAGCAAAAGTTCCCACAGCTATTTGTTCGCATCAGCAGGAGTGACGCTCGATTTGTTGACACAAGGGAAATGTAATGTGACCCAAAATAGCTGTGACAAGGAGTGCCCTTCGATGGAACTCATGCTAATCGGGCATACTGTAGCCGAAACAAATGCATGAAAAAACACAGATGAAACAGAAAAGCATAAAAATGACAAATGATCAAAATAATAAAGCATTAACGTAAAAAGGAATCACGTGACGTTGATGATTTTGATCGGCACGTGACAAATTCTCCATGGTCGAAAACCCCTCTCAAAGAAAAATCACGAAAATACGCTTGTTTACACCCGAGATAATTCTTTTGTGTAAAATGACGCATCCATTGAATCTCCAGCACTTGAAAACTTTTTCCACGAAAAAATCACAAAAAGACGCTTGTTTATACGGGAGATAATTTTTTTATGACAAGTGATTGCATTCATTAAATTCCATGTGGTCGAAAACCCAAATCACGAAAATGGGCTTGTTTTCACCCGAGATAATTCTTTTGTGTAAAATGACACATCTATTGAATTCCCCGCAGTCGAAAACCCCTCCACAAAAAAATCACGAAATTACGTTTGTTTACACACGAGATAATTTTTTTGTGACAAGTGACCGTATTCATTGAATTTCCCATGGTCCAAAACCCCTTGCCTCAAATAGTCACGAAAACATGCTTGTTTACAGCCGGGAAAATGTTTCGTGTAAGGTGACCGCGTCCATGAAATTCCCAATGGTCGAAAATGCTTGCAGCCCAGAAATTGTAATAAGGCTACCGGTTCAATTGAAACTGCAAAAAATTCGGGCACCCTAGTACATTATACCTAGTACAAAATTGTCAAATTTCGCGGTTCCGGGGTCTTTGGATTGCATGGAGGTCGTATTTTAAAAAAATAGAAAATTGCATTTGAGATTGCATCCCGAAGATGCTTAGGCCGAGGTATGGAGCTTGGATGTGGTACACCCATTGCGGAGCGTGGTGGAACTGGGGGCCCTTAAAAAGTGCATTTTTTGCGTGTTTTTGAGGCCCCACCGAGCACCACTTTCAGATAAAGGCGAAATGACAAAAGCCACCATATAGTTTGCCCCTATGCCCGATATTATGAAAAACCCGAAGGTTCTAGCTCTTACCGTTTTGGCTCTAGGATGGGGAATATGAAGTTTTGGGCCCAAGTATATTATTGGTTGACGCTATCGCGCCACCTATGATAAACAAACCAGGATAAAAAGCTGTAATGCCATGAAATCACATGCTATAAAGCCATAATGTCAGAAATCTGACGATAGATGCCAAAATGTGTGACAACCAGCATCTGCCAGATCCAAAGGAGGAACAAATGGGCCATATGTGCCAAAACGTCTACCCCTCCCAATCTCAATGTTTCCATTCTAAAGATAACTGTTTTGGATATTCGTTATTTTGAAAATCTGTTCTGATACTTCGCTGTATTGAGAATCGCTGTTTTGAGCATCACTGTATTGAGAGCTCGATGCGTTGAGAATCACTGTATTGAAATGTCACTGTTTTGAGAATCGCTGTAATGAGACTGGGCTGTAATGGGAATTGCTGTTTTGAGACTTCGCTGTTCTGAGAATCGCTGAATTGAGACTTAGCTGTATCGAGAATCAGTGTTTTGAGTCTCGCTATTTTGAGTTTCGCTGTTGTGTGTTTCGCTGAATAGGGGTGAAACCTCCCAATCTTAATTTTTCCATTCTGAAAATTACTTTTTTGAAAATTCGCCATTTTGAGAATCTGTTCTGAGAGTTCGCTGTTTTGAGAATCACTATATTGAGTTTCGGTTGTTGCGTCTTTCGCTGAATAGGGGTGAAACCTTCTGACTATTATGTTATAGAAGAATGCAACAGCGTGGAATACTACACTTGAAATTATACACTCAGGCGCTCAAATACTTTATTTTGTAATACAAACTCAATCGGCTTCAAATATTGCTAGAAATAACAGTGAATGTGTGTAATTCACTGCTCAGCAGTGTGAATTGTTGTTGGGACGTGAAATTTTCCGAAACTCTCATGCGGGTGGTAAAATTTCAATGCACACTATATTGTATCATTCGTCGGACGGCGATCTGTACAAAAATCGACACTGGCCGGGCGAAAAGTAGCAATTTCGGAAACGTACGACCGAAGCCGGCAACGATTTGAAACTGGGTGATCGAACGATTCGCGGCTTTTCGACCGCTCGTTTGACGAAAATGGATCCGCTGGCCAAGGACGGCATTTTCTGGAAATAAAATCGGCAGCGTCTACTCAGTATTTTTTTGAAAAATTTTTTTTAGTTTCTTCGCTTAGAAATCGTTCAAAATTATTTCTGATTTGTATTTTCGAACGTTTCTCATTAACTTGCATCTTATTCCTCCAAAAAACCGACATTTTTTGCAAAAATTTCCGAACTATGACCTGCTTATAAATAAATATTTAAGGGAGTTTACAAGAGCCAAGCAAGAGCATATTTTGTTTTGTCCGCAGATAGTACATTTGAATTCTTTATTTGATATTTTTCCTAGATAAGTTAATCCAGATTACAATGGATTCGAAAGGACCGTTGTGTTGCAGAGTCTTTTTGTGCTTCATCATTCATCAAGCACATTTCTTATCATCACTGTGATCAGTTAACTGTTCGACATCTTAATTGATTGCATAATTCTGTAAATCACAAGCTTCTACATCAACAACTGTTTCGGCAAATTCATTGTCATCATGAATTTCGGGTTTGGTTCGTGCAGATGTTCCAACTTCCATTTGATCGTCAAAAATTGTCAGAATGTAGATTTTGGTGACTACCGAGATTCTCAGCATTTCTCTTCTTTTGGTTAATGCAGAAAAAGTCTGCTAATTTTCGTGAAGTTGTCATAATTTGTGGCGTGGAACTAGGAAATGAGGGAGCAATGCAATCGTTGTTGTAAAATAATGAAGCAAAAAGGGATTTTCTGGGAAAAGAATCTGAATCTAAGGGATTTTCTGCACATATGATTACGGCTGACAATCTGACATACAAGTATGAACTTGACCATCAAAGAATTCTTACCCAAAGTGACGCCCTAAAAAAATTTCCCTCAATTTTAAAAAAATTCCTCAAAAATGGTCGATTGAGGAAAAATGCGCGTCTACTGCAGTTCATCTTTTATCTTTCGAAGAGCTAGAACCTAAAGTTTAAATCTGTAAGTTTGAATCTTTCAATGATTCCGAGTTCCGATTTGCATTTGGAAATTCAATTTCACTGTAGTCAATTTGTTGAGAAATGGCAGATGTGACGAACCGATGAAGGTTTAATTCGGAAAAATAGTAAACTGAGAATAACTTTCACGTCCATTGTTGAGAGTGGCCAAAGCAGCCACCTCAACTACGAATTGTTGCAAAAAGAGATCGCCTTTCCCGTTGTTGCTCGGTTGGCTCAGTTGGTTAGAGCGTGCGGACGGACGCCGCAAGGTCCCGGGTTCAAGTCCCGGTCCGAGCTTAAATTTTACTGAAACACCTAGTAGCGGGAAAAGGTTGCCTCAACACCATGAGCGATAAACAGATGAACAGACAACCTGGTCAAATGCATTCAAGTGTCCGCTACAGCTCTGCCTAATTCGAAAATGGTTACTTTGGTCTCCACTTTGCCATAGAAGAATTCCTGCTTTTCCTAGAGTATGAAGTTTTTCTTTATTTAAAATTTGTGTGTTGGATTGAACCTACTTTTTTGTTTCTGCATCTTCGAGGTGAACACAGTATAGCATCATGCATTTGATGAGTAAATATGATTGACGTGTTTTCGCTGTCATTCACAAATACATTAATGTACAAAAAAATTATATTCTCTGCGGAATGGTAAAAATTCGGGTTACTATTATGGGATGTAGGAATTTTTTTCAGTATCCTGACATCAAAACAACCTCGGAATGTGCAAATTTCGAAACCCTGTCATTACGAAAGTATCGATCAGAAAGTTATATGGTTTGTTTTGTCATGCTCAATTACAGTAATTCAAATTTCCAAAGTACGCAAGAATCACTCTTTACAGCAATTTTGTCGCCGTACGCTTTTTTGCGGAAGATCTAGGTTTCGAAATAGCTATAATGTGTGCTTTTTGAGTCATTCTAAAGCGTTTTTCAACGCTCAAAATCCAAAAATTCGAACCAAAACTTGAAAATATTTGAATTTTTATCGTGTATAAATTAAGCTAAAATATTTTTTCGGCAAATTTAATAAGTTTTTGAAGAAAACTCAAGCGCATTGTGGGTAATTCAAGGTCATAATTGGTATCAAAGCAGCATCGAAATTTTAATTCGACCATTTCTAGTTTTCAGGAAATGTAAGGAATTTTTTTCTTAATTAATCAGCTTGTACACACCATTTTGCAGATCTCAAAACGCCGATATCAGGAACACATTTGTTTTTTCTTAATATTGAGAATTCATGAAACGCTAGTCGACTTTGTCCTGACGTCATGACGTCGTGCATTGCAAGGTTAAAATTAGTATGATTCAACTCGTCGCGTTTTTTCCTGAGCCTCAATGTTACTTTCCTTCTATTTTTGTTCAAATGCATCTCTCCAGTTTCAAATAAAGTAGGAACCTAAATTATTTTCACTAGAGCATGATCCAATCAAACTGAAAACAATTTCATAGATTCCTTTTGAAAAATTGATATCCGACTTCGAACCGCATATGCCTAAAGTTTTTCATGAAATTCATGATGCGCAGATAGCTAAGATTTTTTCGTAAACTTTCAAATCCATGGAATAAGGAAAATTTACTGATAGAGTATTACAGTATGGGGGCACAGTCATTTTTGACATACAG
Organism: Romanomermis culicivorax; assembly: GCA_963922205.1. Classification (NCBI taxonomy): domain Eukaryota; kingdom Metazoa; phylum Nematoda; class Enoplea; order Mermithida; family Mermithidae; genus Romanomermis; species Romanomermis culicivorax. Next base: position 1,987,385 of record CAWUHX010000002.1, read on the forward strand.
AGTTACTACAATAATTTTTCGCTCAAAACTACGACTTATTAGATACCAATCGATAGGTCTAGTTAGGGTTTATCCAAAAACATAATCTCAAATGGCCTATCTGAACTTTCGAAGAAGTTTTGGATGGTTAAAGTTGGCTTGACATAATTTTCCTTTCTGCTAATGTGTTGTTGCAGACCTGCATAATTTCAATTTTCAAAAAACAGACCCTTATTCCCACAGACATGATTTTCCATGTATGTATCTTAATTTGAAAAATTCAATATTTCTTCGGCCGATGATTAGGTGGTTTGATTGAATTATGGTCAGATGGAAATTTAATCAAGACAGATTAAAACGTCTCAAAACTAATTTTGAACTTTTTCGTATTACAGAAGGATTAACCTGAATAATTCTTGATAATGAGTTTTATAGGAACATATTATTTATTCTATTATGTGGGTGGTAGAATATAGAATGCAGAAATTTATTGAATAATATTTCATTTTCTTGGCGTTGGGGTACTTCTCGAGAAATATAATTATTCTATGATAACTTCCAGTCTATTGGCATCTATTGTAGTCTCTTGGCTTCTAAAATGAAAAAATGTGACAAGTTATATGCTGGAATTTCAAAAATTTTTCATGTGGGGCTCTTATTGCAGACTTGCTCAAAAAATCGTTTTTAGACTTATTTGAGTACATAAGTTTTCATTCCTATACAAGCAGGAAATGTCGAATAGTACTTGCTTTTCCCTTTTAATTTCGGCAAGCATTTCAAGGAAAGCAGACTATAGCACAGTCGAACAAACCTCAAAATCATTATCGACGTCCAATGACGATTGACCGTAATTTGGCCTCGCTAAAGTCACTTTTGTACTATATATTATTACGTGGCATGTTAATGCTATTATCAATAACATGGTAGACTGTAGTTAATGGATTCCGAGTACAGTAATAAAAATACGACCTTCGAATCGAAATATGAGCTAGAAATCGTAAAAATTTGAGTAAATGGAGACCTAATGAATTAACAGTCTTTTGTAGCTCAGTTGACCGGTAGATTTATGATGCTGATCACTATCATGAATGAATGAAGAAATTTTCAATCAAAAAACCCCAATTTTTTACGAACTATCTGAACAAAGAAAGTGTGGGTTGAACAAAACATCGAAAAATATGGCTCAGGTCAAGAGGTAGTGTAGAAATTTCACTCAAGTTGAATATGACACATGGCTCACGAGATAATCAATAATTCAAATGTTTTATTTCTACCTACTGAGGAACCTGAAAAAATGAAACAGTGCTTATTTTCCGCAACTACTGCATTTTGGGTGGAAAACAAGCATTTTTGACCTTTTTTTGAAATATTTCGGAAAAACAATTTTCATCAAAAGCCAACTTGTGCCAAGTATATACTCCCCAGAAAAACCAACGGCTCCCTCCTCCATCAGCGGGTCCTGACCTCAGAAATTCCCTTCCGAAAAGCCCGGAATGTTCGAACATAGGATTCGTTACAAAAATGTCTAATCAAAAATGGTTTATCGCCCAACAACTTAATTTCTTCTATTTGGACTCAAGATGCTACTTAATTTCGTTTTTTTCCAAACTAGATCGTGTGTACGATTTAAAATTAACTTTTTCGTGGCAAATGCCAAGTTGTTTTTGAAGTCATTTGGCTTCTTTTTGTGTTCCAGATCACCTTATTAAGGAAAAATGTGCTGTCAGGAAATAACATGGCCATGGACCGGATCTTGCCCAGATTCGGATAGGCTGAAAATCACGTGACCCAGATTTTCCGGATTGATGGAAAATCTGGGTCACGTATTACAATAACTATAGGTGGTACTGTCTTAGTTCTGTATGTAAATTTCCCTTTTTTCTCTTTTTCTTCTTTTTCTGATACATGATAAAGTTATCATGTGGTGACAAAGTGTGAGTTTCAATCAGTATTCAAGATCGTGGTGCTCCCATCTTTTTCATTCATTTTCACTTGAGCATTGGAATGAAGAAAACATACCAATATCTTTAGCTAGTGGTGATCATGCATCTGAAAGTCAACGTTTTCTGTTTTGAAATTGTAGTCCGATCTGCTGAAGGATGCCGCATAAACTGGTTGTGTTTTATTTACATGAATGAATATCTTTTTCTCTTTCCAAGACTCATTTAGAAAAAATGGAATATTGTGTTTTTATCTCATGTTCACTCATTATTAACCTCCAGGAAGAAGTTCCCTTTATTAAATATCAGAAATTTTGATTTAGTGTCTTACATTGAAAAAATGAAACGTCCTTTTTTGGCAGACGCTATCCATTTCATTCTGTTACAGTACATGAGAAATGTTGGATCGATGAATTCGAAACTCAAGAAGATCAAACTCAGATCAGACAATAGAGAGCACAAGAGCAGATGTATGCAATACGCGTACTTCATTCATAAGGTAGTGTAAGGATGAACCCATGTTCTATCAATGATCTTTTAAAGACCTGACCCTGAAAATCAAGATCAACTGAGTCAGAATCTGCACTGGAATACACATAGCATGACTCGTTGGCTCGACTATCGACCATCAAAAGCTTGACAGTCATGCTGAGTAATTAGATTCAAATTCGCAAGACAAACTTCAAAACTAAACAAGCATGAAATCTTTCAGAATGGCTGGTTCAAGGATTTTCATGTGCAAGATATCCTTTGCAAGATCTAAATAAAAGATTTTATGTAACTCTTGCTTCCCACTATCTGCTGACATGAAGATCTTGCCTGGATTGTACTACTACTCAGTGAAGGGTTTTCGGCTATGCAGATTCTGAAACTGCCCTCAAATCAAGGGTAAACGTATCCAGGGTGAAAAGTATAAAGTGACTCTGACATTTGGGTTTATACAGAGGAAGTTCAGAAGTTCTTATAGACCCTAGCAACAATCCAAGATTATTTTCTCGTGATCAAACTCCGCGAAGCTTAGCCCTGAAACACCTTGGGACTACAGCACACTCTAGCGCCAGAAAGAAGTCGCTGACTTCAGACCTTAACTCATCATTTCCATTTTTATGATGACTTTCTCTTCTCTCTTGCTCATTTTCCTTCGTCGTCTTCTCAATTATTGTTGAGGGAGTCAAATCTGCTGGGGCTAAGCGACAATTTGCTGGGGGTCAATCAAAGTCTGCTGAGGGGTCGAAAACCCCCAAACCCCCCACGTGCATGTATAGTTCCCAAGAATTTGGTTCGACGAAATTTTTAATCAATACTTGAATATCCCACACATTTTATTGAAATTTGAAAGATTTCCATGGTCTGCTGATTTCAAAAATTTATTTGGAGTCACTTGGAATTTTTCGTGGGGTCAACATGCGTCTACCTGGATTCGATACCCTTAAATTAACAAAATGTGTTATCGTAATCATACATCTATAACAAATAAAACTTTGAGGAGTCAACCGATTCTTGACTGAACTTTAACCACACACAACTCTATCAAAAATGGTGGTACATTATTTTAAATCATACTTTCAAACATCTATCAACCGGACCTATCGATCGATACCCAATTTGCTACGTTTGGGAAAAAAAGATCCTGCACACCTCAAAAAGTCATTCTTTTCATGGTCTCTTTTGCGGTACCTGGGTCAGTGCCGAATTTGAGGATGCAGAAGAATTTTATTAATCTAAAGTGTGTCCGATTTATAAACAAATGAACTAGATCAGAAAAAAAAGGAAAAAATTCACACAAACTATAGTCTATTTTTCTTGAAATACTTGTAGGTAATGAAATTAGAAAAGCAAGTACAATTTAAAATTTTCACGATTTCCCGCCATTGTATATGTAACGTTGAACCCGAATTTTTTGAGCATATTCAAAAACCTTTCGAATAAAAAATTCTACAATAGAATATTTATACATAACGGCAGTACTAATTCTTGTCATTTTCCATTTACAGATATTTTGCACAAATGAATATTTCAGTTTGAAAATAGTACGAATCTAACTTCTAGAGTGGCTTAACTACTTGCCAGATCCACACGCAGACGTATCTGAAATACTGTACGAGCAGATAATATAAGTGCAAAAATTGCAAATTGATCTCAAGCCGAGCGCAAAACATCAAATGAACTAAAAGCTCCTCATATTATTATAGAATTCCAATTTCATTGGAAAGACGGATTAAGCAACAACAAGTCCATATAAAAACTCGCCTCATGTGCAAACTCGTAATGAAAAAGATTAGACATTCGAAGATAGAAACAGTAGTTGATCTACAAAAGCATAAAACTGATAACTCTTTCAGTATAAAAGCGAAATCGTATTTCTTGTTAACTAGGATAATGCGAACTTTTCTTCGAAATTCTTGTAAGTTAAATGAAGAGAAAAATTTTGATCTGGTTCTTACAAGGAAATTTAAAAAAAATTGTTCTCCGTTAATGTGACAGAATTTCATCATTTCACTGCGGTGGGTGGTCTAGAGAAAGATGATCGACATAGAACGTCAGCGAGTCAATTTAGATTATTTATGATTTTTTATACCTTGAAATTTCGTATTATTAATATCTACAATATACTACAACCTTCACTCATTCACAGTGAATCATTGCCTTATAATGTCAATCTTCACTTACTTTTCAGTAAGCAGCAGAATTGCGCTGAATATAAAGTGGAAGCACTACGAATATGAACTGGAATTATTCAAAAAATCTTGTTGTTTCCAGGAAAATTCGGAGCTTCTTTGACAGAGATCTGCATAAAGATACGAAATCTTAAATGCTCATTATAATTAAAAATGATGAAGATGATAAAGTGATGGTCGCAAAAAGTCACAAAAAATAAGTGGTTTTGCATAATCTATACTATAGTCGATTTATATTGAAAAAAACAAAGATGCAAAACAGAACCAAAAAAGTAAGTTCAATTTTATACACAATTTTTAAAGAATGACAAACTTTATACTGTATGAAAACGCTAAATTTCTCCATGACAATAGGAATTCCCAAGATCATCGAATTATGCTTATGCACTTTCATTTGGATAGAACTGTGTTGGACACCTGGGTCTTATTCGAAAAATTTTGATCATTCAAAAATGTTACAGGAAAAAATTTTCGGCTATTCTGTTTACTGCTCATGAAATTTTGTTCATTCATTACAGTAATAAGTTTTTACCAGTTTTTCTGTATTGAACTTACTTTCATGAGATTGCTGTATGGATTATTTTAATATTAATGGAGTATGTAATCAGTCTGTCAATTTCGATCACACATGAAATTCTAGTTTAGGATACTATCTTCTGCTCTTTTTGAAATTCCTGTTAATATCAAAAGTGACATTTTTTTTCTATTTCCTACTAAATCATTTTATAAAAAAACATATTATAAATTAATTTGGCAATGGAACGTGAAAGGCTTGAAGGTCATATTTTCTTAAGTTACTGTAGGGCAGAACATGATATACACCGGCCAACATGATATACAGTTTGTAGAATGATTGTGTCATACTTTGAACTAAACAGTACAATTTTCCACAACCGCCTTAGCTGTGTGAGGCGATACAGGGGGTGTAGAAAGTATAGCAGATGACTCAAATTCGAATAACGTGATGGGTGATACAGGAGCAGTAGAAAGTATGCTCAATGATGTAATACGATCCGAGCTTCAATGTGTAAAATTTGACTTCCATGTAGAAAGTACGCCCAAAGCTTCAACCCATAAAATTCTACTTCCACATGCCTGAAGCTTCAACAAGTAAAATTCGACCTCGATGTTCGACGACCGACTCAGACGTTAAAATTAATGACACAATGTCTCTCAAAAAAAATTTTTTAAAATAACGCCAGAGGGTCATAGAATCCAACGATCTAATAGTTTACTCATTTTTACGAAATTTTCGCAAGAAATCTTGTTGGGGACATTTGTTACATATTTGGGACACGTTTTTTGATGATTCCCTATGCTTAAGCATTGTTTTTGGGACACGTTTTTCGCTGTTTCGGGATATGATTTGTCGCTAATAGGTAAAAAATGTGTCTTGAACAAATTTTTTGGTGAAAATTTTGTAAAAAAATGAGTAAAACTGTTAGGTTGTTAGATTTTATGACCCTCAGACGTTATTTTTTTAATTTTTTTGAGAGACATTGCGTCATCAATTTTAATGTCTGAATCGGTCAAGAAACATTGATGTTGAATTTTACCCATTGAAGCTTTGGGTGTACTTTCTACACCCCCATATCGCCCCACAGGCTTAACGAAATTCAGATCGTATATTACATCGTCGACTATACTTTCTACACCCCTGTATCACCCCACACAGTTAAGTATATGTTTTGTACAGGGGTATCTTTTGTGTAACCCCTGTACAGACCCGTATGGCTACTAATTTGTCACAAAAATTTTATTAAACTAAACTGAATTCAAAAATTTGCTGACCTTCCTACCAACTTCAATTACTGACAATCAAGCCGAAACAATAGTGAAATGTCTGGAAAATGGAGTCACGTGGGACTAGAAACTCACAATCTGATTCATTGCCGACTCGAACACAATTTTTCCATGACGTTATACAACTTGTAATTAAAATTTTTTTGCCGATGCAATCGAAAAAAAACTTCTTGGAAACTTTCTAATACAGTACGTCTTATGTTCGCCACATTCGGCACATCACGTATTTGAGAAAATATAAGGATATAAAAAACTATCGGAAACCCTGCAGCGAAATTATGAAGAGCGAGGTAAGATGACAACGATACAGAATGGGATATATGGAGAAGCTCGAAAGAAAATGCATTAGAATAAAAGCATCGTCCTTGTGTCACAATTTGAATGTGCATATTGTGGCTGAAGCCAATGTGCCCGGGAGCCAACTTTTCATTATGATATGATGCAAATACAGTAAACAGAAGCAGCAGCGATTTTTTTCCTTGCAGATTTTAATATTAAATCCGGGCGGAAAATGAATAGCTTGATGCTTGATCAGATTATGATGATCTAGTCTCAAAATCAAAAACTTGAGGTAAAATGAATTGTTAATCGTGTTCGTTAATATACAGGAAATAGAATGAAGTTTGAAAATACAAGAGCCAGAAGGGGTCTACGTGGTCCCGCCTCTACCATAAAGGTTGTGAAAGTGAAACAATTCAGGTTAAAAAATGATCACTTTTCAATCGAACTCAGTTCTTAACAAGTCTAGAAGTGATACAAAATGTACGTCGATCGATAGATCTCATTAAGTCTATTCAGCGGCATAATTTAAATTGTTGCATCTCAATGTTTAAGTAAGTTATGAATCTCCAAAGTAGAAAAATTGAGAAAGAAGTTTTTTATTCAGAATTTTGTGACAAAACGAATAAAGTATAGCAAAGTACGTTTGAGAGTGAAGCCACGAAGGTAAGACTGTTGTCAGCAAGATGAGAATAAAAGCTGAGAAAGGTAACTGCTAGAATGCACTAAATTTGACATTTTCCCATGAATTTTCATCATTTTTTGCGATTTTGCCGATTTTAGATCTTCCTATCTCTTCAAGTATTCTGAGAAGATTTGTCAACGTTAGGTTACTCACCTTTCCAATGTCAAATCGCATTTTTTGAGGTGAGCCTCGACTAAAATTGTATACGAAAACGAAAACCTGTTTGTTTTTTTTGCGTACTGTAGCTACGTGGGATACCACTCTTTTTTACCTTTTTCCTCCTTTGAGAAAAACAGGCTGACTTGAAATTCAGGGAATAGATCTAGAGCGCTGTTTTCGCCAGCAGATTTCGAATTGAAAAACTCAGTAAAAAGTGTCATAACAATAAAATCCGAAAATTCTGATTAGCCGTCAAGCTAAATGGGTCCATAGGGCACTGCTGGATGCGACGCTTCCTTGACGACAACTTTCAGAAACAAAATTCAATTGATACCTCGTACTTGATAAGTATAAGATTTGAAGACTGTGCACCATTACTCCGACCTTCCTATCACCACCCCGAATAGTGCTTACACAATGGCATCAAACCGCGACTAGACTATCCTTAAGTTAGACTACTCCTTCATGAGTGTTAGTTTTGAAACGCAAAAATGCAGCTGTGATCTGATCTTCTCACAGTGGTACTTTCTCATAGTAAAAATTTGACAAAAAAACTAAAATGCGAAAAAAAATAAAAATCTTAAATGTCTGGTCTATAACTTGTTAAAACGAATGTTTACGGTGCAGATACTACATATAATCTTACAAAATATCGGACAATCCAAACAGCTGATGGTTCAATAATGGACTATAGTAAGTACTGGACCTCTGGGATGCAACGTTATGACATAGATATATGCTATAACATAGCACCACGAAGTGGGCGTCTCTAAATACATCCGAACCAGGGCATGTGACGTAATAAAGTGGTCCTCAATTTTGGGGTCTGATATAATCTGGGCGTCAAGCGTACAGTTGTTAAGCATAGCCAAGAGTTGCCCCCTACTATTATGGCTCTGTGGGACCCGAAAAAGGCCTGGATCGTTGGGTGCAATGGTTAAAGATAGGCACATGGCGCAACGCTTAAGCATAGGTAAGAAAAATGGCTCGTCGACTGTATTGCCTGATGGAAGGGATTGGGGTTTCTTCAATTTCTATATAATAATTTGCTTATGTTTTGTTCATCACTCCTCTAGCATCGGATACAGTAATTTTTCCCGATACAATCATAAAAAACAGCAATTTCACTTCGGAGAAATCTAAATTGGCTTCCATCGAAGTTGAAGCTTGTTTTCAAAAGGCCATGAGACCAATGAGACATGGTTTTTCAGAATGAAAATTCACATTTTAGGTAATTTTTTATGAAAATATAAAATTCATGTTTTCTAGCTTAGGAATTTTTGCTTGCTCTACTCAATGCCAACATCCGTTCTTATTATATTTGTAAATGATAAGTTTTGCCTCAGACTGATACTGTTGATAAATCTGAAGTTGTCGGAGAAACTGGCGAAAGTCTGTAAAAGAGCAGGTGACACATTCAGGGATTAACCTTAACCCGAAGTTCGCCGTCTGATTTCAGTTCCGAAATTGAAAAAAGTTGACAATTCTGTAAGATTTGGCGTTGAAAACCAACTTGAATTTCCCAATTTGAAATAGAAAGTGGACCAGAATCATTAAAACAGATTTTCTTACTTTATTGGACACGAAAACTTATGGAGCTTCCTTGTCTTGCAAGTTGAAATAATTATTATACGAACGAGCAAATTAATAGCCAGAAAAACAAAATTGGACATACAATGATTAGTAAATTAGAAAGAGGGGTTCTCCAGAGGAGATAAATTAATCCTGGGAAATCTGTGCGTATGTACTGAATACAAAAACTGTTAACTCAATATCTCAGCAACATTGAAAAAAACAACACATTTTTCGAGAAAAATTGATTTTTTTCAAACAAAAAATGTGGGTTTTCAAGAGGAATTGAAACACGCTAACACACAATTCTGATTGTTTTAAATTTTTATTCACGTGACGACGAAATTACGATTGGTTCAAAACCAGTAGTAGGCGTTTCGAGTGTTCCCGTTTTCACAGGGGTTTCGGGCGTGTCGACTGTGAGAATCGTTTGTGGATATAATTCTCATGTAATGCCAGCGACTGTGCCTTATTAGCCATCGTTGTAAGATTTCAGCCATTTGGTCGATTCAGCCATCAATTTTTCAATATTTATTTTAGTCAAACACTACCCAAAGCATGTAAAACTGAAAAAAACGAAAATTTACACTATAACAGTCTGAAAGAAGTGGTTTTAAATATCTCATTCTCTCTCTTCAAAATCACAGGCATGCAAAAAGTCTGTGTAAGTTGATACTTTCGAATAGATAGACATCAGGCAAAGTCTTGCGAATATAATATATAAATATTATGCATACATAAATAGGTCAATCTCGGTTAATAAGTAAAGAATCGTGATTGGAAAAAGCGACTATTTTGTTAGTGGTTTCTCAAAAATGTCAACTAGTCTTATGATTAGACTGATCTCCAATAGAATAATAATAAAGGTGAGCAAAACAAAAGGTCATTACAAGATAATTCTGCCCTGTTAATTGCTTTTGTAATTAAGGCCGCGAGTTCTCGAGTGGACCATAAATGAGGAAATTATAATTTTAAACGAAAAACTCTGTAAAAAGAGGCACATTAAATTAGAGGAAAAAAGTGTTTAGCGTTTTTAGCTTCCAGCATCCCTGTCGATCCTGAAGGAACGAGAAATTTGATTACTACACAAGGTGCATTTTTCACGTATAATGCACACACAGGAAGATTTCGATTATTTAACAACAAAAACGTCTTCTTTATATTCAATTATAAAATAAAATATCAGGAGGACAAGTCACCAGATGTAAATTCCAAATATTTATTAGTTACGGGGAATTCAACAGCCCATAGGCGTGACGCACTAATCTTTTTTGTCCATAGGCCACATTTATACAAAAATTTGCATAAATGTGGCATATTGTGGGATTGTGTGCCACCAGGTCGACCAACCCAGGATGTCGATCTTCCTAGTGAGTAAACCATCTCAGAAAGTCGGCTGACTCAGTAAATCGACAGTCCCAATGTCGACCATTCCAAAAGGTGGACTGTAATGCAATTTAGTATCTCTTGATGAAGCCTAAGCCTGAGCCTAAGCGTAAACCTAAGCCTAAGCCTAAGCCTCAGCCAAGTCGAATTTATGGGACAGTCGACTTATTAGGACGGCCGACTTACTGGGAATTTCTATGTCTAAAAAAATTATGCTTATATCATTGGTCGACCTACAGGGGTGGTCGGCATACTGGAATGATTCGTACTCTTGATCTTACAAACACGAAAAGCTTAAAACATTCTAAGACATACATTAAACAATCAGCATCACAAATAATGTCCATAAGAAGGATGGTTCATCTGTAATACTCTATGAAACATACAGTTCTGAAGCTTGATGAAGTTCTTGAGCTCAAGGATAGAATTTGATGCACCATCATACATTACTCTGGCCAACTTGTAAAGACCATGGCTATCCTTGCTAACATATCACGAAAATATATCATGATATATCCAGTTCCAATGCTTATCCCTGGTCCGTCTGCCGTTGACCTAAAATTTGTCTGTTATGAATTCGGTACGACTATTTTCCACTAAATTGTTATCCGTATAAATTTATAAATGAATCAGGCTGCTAGATCTCTGCTGGCAACATTATTCTGTAATGGTCAGAGTTGTAACGGTTCTCGCACACTGGGTGGTAGCTTCTCTACCACCGACTGCACAGCCTTGCATCGCCTGTTGCGACTGCAGCAGTGCCCGTCACAAAAGTCCAGGTCTGGGCCCATGACTTGGATGAGCAATATCAAGTCTACGGGTTCAGAGGAAAATGCACCATGGCAACTTTTGTGCATCGTCACAGAGTGCTTTTTTGATAAATTTGTTGTCGTTGAGCAAATGCTGTCCTCTTCTTGAATTAATAGTTCCTCTGCTGGCTGCTGTTGACCAATAGAATGAGAAAGGAAACGATATATCCACAAAGGTCAAAAAGAGGTTTAAGTTGAGTATCAACTAATTTGAATAATAATTTATTGATGGTGAGCCACCAAATAAGATTAAAAAGTAAACAAAAGTGACCAAAAATCAAAGCCAAGATGCAAAAAATCATAATGATAATTCTTCACCAAACGTCAACTTCTCAATTGCAAACTGCAGAAAAAGAAGGGGAAAAAAGAGGAAAACAGGAAGTGACAAAAAAAACCTGGAAGCTTCCACTCAAGTTAGAGTAAGATGGAAAGTGTAGAGATTTTTCGACCTCGTGTTGTGTGGGCAACTTGTTCATAGGAAACTTACCTGTGTGAAATGCGATTTTGCTGGACTTGACAGTCGAATGAAAACAGAAAAATGGTTCAATTTGCATTGAAAGCCTTATACTGTAGCAAAAATGGGAGCAGAAGGAATAAAAGTTACCAAGGTTGTCTATTTATATTTGAAAAGATGTTTCTCATCGACTTTAATAAATAGTTATAAGCATGTCAATTTTGCCGTTGTTGAATAACGTTCATTAGTTTGTTGCATTCACCGGACTTCAGCAGTGGAAGTTATAATGCGGTAAATATTGAGACTCCTTTAGACTCATGGATACTGGGCGGAAAGTCGATTCTTCGGAGCGTTAATAAAATCCATCGGTGTTTGCTTGGCATTAAATGCAAAGTGCCTTCTATTGGGTTTTTACAAGACTAATGTCACACTTTTTGAATGATATAACTTTCTAAAAAGTTTCTTGTACCACTTGTTCAATGAGCCAGTCACCGATACAACATGACATCAAATTTAATTTACATAGTTTAAACTTACAATAACTTTAGGTGGTACTGTCTTAGTTCTGTATGTAAATTTCCTTTTTTTCTCTTTTTCTTTTTTTTCTGATACATGATAAAGTTATCATGTGGTGACAAAGTGTGAGTTTCAATCAGTATCCAAGATCGTGGTGCTCCCATCTTTTTCATTCATTTTCACTTGAGCATTGGAATGAAGAAAAGATACCAATATCTTTAGCTAGTGGTGATCATGCATCTGAAAGTCAACGTTTTCTGTTTTGAAATTGTAGTCCGATCTGCTGAAGGATGCCGCATAAACTGGTTGTGTTTTATTTACATGAATGAATATCTTTTTATCTTTCCAAGACTCATTTAGAAAAAATGGAATATTGTGTTTTTATCTCATGGTCACTCATTATTAACCTCCAGGAAGAAGTTCCCTTTATTAAATATCAGAAATTTTGATGTAGTGTCTTACATTTAAAAAATGAAACGTCATTTTTTGACAGACGCTATCCATTTCATTCTTGGGAATAGGATGCTATGTTACAGTGCATGAGAAATGTTGGATCGATGAATTCGAAACTTAAGAAGATCAAACTCAGACAATAGAGAGCACAAGAGCAGATGTATGCAATACGCGTACTTCATTCATAAGGTAGTGTAAGGATGAACCCGTGTTCTATCAATGATCTTTTAAAGACCTGACCCTGAAAATCAGGATCAACTGAGTCAGAATCTGCACTGGAATACACATAGCATGACTCGTTGGCTCGACTATCGACCATCAAAAACTTGACAGTCATGCTGAGTAATTAGATTCAAATTCGCAAGACAAACTTCAAAACGAAACAAGCATGACATTTTTCAGAATGGCTGGTTTAAGGATTTTCACCTGCAAGATATCCTTTGCATGATCTAGATGAAAGATTTTATATAACTCTTGCGTTCTACTATCTGTTGACATGAAGATCTTGCCTGGATTGTACTACTACTCAGTGAAGGGTTTTCGGCTATGCAGATTTTGAAACTGCCTTCAAATCAAGGGTAAACGTATCCAGGGTGAAAAGTATAAAGTGACTCTGACATTTGGGTTTATACAGAGGAAGTTTAACAGTTCTTATAGACCTTAGCAACAATTCTAGATTATTTTCTCATGATCAAACTCCCCCAAGCTTAACTCTGAAACACCTTAGGACTACAGCACACTCTAACGCCAGAAAAAAGTTGCTGACTTCAGACCTTAACTCAAAACCAATAATTAAAGTCACAAAACAATGAAACTTACCACATATATTGCCAGTGAATCAACAAACATCAAATATAATAGAGCAAAATAGGGCGAAGATTATCTAAATTATTCCACAAAAACATGCAAGCACGTAGTGAATGATCAAAAATTTTATGAATATGAAAACAGGAAGAATTTTATGAATATGAAAACAGGAAACCCACTTAGTTCCTCTCTTGCTCGCTCAACCAGCCTACCCATGTTAAAATTCCAGAAGCCTTCAGCTAGGCAAGTCGCTAATGATTACTGTATTAACACTTGCACAACATCCTATTTCAGGTTCTAGGTGGTGCGGCACTTGCTGGGATGTTATTTGTCTCGTTTAAATATTGAATTCGATCGTTTTAAGCAAATTAAGTGATTTAATTTGATACTAAACGAATCATCAAAGATTGAATAAAATAATTGATTTTCGGCAATTTTCGTGTAGAAAAACGAAGAATTTATTCTTTCGGCAAAATGAGAAAATAAACCATGACAAAGAACAATCATGTCAGTAATTCATGTTGGAGTAATGTACATGAATCGATGAACAATGTTAATTAACAGTACGATTTGTGATAAATGTGTTATTTTTGAAGAAATTCATTGGATTATTGACAATCAGAAATACGAGTATATCAAGGTGGGAAGAAGTTAAGAAACATAAGTATAAATTTAAGTTTATCATTCAAATGTTGCTTTATTTCTTTCAGCGTAATCATGACTTGGAAAACACAGAAAAATACGAATTTCAAAATTTGAATGATCAGACTTCGCTTGCCCTTCCTACAAAAACTGCAAATCTTTCCTCTTATAAATCTTGATTCTTTTCTTACTTATCAGTTGTTTAATATCCAAACCATTTTCTGTCACTTGCTATTCAAACTCAAATGATAATGACGAATATTTTCATCCAATTTAGCAATCTAAAGTAAGTGCTTTTGCCAAGCTGCCATGTCCTCACCAAACTGCCATGTCCTCCGGGAAATCGTGTGGAGCATATTCAGTAGCACTTGTTTTCCACTCTTTCAGGCAAAATGACATTTGAAACAACACAGTATTCATTCATTTCTGGTTCGAAGGAAGCAAATCGCTCCTCACTCATCAATGCTCAGCAAAATAAAATTTTTCAATTTACGTATTTTGAAATCGTGCATCAGAGGGTTAATGAATTATAGCGCCATGTACCTACTAGAATTAGCATTCAAAAGTCATAAGCAGCTTCCTCAGTTTGGTGTAAAGCCAAGTCACTCTGTAGATTATGAATCACCACAATATACCGTGTGTGGGCATGGGCAAATATTTCTTCACTTATTTTTCAAACTCTTCATTGGTTGTTTTTCTGAATTGGGAATACGAAATTTTTGAATGCAGAAATTATTTTTCGCATCTAAAATTTTTTTAAAAGCTCGCAATACTTCATCTAAGCTTCGTATGATCGTTGAATGATAACAGCTAGCAGTATTTTTTTCGCAATACTGACTTTAATCAAGGTAGATAGAAAATAGACGGACTTTCTGCTTCAATCAGTATGGGTCCAAAGCTCATCATTGTGCTTGTTCTACTCTTGACAGGTATGTTTCAGTTTTACAATTCCTACAATGTCCTTTCCTAAAGGTTCTTACTATATGCAGTCATATTTCCTATGTGACAATTTTGTCTTGAATAATACCTTGGTGGAACTGCAACTTTTGAGTTGACTAGGTTGTATTCAATTCAACGAACGCTTTCTTCATTAATAGTCCCTGTTCATGACTCTTCGAAAGTCCAAATGCCTTGTAAATGTAAATACCGGGTCGAAGACTATCCAGAGGAATTTGATTAAAAAATAGTAAGAGGAGAGACAGCCAGGGATCGACATTAAAATAGGGAGTGTTGGCTCAAGTTGGCCTCATTGCGTCAGAGACTACAGCTCCAATATCAATCTGAGACATTGAAAAAGCATACGAAATTGAGAGCAACCGTTTGAAATTCAATCCAAAATCTCAATTTGAGTTGGTGCTTAAGCGAAAGATTGTAAGCTTTAACCTCTTTCGCATTTTAATTACAAAACTGAATGAAGCTTCCTCGGTATGATAACATAATTAATTACAAGGCGATCGAGACAAGAGAATCAAACTACTAAAGCTATAAGAATTCATTCTCGGCTATTATTGGCCTTACAATCGCATAAAAATGTGAAACACCTTCATTAGAGTTACACAATTTATCACACAATATCCTTCTACAGGCTATGATAATTAGAATAATTTTTAATAAATTCTTGCTTGCACTAGGGAATGATCCCTGAACTTTGAGAGTTGAGAGCTGTAACCACTGAACCATCAAGGCCAATATTCGCCTATTTAGATCTTCTATTTGAGCTGGTGGGCCATCGCATCCCCTAAGGAACTTTCTCAAGAAGGTTCTATTCCATGTGTGGCCTATTTCAATGCTTTTTGTTCCTGCATTGCTGCTGATTAAGCATGATTACAATGCTTAAGCATGCTAAAGCAACACCTTCAAGAGAAAAATTGGGGAGGCAATGGAAATGGAAGTAACAGGTTCCAGCAATGTAGGAACAAAGAGCATTGAAATAGGCCACACATGGAATAGAACCTTCTTGAGAAAGTTCCTCAGGGGACCCCATGGCCCACCAGCTTAAATAGAAGATCTAACTGAGCGAATATTGGCCCCAATCGCCCAGTGGTTACAGCTCTCGACTCACAATCTCAAACTTCAGGGATCAAACCCCAGTGCAAGCAAGAATTCATTAAAAGTTATTTTAGTCTGAAGATGGTAGTAGGTACACCACCAAAACTACCGAAACGTTACTCACCACTGTATTATTGTGTGTTATATTGTATTATTCTAATAAAGGCGTTTCACATTTTTATGCAAGGCCGATAATAGCCAAGAATGAATTCTTGTTATAACCAATCGCAAACAGCATTTCGAAAATTACTAAAGCCATGCCAAAATACAAAAAGTACCGAGTACATCAACAGGGCGTGACCAAATGCAATCGGATATATCTTTCAGCTGGATTCCTCCATGGCTTTCCCTGCAGTGTCGAATCAAGAACTGACACAAAATCGCAAATCTGAAAAATCGGTAATTTCACAGTACAGTGAACATATTTGTTTTGCGCTCAAATTTTTCCTTTTGCCATCACAGGCTATCAATTGATTCGAAAATATTTTCGATTTTGACATCTACGTTGAGCTCTTTGACTGCAATTTTTTTCACTTTTGTCAGTTTTATTTTCTCAAATAATAATAGTCTCATTCGAATGTCTTTTACATTCTTCATATTGGTGACGATGCAAAAAATAAATTCAGAGCCCGATGTGGGTGACAAAAATCATGATTCAAACCATTATTTCAATCTTCAGTATAATTCTTTGTCCCAGCACCTAAATTTCCATTAGGCCACTGATTTTTAAAATTATTCTATATGTCAATGCGCCAAATATCATTAAGCCACATCATCTAAAAATCATATTTAATCCTATAACTAATAATACTGGTCACAGAATCAGCGATCATTTAATCAAAAGTAGAATCATATCCGATAAATCTCGAACAAGAAATTGGTCTTGCTGATTGCAGCCAATTTTTTTATCCGTGGACGAGAATGTTAACAATTTTATCAAACAAGACCATCTTTCACCATTCTTTTCGAGGAAATGGAATTTTTCGAAAAAATGATTTTTAAGCAATCGGGATTTTAGAATATGCGGCTATAACCTTAACCACTATTCGAAGAGTGAGGACATTTCAGGAATCAAAACCTTCAATGAATCGGGACTACCAAGGAAAAATTTCACTTACTAAATTGACGTACATTATTATTTGAGTTCACTCAATCAAACGTTATTTTTCAAGACTGATTTTTGTAATTTTGAGAATTTTTTACCACTAAAACTTTTAGATTGTTGGTATAGTGAATGTGCATACAAATCGAATTTTATGCTTGATGACTACGATGATTATGGAAAAGAGTTCGATAACCGTTTCGGCCGAATGTCTCGATCTAGATCGGCAAGTTCTCGTGAAGATAAATTAGGAGAGGATGAGTCTCAGGAACAAACTGAACAAGCGAGTGGTGGCAAGGAGCTCGGCGAACTCATGAAACAAATGCCATCCATGAATGCAATGAACCGAAGATATAATAGCCATCCAGATTTTCAAGATTCTAGGTATGATTACGGATATGGCAATAAAGGTAAGGTATATTAACATGAAATTTTCTAAAAATCTGATAATCTGTCAATGTTCTCAGGCACTTTGAATCATCGGGCCGAATTATTTTCACGAAGAAAACCGATATCTATCAATTCAGAAAGAACTTGGTCGAGAAAGAGACAAAGAAAGATTCATTTGAGAGACTGAAGCATCCATTGTGACAATAGCGTGCGGTTTTGTCGATTTCATGCCATTATGCATTTATTGAGAGGAAAACACGACTCCCGAATACATCGTAGAATGTCCTATGGTTGACTTGGCACTTGAAAAAATATTTGTATTCTTCATCATGAAGAATTTCCTATCATAGAACAATGCGATGTATTCTTTCATACTGTAATCACACAAAATTGTTCCATCAAAAAGTGTCTCATTTAATGATTCTATAACATTGAGGGGTATTGTTTCTTTATGCAATGATCATATGTAACTCACACTAAAAATGTGGAACCTTTCAGTATTGCTCTGGGGTATTTGGTCCATACGCCCTCACGGTCGCCCTCCTGCAGCAAGTCCTGACATCAGAAATCCACTTTGAAGGATTCCCGTATGTGTAAACATAGTAGGTGAAGCAATAGTGCAAAAGTTCTATACCCAACTCAACAATAAGATTGCTGCTTTTGTCTTGCATGAATCTTACAATCAACCCCAAAGAGAATGCTCGAAGACGCGAAATCAAGGAGCTCTTTGAAAAGTACAGTGAAGTGAGTTGTAAATAAAAGTTTGCACTCGGGGCTGGAATCCACAGGGTTTCGGGGAGCCGAGCCTAAATCACCTTGCATTCATTAACTAACTAATAGCTTCCACACTGCTGGTGAGACATCGCTTCACAACCACAATCAATAATAAAAACATGTCCATACAGCCTATCTTCTCTTAATAATAACTAACCACAATTCAACATTATTTGTGGAAATTTTTGCATCATGCAAGTCGGCTTTGATCACTTCCTATGCATGGCATGGCTGCTATTTTGGATAACAGTGATATGAACCTCGGGCACAACCCTGACACATGGAAATACGAACTCGATCCTAATGGCCTCATCTTTTTATTTCGAGTTTGAGCAACTGTGTGTGATAAATTTTGACAACGCACGAAGAAAATGATACATGAACTGATATTTTTGACGAATTTTGTGATTCTAGACTGCATTTCTCTCGCAGCAGCCCCAAAACACAAATTTTTTAGAGCGAGTACGAGTAAGCCATGATTTGTACCCAAGCAAATGGCACTTTTCTGTTTGTTCAACTGTATGTTCAAATATATTTCCACACTGCTTGACAAGTATAAACAGTACAACCAAAAGACGTAAAAATGATATCATAAAAGTAAATCAAAAAATACATAGACGCATCATGCGTTGTTCATAATTTGCATTAGCATTCTTTTTCTTCTGGGGCTCATTCATAAAAAATGATACGATGGCGATTACACAAATATTTTGTTTTCAAGATCGACCTTTCAAGTTTCTGGAATGACTTTTCCATTGTCTCTTTCTCGATCGACCTCTTTCTGGATTGATGGATGTCCTTTTTCCTAATGGAAATGATAGAAATTGATCATTATATGACGGATTATCAATTTTTTACTCACGTCAACATACATACCTAAACTGCCATATCCATAGCCATACAAAGAAGCTAGACAATCAGGGTTCCGATTGCATATTCCGCTGACTGCATTCATCAAAGGTAATTGTTTTATTAGTTCACCGAGCTCTTTTTTGTCTTCGGCTTCTTCAGTTTGTTCCTGAGATTCAGTATCTGTCTCTATTGTTTTATCTTCACGAGATTTTGATGACCTGGAACGGGACATTCGTCCGAAACGGTAATCATCGAAGTCTTTTCTATAATCGTTGTAATCATTAAACATTAAATTTAGTTTAAATCCACAGTCAACGAACCAATAGTCTGAAAAAATCTCAATTGTTGAAAGGTTTGGAAGTAGGGAGTACAAAAAAAGACAAAAATGTGTTTGATTAATCAAACCTTTACAGTGTTGTTTTTTTTTTGTTCTGTTTTTTTTCCACATGTTTGTACAGAGTATTGAGTGAGCTTGAAGTTTTTGGTGCCTAGATGCTTCACTCTCTCTGATTTTTCATTTTATTTTTAAATTTGTACATTTATTTTACCATCATACATTCACTTTGTGGATGATGGCAGCTACGGTAAGTCAATCACGATTTGTCCTCGCTGGTAGTAACTCAAACTTTGGAAAAGCAGTAGTCTGACAGTTTGAGTCAGCGTCCTTTTTTGGGGTCAGCTTCATTCTAAATTCTTCTTCGCCCTTTTGCAACCTCAACCAGGCTTTCTTCAGAACTAGGGACCAGTGTTTGAGTAAGAATTAAAATATTAAGGTTTGTTGGGGATGTACTCACGGTAGCAGTCATCCCACATCTATGTAAAATTGGTGAATTGGGCGAAATCACAATTCGACCGAGAAAAGAATGATTATCATTCATTGGTTATTCTCTCTTAGATGGTGAGGGCGTCACGTCCGTCAACAAATCACCCACCCGCAATTTACACAATATTATTATTTATTATTCTTATATTATTCTCGGGTATTTAGCGGAGAAGGGCGCCTATTACCAGGACTGAATAGGAAGGTAGGACCCAGCTTTTCCTGAACGTTATTGCAGTGAATTCTTTGTGTTTTGTGTTAGCCTTGAGGAGGGCAACCCTGATTGTTTTTCGATCGTAAGAGTTAGTTATTCCAGTTACTGATTAGTGACGGAAGGTTGTGTTTAGTTCTACTAGAGAACTGTTGCACTGTGTTTAGCTGATTACTCATAGGAAGCTCCCTTGAGTGACCTATAGTAATTGGTTGCATACAACCCAATAGAACTCTTTAGTTGCTTACATCTTTGGACCTAAGTTCTAAACATAGCAGGTATCAACCTCTTGGAAATACCTGAATTCACTGCTTCTCGGCTTACATTAGCTGGCAAATTTAGCACTGTTGAGTGGCTGTCAGTGAGGCAATACATCCATCATTCAATTTTTTCAGTTGAGACAACAGTAATGTTACTTTTCAAATGTAACAATGGTAACATTCATAGTGAAAAACTTGTTTTATAAAGATTTTTATGCAAATAGTAAAGTGTAGAAAGGTGCTCATACAAATAATAAGCAATCCGGATGTAGAGATCCTTTTTTCCTATAGTTGATAGTAGCATTTGAGAACAGCTTGAGAAAAAAGATTTCGGCATATTATGCTGCATTTTGAGACTCATTTGAGAATAAATAAACTACAATTGAGTGGACTCTTCCAATGTCGCATTTAATAAACAGACTAAAAAACTCATTTTACCTGTAAAGAGTAGCACAAGAAATATAATAATTGAGCGCATTTCAAATCAATAGCGCCTATTTTTTGCCTTGAATGTTTGAAAAAAAACACAACACGTTTTCATGAAATGAGCTTTTAAAAAATTTTGAAATGCAGAATAAAATTTAGGTATTGAAAAATTCGGTATTTTCAATTCAGAAAAACAATTGATAAAATGTTTGAGAAATAGAGAAATATTGTGCACTCACATACACGTTTATTGAAGCAGTGGATTCATATTGGACAAAATGGAGAGAGCGTCTTGAGACTTTTTTACACTCAAGTCTGAAGCCATCTTTGATTTTCGAATGTTTATTCGAATGTTTCAGAAGAACCTCAGAACAGGGTAGAGGAACGCCAAGAAAGGTTAAACCACTGATGGCCAATCAAACACTAGACCAGAAGTCAAATGTTCCAAGAGTCTGTGGTTGAAACAAGGCAGTCTATGAAGTGAAAACTTGACATTTGGAGGATAGCTAAGGCTAGCACACCATTATGTAGTCTATTTTTTCGACTTATTTTTCCAGAAAAAGATGAAAGCAAGGCACATACAACATTATGTTCAACAAAATTCTGCCAATAGTTATAAGCAGGGTAAATTTCTCGAAATGTACCACTTTTAGCAAATACCCAACACATGCTCTTTGGATCATCGAGATGAACAAAAATATTGGTAGCAATCAGCGATTTTCGAATTGGAGTCGACAGAGTATGGGTTAGATACTGGTGGAGAAGACTGCATACGTGAGAAAATCTTGTTTTTTTTCTGAAAGGAGAAGTGATAAGACCAAGCCATATAGCATTCAAATTTTGAAATTCATATTTTCCTGTGAAATCTCAAAATGAACTTTTGGTAATCTATTCTCAGTTCGAAGAACTTTTGCCATTGATATAATGATCATACTGATTGTATACGACAATATACATTCATATACATGAATGGCTGTACATTACTTTAAACGAATTACCGACTGAAACATTCTTGTTTACTGTTTATTTTCTGTTGCAAACATCAAATAATGCACTTGAAACAAATAAAATCGTAATTTCGTATAGTACTCAAAATAAAATACTGCTTGAATATAGAAATTATACTGAGTTGTGTACCATGCAGTGGGTTACCTTCTGCTCTTTTTGGAAAAATTACCATCTAAAGAACTACTATAGATCCAATCATGATTGTTTTTAGGTTGAAATGCAGTAGTGGGTTGCAGCAGCATCATAAGGGGACCAGAAGAACATGAAGCTGACCATAAAAACTTACGCTTAATGAACTTATTGATAAAGTAATATTTTCCACTTGGAATTCTGAAATTAATCACTTTCCTGTATTTTTGATAGCCCAAAGTGAGCTGAATAATGTTACACAACACTCGTTCTTCCCACGGGCATTTTTACATTGAAGTTTACATAAATTTACCTACCTATACCTGATCTTGGTTCTGTCTTGATGTCTGCTATTTCTAAAGTCATATTACTTCTAACGTCACATTTTTAGAAAAATCCTGTTACTTCTAACACTGAAAAAGGTCAATTGGTAGGTAAACGATTTTCTTCGTTTTTAATTATTAGCATACATTTTGGAAATATGATTCCAATACAAAATGATCATAATCTCAAGTTTCCTTATTGTTGCTTTTTCATTTATTACAAATTAGTTGTGTTTTACTTAACTTTTTTCATGCTTTTTATATAGCAATTTTTTTTTGTTTTTGCTTTCATTGTTTCTTTCTTTGTAATTTTTGTTTATTCCATTTACTTTCTTCTCATTTCATTTTTTCCATTGTTTCTTGAATATTACTTTTCTGTGATGTTATTCCGTACATTTTTTGTTTTTTCTCCCTTTGTTTATTATTTTCATCTTTTAAACTAGTTTGGTTTTTTGAAGTCGCCCATATTAGAATTCTATGAATGAAGAATCCCAAATTTATTCTAACCAAACTTGCACAATCTTACGAGTTTGCATGTTGTGTAATGCATCGAATTATGTAAATTTGTTATTCAAGTTTGTTGCTCTCACATCGTATTGATAAAGTACTTTTTTCCAATTACATTAGAGGTACTGTTATGGGTAACAACTCATAATCCCCGATCTCAGTAATCAAATATGCTTAGCAAATTGAGATGCCTCAAATCAAAAGGCCTTTCTATGAACTAAAATTTTGTGCATTTGATCGATTTCATACATCTAATATCCTATGAGATATATTAGTCAGAATATCAGCATAGTTTGACAACTCTAAATTGGCATGTGAAATAAATTTTAGATCTTAGTGTGCTCTGTCAAATAATATTTTCTGCATATTTTTTGTAGTTGCACAGATCAGGTATAAGCGTATCAACCATTGTATGCTAATTTTGGGCAAATTTTGTTGTAAATAAGGCCCACTGGGAATAACATTAATCAGCCCAAACCATGCCATTTAATTCACTATAACTTGTCGCCTATTAGAATTTTTATCAAAAAACGTTTTTGCAAGAAACCAGTTTTGGGAAACCATGCATGCTTTTCTGCTGAGGGTCTTGAGTTACTGGTTACTTGTAAGTTTGGTTGTGCCATTGATTGAGGAGCATAGTCTTTATACAGGCTGTTAAACTTTTCTGTTTTCTGACTATTGCTGATAGAAAGGAATCTCCTTGGGGCGAGCAACCTACAATAATATCGTCATGTGTAAGCAATAAGACGTCACTTGAACTAAGCAAGGAAACACATCAATACTAATTGTATGACTCGAAATTCATATTCAGTGACATATTTATTTTCCATCAATAAAACAGAAGTTCGTCAACCACATAATTTTCAAACAGTAGTATAGCCAAAAATCAATCACTTTCCGTAGAATCCGACTTGCTGGTGGAATCAAGGCAACTCTGAAACGAATAGACTTCTTTCTAGATGAAAAAATGACATAATCAGTATCAAATAAGAATTAATATAAAAACAAGATGGCAGCACTGGATTTTTGCATACCGTCTTACAAAATGCTTCTGAAATGAAAGTGTCTAAAAGTGAACTTTCTATAGAATCACTAAATTTTCAATAAATCTAATTACTACATCATTGCGGTTGAAGCGGTGTTCCATTTTTCGGACGTCAAGTACGTTTTATAAACTTCTTTTAAATTCCAAAGTAGTTAACGATTTTGACATTTATTAATGAATAGTTCAGTTCATTCACAGATTCCTACTTCTAGGTAATGCGCAGTCTGGCCGAAAAAATACTAAATAAGGTTCACTATGTTTCATTAATTCTCAAATGGGCCTCAGGAATATAAAATAGCAAAAATTTTTATCTGTCAGATGATAAATATGCATTAAATACCAATATTGTCTTTTCTCGATTTTTGCCCTGATTTCTACAGTCAATTTGACCGCGAAAAAGATTTGCATGTAAGCATCCCCTTTTTCCCCGGGCTCATTTAAAAAATTGAACTATAGAAGCATTTGAAGAAAAAGCAATACACAGCAAAGGTTTGAGCTGAATTCTGCTAAGGTCTGAAAAGCAATGACTGGACTGAACAATTTCCGAGCTAGAATCGGAATCTGGGTTCTGATCATGGTAATTGCTTGGATTATTCGCCTTCATCCCAGAAAGTACCGAACTCAGCAGTTTTTTGAGCTGTGCTGTTTACTCACCCGGTTCCATACCTGAATGTACTGGGACCAGCCAACCCCTGCTGAAAAATGTGGATTTTGGGTCACCTACTTGGCATATTTCGAATGAATCTCCGTCTTCGTTTCTTTGCTTTTCCCGGCATTGGTCCGATATAACGGCCATCCTTGTAATTGTTATCGTCGAGTGCCATTCTGAGTTCGGCTTCCATTGCAGGTGGTACTTTGAAAAAAGATTTCCTGTTCTAGGCAGGATTTCAGAGAAATAGTATGCCGAAATAGTAATGAAATAAAAATCACTTGAAATGAGCAAAGTAGTAAATTTTTGAGAAACCAATAAAATAGCGAATAATAAAAAGGAGGAATCATTGATCATTCAGTCAATTATCACTGATTCTGTTTATTCTATGTAAAATGCTGCCAAGATGAAAAACTGACAAAACAGTAGCAATCGTTTTTGCTATGTTCCAGCTTGAAATTGTTGTTTGGAATTTTTTCGAAGCCAAGTTCATTCACAAATTTTCAGTATCATATGAGCAAAAATATGAAATAGATTTCGCTTCCTGGTTATTTTTTTTGATAAGCATATAAAGGAAACAGATTATAGATTACACTAATTTTGTTCTACTGACTATATTTATATGCAGTTCCGGTAATGTTTAAGCAACATCTTTGCTGTGAATCTTTTAAATTTTGAAATATGGGAGAACCAAAATCTAATCTTGTTGCAGGAATTTCTCACAACAGTTGATTCAACCAGAAATATCTTTTGTTGAGAGATTTTATCATTGTTGTGTGAAAGTATCATTTTGTTAGTTTCTCAAAGTTTTGTCAATTTTGGAGTTAACCAGCAGGCTCGTGAGTTTGATTGTGCGAGTGAGCCATTTGATGAACATTTACTATGGAGGAAAGAATTGCAGTTGGTCGTCTGGCGTGCTGCTATTATTATTGTTTGTTTTTACTAGTTCTCATGTGTTAACTCACGTCTCATCTCATTTTATACTATTTTTTACCACAAGGAAGCTCTAAAAAGTTGTCATGTGATTAAATTAAAAAGCTAGAAAAACTCTAAATTTTTGGCGAACTCTCAGCTAATCAAAATGTTTAATTTTCTAGATGAAACTGAAAATTTTTGATTCTTAAGGACTTGGAACTTAAGTCGAAACTAAAGCATAGTTGAAAACACTTTGATAGAAACTCCACGTGGATTGATCTTCCCTTATCTCTTTTCTTGCCAATTGTTGTTTGAGTTCTCTATTTCCTTAGATCAAGGGGTCATTTTTGGGTGAGTCTTTAACTTCTCATTACATTTTATATATAAAATTATTTATAGAATCACTAAAAGGAAGCTTGTTCATTCTTGAATCGCTGTAATTAAGAATCCCACAGCGATTAGTTTCCCTGCAACACCACATGTACTATCACATACTACGTTATTGTTATGTTTTTGTATTACTTTCATGTTGTAATAGAAAAATAAAAAACTACGTGAAGAAAAATGAGGTAAAAAATAAGAACTATCGTTACTTGTGATTTCTCTTCAAACTCTACTTACTAGTTGGTAAGGGTGAGATTTCACAATCACATTTCGGACGAAATATGCAGCCTAAAGTTTCAAAATATATTTGATTGATTGTCATAAATGTGAACAATATTCTTACATGGATCGTCAAAAACAGTATTCCCTGGAAAAAATGGCATTGATTTGTAGTTTGTGGCAGAGTTTAATGCTCACATTACCAAGTTTGAGGAGAATTAATACCAATAAACCAATGATAAGTCGACTGTCCATTCTACAATATTTAGTATAGTTGAGCAATAGGAAACCGGAATTAGCAAATTCCAAAGTTACAGAATTGTGATACCGAACAGATAGCTGAAAAATTTTGTTTCCACTTTTACAAACGTAGCTACAAAAGAAACCGAGTTTATATTCCGTGCATTCGCTCTAAACCACACAAAGTTTTTGTCTAAAGTGAAATTAATATTCTTTCCATGTTTGCTAGAATAAGTGCTCCCACTTGTTTCATCAAGCATAGTTTTATAATTCTTCCATCATAGCTAGCAAACAAAATTTGCATTGAAAAAATTGTTTTGTTAGAGCGGCTGATGAGCAAAGTATACAGGTTGATGAGAAGATTGGATATTAATTCAGCCACAATGTTTTTTTTTTCAGTCAAATAATCAAATTAGCCACTGTGTTTCTACATTGAGCACTGAATGATCCACAATGTGGTTTTTCAACAATCAGTAACATTGAGCCGATGGACCACTTGAACCATATATATAATCAAAAAAATATATTTGTTAGAGCTTATGAATTATGACCACTTCATTTTAGTAATTATTTTCAAATTGTAGAATAAATCTAAAGATTCCTTTACCAGCCTTTCAGAATGTAAAAAGTGGATAAGAAGAGCCTTGGGGAGCTCTCTGTGAAAAAGTTTAACCTTGTAGCCAGTTGTCGACGGAGTATTCTCATGTGAGCGATTCCCAATCCGCAAGTGAGCGAATTCCCAATTGAGCGATTCCCATGTGAGCGATTCTCAATTGAGCGAATTCCCAAGTGAGCCAATTCTCAATTGAGCGATTCCAAACGAGCGATCGAGAATGTAATAGCACTTTCTTCAAATTTTCCTTCTTTACCTAATATTTTATTTGTACGTATTTCTTTTTTCTTTCGTTTTCTGTGGGTATTGCTCATGTTTCGTTTATGTATGTTTTTACGTTTCGATCTTTTTTCTTTGCTTTCTTTCATTTTATTCCTTCTTGTCATCTAGGTTTTTCTTTTTTTGGTCATGATACAATACATTATAAGTTTTCATTTTATATAACCGTAGTCTACGGTATAATTCTTGAACATGTCGGCATGCTTGAGTTTTTCATCGTTGTAAATGTGAAAATTTTCAAAAAAAATATAAACAAATGGAAGCAGGAAAAAGGAAGCTTCAAGAGAAAGGAAACGTCAACGAAAATGGGGACATTAAGAATATGTGAAAATACGTGGAAAAGCATTAGAAAGAGGAAAAAACACGAAAAACTGACAAGAAAGAAGAAGCAAGATAGAGAAAGTAGCCAGGAAGAAAGAAAAAATAATGTGAAAAAAAACAAACAAAAAAATAGAATCGGGAGAACATAAAATTGCAAAGATAAGGAATTAAAAGCAGAAAACTAAGAGGAAAAGTAGATAAGGATGAAGCGAAAATCATAAACGGTAAAATTAAATAGGAAATAGAGCATGCCGAATTGTATAACAATTACATGGAAGACAATGCTTAGTTAAAAATGACAACTTGTAATGTATTCTTTCATGAGCAAAAAATAAAAAAGAAGATAAAATGAAAGAAAGCAGAGGCAAAAGATAAAAATGCAAAAACATACATAAACGAAACCATAATTGCAACACACAGAATGGAATTAAAAATATATATATATACGAAGAAAAATATACTGTAAAGAAGGAAAATGTGAAGAAAATGTTATTCCATTCTCTATTGCTCGTTTGGAGTTGTCCAATAGAGAATTCGTTCATTTGGGAATTCCCTCAATTTGGAATCGCTCACTTGGGAATCGCCCATTTTCTAATAGACTGTTGTCGACAACCCACTCACCCCACTGTTGATTTGTCGACGAATGCTCCACCGAGCAGGCCGGAAATTAAGGAAAAATACGAATTTTTCAGTCGAAAATCACTTTTATGGAGCCAAATTCAGTCGTCAAACAACAATTTTTCAGCCTTTACATCAAAACAGTATTTTTGGCAAAAAATTATTAAGTATTAGGGTGTTTTTTCCATTTTTTGACCAAGAAACGCATTTTTTAGCACTTAAGTCGATGCTGAACATTCCAGCATATGTATAGCATCGGATCGAAATGATTATATTTGTAAAAGCTAGTGGAAACGACATTAAATTTTTTTAGTACTTAGCTTTGCAGCCACTCCTCAATTTGTCGCTGAAGATTAATATTCAGTTGATAAAAAAACTACAAATCAAGCTAAATTTTCACAAATTTGATTTTTTAGCATTTTTTATGTCTGTGCACATGCTAATATGTTGGTAAGTGAAACAGAAAATTGCATCTGAAAACCTATCTGATGAGCTCTATCTTGAAACGATCAACTTTGTGGAAAAAAATTGAGTACTCTCTTCCATATTATAAACATCTCTGCAGAAATTTATCAAAAGTTTCAAATTTTACTTTTACATTTTTTTGGATTTTTCTACTTTTTTCTTGCATTATTACTCGAAATTGAAAATTTTTCATTTTTTAGAAAAAATGTTGCAGTTTCCCACGCTGAAAGTGACACTTCTTTGGATGAAAAGGGGTACCTTGAAACCAACGCTTTGGGATAGAGACACTTTGTGCGAAAGTGTCATCTGGAAAGTGTGCTTCAAAAAATCAAGCCAAGGTTTCACTATTTTGTTGAAGGGCTTCGTGCGTTGCGCCCGAGCTGTCCCAGCACTGGCCAATGTCGGGGTTGGTGTGATCACTCCGACCAGGGCTCAACGAAAATTGCCGGGTTAGGAACCCGTGGATTGGCATCAATCATACGGGTGGAATGTTATATGTTACCATACAACAATTTATGATACTAAAATGATATGCAAAAAAAATTTCGATAGGTACCCGTATTTAGAGGTCAGTGAAAACCAGTAGCAAAGTAATCCCACCTTTTATTACAAATCGTTTTGTTTGATTATCAACTTTTTCACTTTTTCTTTTCTTTTTCAACTTTTTCAATAATTACAGAAATAATTACGACAAAGTCAAAACACATGCTTTCTATGAACGACTGAAACAGTATTGCAAATTATTCATCAAATAACTGAAGAGACACAAGGATCTAGTAACAACACTTTTTGATCTTCGTCATATTCCCCGCGCTATCGATCACTTTCATACATTTCGCGTAGACGCTGCTGGCCATCATCCTGACTGTCATGGCCATCAAGGATAAACCGCCCATAATGTAGAAAATTAGCGCCAAGTTGATAATTTGCCCTTTTTGCGTGGTCCATTCCTTATATCCGGGCTGAATATCGCCGAGTCCAATGGTCGTCAAAGTAATAACTATACTGTAGACGCATTGCACCACAGTCCATTCGTCAGCAACGCAAAATGTTATTGTTCCCAACAATACATATAGCAGTAAGATTGTTAAGATGAAATAGAAAGGCACGTTCAATTTAGGTAACTCGAAAGACTAAAAAAAGACATTTTATCTGCATCAAATATGGGAGATGTGCAGCTGAAATAAGTAGAGACCGAGCAGACTTCACTTCTCAGATTCATAAGAAACATAGGAACATAGATTTTTGGTGCAATCACCATCCAGGAGCTCACCAGGAGGTGATCAGATTCATTTTGAACTCCAACTTTTGAATGATAATAGCTCTAAATACTGGATTCTAGAGGAATTCACTCATAGACATTATCTGCCTAATGATTTACTCACTCACACAGGTGACCTCTGGAATGAAGTTAGACTTTGTGTATGTTGAGTAAAAATTAATTATTCCCCCCAAATTCAAGCACATTGACTAGCTTTACATTGTGAAAATCATGCCAGAAACTATTCTGTATCAAGGTCAAAATTCAAAATTTCCATTTCTAGACTATACAAACTTAAGAATGGTCCAATATAAGAATTTTACAGTATGTACAATGTACAGTTGTGTGAAGAAGTTTCTGACGGTCTGCATATTTTTTACGTTTTTGTGCATGTTTACATTATCTAGAGTACCTACGTGTGTAAACTAAAGTATGAGTTTGGTGCATGCACTTTGGGGTTTTTTAAATATCATGCAACATGAAAACGTTGTCCGTTTTTGTCTTGTATCAGCCCTTTTATATGAGAAAATGGGCAGAAATAAGAGCCTTTCGCCGAAAAAACATGCCAGAATTGTTGCTTTGTTCAATGATGTGAAAGTTTCAAACAGTGAAATTGCAAGATGTAAAAATGTTAATAGAACAACTGTTATTGACACTATTACCAGATACTGAACAACCGGGTCACATAGAGATGGTGTAAGGAGTGGACACTCTTTGAAATTTTCCAACTGGTCACACCAGTTGGAAAATTTAAAATCAAAAACATTCAAATTTCGCCCGCCATTATCTTTCATGGATGCCAGCTGATTGGTCAAAAGTTTTGTGGTCAGATGAATCAAAGTTTGAATGTTTTAATTGAGAACATGTGTCTATGTTCGTCGTCACCCAGGGGAATGGTATTCTGTTAAATGTATGGTTGGAACTGTAAAACACAGGGGTGGTGGAGTGCTAGTCTCGGGATCATTTGGGACCAATGGTGTCTGGGATCTTGTTTTTATTCCAAAAGACTCCAAATTTACTGCTGTAGCCTACACAGAATTACTCAGAAATCATCCGGAAGCTTGGGTGGATGCAGCTATATCTTTGTGTGCCGCTTTGAATTGGATTGATCAACATGATAACGATCCAAAGCATTCTGCCAGGTTAACGAAAAAAATTTTCACTGATGAAGGAATTTCGGTCTTGGAATGGCCTTTACAATTGCCGGATTTGAATCCAATGAAAAGTTTATGAAGGATTTTGAAAGAATCTGTCATTCGCAACAACTTCCATGCCAGAAATGAATGTGAAATGAAAGAAAAGTTGGCGAAAGTTTGGTACACAATAAGTGTTGAATCTTTGAAAAGGTTAGTTCGTCCAATGTCAGATCGATTGGCAGCCGTAATTGCTGCGAATAGTTATTCAACTAAATATTTAAAAAGTTGTATGATTGATAGTAAAGTTCCAGAAATGGTTGCACTTTATGATCTTATGATCTCTGCTCTTTTTAATCAGAATTATGTTAAAAGTCACAAGATTTTTAAAATGCTCACCCTGTGGGAAACTTTTGCCCATCACTGTACATAAGATTCGAAATTTGACAGTCTGGAGTCCATAGACAACCACTCATTATATGTAGAAGACAATACGCGATAACTAGACATAAAAAAAACTTTTTTTAATCTAATACTTCCAACTTTCAAGCTATTCAAAGTGAAAAAAAGAATAGGGAAAAGCCGAAAATTTATTTCAGGGCCATTTTTGGCACTTCCCCATAGGATGCTGCAGAATTATTTTCTTCATTTCTGGAGCCACAGGGTAAGGTTGCATTCTGATTTGCCTTTTTATCAACAGAGATTTTCACATACTGAAATTTATAGCTTTTTGAATCTGACTAAATCATCGACAGATGAGGTTCTGAGAACAATGTGTGCAGTCTTACCAGACGCATTACAAGAATAAATATCGTGATACATTTTCACGAATTTACATAACATTGCCGGTTGCTAAACATTTATATTAAGGGTGGAAAACTGTGTAAATCGTCAACAAATTTCAGAAGTTGGGTAATTTTTTGACGTCCATCTATAGGAAAATGGCAAAACTTATTCAGATGCCCTATACTTGATTGAGAAAGCTCTGCAATACACTTTGACTTGATGTATTTTCGTCTAAATGTCACCTTGAGTGAAACGGGCTTGTTTTTTGAGGCAACCTGTCCCGAAATCTTGAAAAATGGATCAATGAAATTGATTACTTCTTTGGTTTTCATTTTATTAATTTAATGTGTTTATCGTCTTTTTTTAGAAAATGCTTTTAAATTGAAAAATAAGAAAAAGTAAATATCGCCTTCCAAGTCGTTTACAAATAACTGTTACTGCAGGACTTTGCTCGAAAAAATGGTGGTAAGAGTTTGTTGAGTAAGCTCACAAATTTCCAATCATGTGATGTATGGTTCGCTAGGAAATTGTAATAATATGAGGTAAATTGCTTTCCACTATTAATATTGACGAGCATTTCAAGAGAAGCAGATTATAGTTGGAATGCGTTCAAACTTTCCTGCATATATTTTATGGTAGATTTAACTGGATTGTCAGCATAATTGTATTAGCTTGAAAAAAATTTTGCAGCATTATGAAAATATGTTCGATAGTCTCTAGCGATTTTCTTCTGTTTTTCCCACTGCTTTTTATGATTTAAAATTGAATACAATATAAACGAAGGAATTAAAACAACTTTTTATCAGCAAATTATAGAGCATTGTCTTAGGCATGTAAGGAATATTCGACTTTTGAGTAACGACTCTCCAAAGCTATGATATGTTGAAAACTCTGTACAGATTGAATGTCAAGAACTATAGAAATTCCACACTTCAGAGTACTGTAGCTGCGAAACTTTTGGCTTGCATGCAAAATGAATGTCACCATGCACTCACAGTGTAAAACTAATCAAAATAACTGGGCCGGTTTCATCAAAGAGACTTAAGCTCCAGCTGAGCCGCAACTAAGGCTGTAGCTTAACTCTATATGTTATACCATTGCCGCTAAGCTGCAGTTCAACTGTAACTCAACTCAAACACAAAAAAACATATCGGCAAACTTAAGCTGCAGCTGAACTGCATCTTAACGACAATGTTATAACATATAGAGTTAAGCTACAGCTTAGCTGCAGCACACCTGGAGCTCAAGTCTCTTGGATGAAACCGGCTATTGATCTCTAGATTCTATTAATTTCCAAAAGTCAATGTATCCCAATTCCAAATCCCTCAGAAAGTTTATCTTGGAGGGCTAGTTACAGTCCCCAAAAACAGAAATGGGAGGCTGGAAGTGTTTGCAAAAGCCTCAGTTTATGAGTTTAGGAATGTTCTTAATTCAGCAGTTATTTCATACATGCAAAATTGTAGGATGTTAGAGTGGCATCACTTGGACGAAAAAGTGATCTTTTTCATCACAATTTAGTTTTAGTTATGTGTACGTCACTTATCCGTCCATATTGTCACTCTGATGACTGCTTAATACACTAGATGCTTGCTGTAGAAGTGGAAATGTGAACTGACGTGGGCTCTACATTACCTGGAGGGCCTTACCTTAACTGAACGTCATTTGTGGTAAGTTCGTATGACTTACATGGAGCCCACAGGAAATAGCTTGAAGTGATACTGCATTTTTTTCATTGCAAGTTAGTGTCTCAACTACCGATTACTAGCAAACTTAGATTTTTCATAGGGAACTCTTTTGAGTGATCTACAGTAATCGGTCGTGTACAAACAATTATCTCTGTATTAATTGCTGACATTTTTTAGCGTCAGCAAAGACAAAACTTGACATGCAGTTAATAGAGCCTGTGCTTTGTATGCTGTAAGTTTAAGGGTCAATAATTTCTGGGAGTTGAATTGAATGTGAGGCAACAGTCTGAAGTGACTCAATCTTACCACCTGCTCACTTTTGATAGTCTCTCTTCACTATTCAGCAAGTATCCCATAGTCGTCTCATTGCTGGTTCGTCTGGCATCTGACAGTTTAAAATCGTCCATATAATCCATCCTTGGTGTCAGAATAAAATTTGGAACAGTCAGTAATGCTGGTTCGACTACAATGTTTGGTTTATTATTATTCGTCGACTTTTGCGTTGGAGCCAACAGCCTCGATCGTTTTCTATTCTTTTGTTCATCTGCTGCTGATGCTTTTCTAATTTTTAAATTACAGCTTCTTTTCCTATGATTGCTTTTGACCACAATATGGCGAGTATTACTTGTAGGTATCAATAATGGACTAGTATCACAATGCTTTAATGGTTTCAATTTTCGTTTTCTTTTGGCATCATCAATGTCCATATTTTTCTCAAAATACCACTTGTCGCCAAAATTGTCTGTTTTCGTTTTTTGACCATGCTGATGCACGCTCCGTTTTTTCGCCTTATTGCATTGATGCCTGACAACTTCGGACGACGCTGTGATGAAAATTTTGTTGGCTAAATCTATCTTGCTACCACTAGGACTTATGGAACAAATGGAAACGGTTGTACTTGTTGAGGCAGCAGACAAGGGTCTTAGTAAATTGAGCACTTTCGTTGCTGGTCGTAAAACTGAACGACGATACAGTCTGTATAATTTTTCGATGGCTTTACTCAATCTGATGCTGACGTCAAGCAGATATAAGGACATCAATGGAATGGCTAGTAAGCAATATACAACGAGAACACCACGGCCAAGATCTGTTGTTGGAAAAACGTGCCCATATCCTGTAAAAAAATCATTAAACAAAATATGCAGACAGCTTTGCTCAAAATTCTTTCAATTTCTAAAGTATTAGTATGACGAGCAGTAAAAAATCTTCATCCTTAGAAATTTGCATATTTAACAGTAAAAATTTTGCTTTATATTTTATCTTATTTTGATGGAGATGCAGGATTGCAACTTCTCAAAATATAAATGATCTGCTTCAGACTTTCTTGCTGCAGATGCAGTAGGAGCACAGAGAATCTTTAGGACATGAACTTTTCAACTTAAACTTTAACTGTATAGTGTCAAAAAATAAGACACTCCATGTTTAATAATTTTTTTGAATAGATCGTAACAAGATTCAGTAATTGGTACCGAATGCGTTGTGTTTTGGGAGAAGCGACTTCACGCTCGTCTTGAAAAGTTACCTATTTTGGTCGAACACTTATCTTGGTGACATCCTTAATTTATTTTTTTCATTATAAAGATGCATGTGCATCGAAATATGGACACTATCCAGCTAACCTATGGTTGTCAATGTTGTTACCACGAGAACCAATGAACTGATGAAACCCCATCGTTCGAAGTCGGTATTAGCTCTGCCTTTATATGCTTCAACGTATTGTGGATGGAGAGGATTTTTAGGGAAGCTTGAATTTTCAAGTGCTCCTCGAACCGTCTTCAAATACCTGTGAGAAAATAGGTGGTTTGAAATACAACAATATATCTTTTTCAATGAGTCTCATAAACATGTACATGCAAATCATAGGTGGCGCCGTAGCGACAATCTATAATATACTTAGACCGCCCAAGTTCGCGTCCCTCCCACTAGAGCCAAAACTGTAAGAGCTAGAACCTTGGGATGGTGCTCGGTGGGTGCACCAAAAGCATGCGAAAACGGCCTTTTTGAGGGCTTTCAGTTCCAGCATGCCCCACATTGTGTGTAGCATTCCCGAGCTCGATACTTCGTCCCACGCATCTACCCGTTATCCCTCAGATTAAAATTTTTTCTTCTTTGAGAATGTCGCCTCAGATCAATTATACCATGGCCCAAAGTCCAGAAAACCACCAAAATTCCACCATTTTGTTGTATAAAATATATGGCTTCGAAAAAATAATTTTTTGCATAAAATTTTTTGCTGTATGTTTTTCAAAGCATGATGCATTCATGCCCACATGCCTGCATGCATTTGGTCGTACAAAGTTATATGAGGTGCATGCGGTCATTTGACCGCCCTGGCCCGCAATGTTTAAGCATAGGAATGGTTAAGGATGGGCGGAACAAGTAATCCTCAACTATGTGGTCACATGACCACAAGGGGTTCCAGTGGATGGGGCGGCAGCGTGTCTGAGCTTGCTTGGCGTGGCCACAGGTTCACTTCCGCCAACGGTTCACCTCCACCACCGGTTCATTTCCATCATCGCGGTATTTCCGCCACCGGGTTACTTCCGACACCGGGTCATTTCGGCCATTGGCCTAGCCGGACTGTGGGAGCTCCACCTAGTTCGACTGTGCAACAATCCAGAGCAAGTGAAGCACAGTTGTCCGCAAGTGAAAGCAGCCATCCACATGCGAAACGCGGCAATCTGCAGGTGGGACACAGCCGCCTGCGAGTGAAACACAACTGTCTGCGAATGAAACGCAGCCAAGACTGCAATCCGCAAGTGAGATCCTGCCGTGGGAACAGTGAGCGACGGCCGCCCACAGGTGAGACCGCATTCGTCTGCAAGTGAGACGCAGCCATTCTCGAGTGAGATTCAGAAATCCGCAAACAACATGCAGTCATCCTGCTTGTACTAGTGAAACGCAGTTACTTACAACTGAGACACAGCAGGACGCAGCCATGCTCAAGTGTGATGCAGCTGCCGCAAGTGAAACGCAGCTGTTTCCAGACATTATGACTATCTAGCAGAACTTGGTCAAATCATTGAGTTTCAACTAGTCGGTCCAAAATGAACAAAAAAATACAGTAGATAGTGAAATCAAAGCTAATAAAAAGAGTTTTTGACCATATTTGACGTTGTTCAAAATGTGTTTCGGTATACAGTCTACACATATTTGTTACTTTTACCAAAAGCGAGAATTCGATGCTTGATTTTTTTATTTTTTTCTCCGACATGAAGATGACCAAATTCGAAACTTCAATGTGCTTCATCAATGAAGGTTTTCATATATGGTCAAGGCCCAATAAAAAAACGGACAGAAAAGGGAGAATATACTTGCTTGGATAGTTGCCAAGCTAGAAAAAGGGGCAGACTATATTTTTGAGAACTTGGGTGAGAGTTTGAAAAATCCAATTTTGTAATATCAGATTTTCATTCTTTTTCATTGAAAAATTTTTCATGCCTGTGGAAAAGTATATTCTGCAGCTGAGTACATCAACACACCTCCCAACCATACATGCGCAGCTCGAAAACATTAAGCACTAACGTTTTCTTATAATTTTTTATGTTTAAAGCAAATAAATATAAATATGTCTGCAATTGCGGAACTCAGCTTAAACCTCAGTATTAGTTAATTCTGAAGTGAGGATTGTTAGTTCAACTGCAAGAAACTAATCCCGGCATTGCCACT
Source organism: Romanomermis culicivorax (assembly GCA_963922205.1). Lineage (NCBI taxonomy): Eukaryota > Metazoa > Nematoda > Enoplea > Mermithida > Mermithidae > Romanomermis > Romanomermis culicivorax. The sequence continues at coordinate 2,024,680 of CAWUHX010000002.1, forward strand.
GAAACAGAAGATCAATTATTCAATCCTGACATTGAGATTATCCTCAGATTAGGCTAGTGCGACCAACTCCAGGTTTTTATAGTGCTTAAGGACGCCCTTTTAATCACAGGCATAAGTTTTAAAAAACAAAATGACTATATTTTGTCCATCCATCTCTATTTTTAAGCTAGAGTGAGACGCACAGTTTCGAATCAGTCAGGAGTTAGAATGCTATCGGTTTACTATTTTTATACATTTGAGAGAAGTCAGCTATCAGCATCATTGCATATAATATCCATTCAGAAAGATTTTAATGTAGTTGATACAAAATGCACTCAGCGGCAGAATATACTTTTTAATTGACCTGGAAAATTTTTTAATGAGAAAGAATGAAAATCCAATATTACAAAATTTGATTTTTTGAACTCTCACACAAGTTCTCAAAAACCGAGTCCAATCCTTTTTCTAGCTTGACAACTAAAGAAGCAAGCATATTCTCCCTTTTCTGCCCCATAGAAGCATTTTCCAATAAACTAGTAAAATATAATCTGCATTACAGGGTCAACTTTTTTCTCCTTCAGTGTAGCAGTAACGAAAAAAGATGCCATGCAGGTTCACTAACTGCTCGCAGATTTCAACAGATTATTTTGCATTCTGATGATTATTTCAGTATAAATGGAATGTAATCTGTCGAAAGAAACAGTGTCCGGAGCCTGATATGACTGACTGTAGTTCACTCAGATATTGGTTTCGTCATTACAGCTGCTGAAGGGCTTCCTGGGTGGCGCCGGAGCTGTCCCACCACTGGCCAATGTCAGGGTAGGTGCGACCATCCCGACCAGGGCTCAATCAAAAATGGCGGGGTTCGGAACTCGAGGATTGGCTGAAGCATCAATCCTATGGGTGGAATGTTGTATGTTACCATACAACACAGCAAGCATATTAAAACAGGAAAATATCATTCAGGTATCATCCAGCAAATGATTTGTGATGATGCTTTGTTCATGACCTGCTTGAAACGGGTTGCCGGGTCAGACCCGCCCAGATCATCCTGTCCGACCAAGCAGGACCTGGTCTGTAAAACGCCGTTTTCTCATGCGTGCAAAATAAAATGCATCAGAGATGTCGGCCATGTGTAATCAACTTTTGTTTTTTATTTACTGTAGAAACGAATTCTTCAATGTTTGATGGTAGTAGTTTTTTCAGAATTAAAATTTTTTTTTAGAAAACTTACTCCAAGCTGACCAATTCGTTTGTGATCCAAATAAAATAAGTTTTGTTGTTGCTATAACGAACATTAATGTATTTAGTAATGCCTTTGATTGTATTATTGATACTGATAATCACTGCGTCTTCGCCTCTCTTCACGTTCACATAACCGGACAACTCGGTCTCACGTTCTAGCCATGAAAATAAAAATGCCCCTCCGAGCATGTAAGACCACAAAATAATCAACAAAGCTTGACCGTGGAATTGAGCCAATAGTTTATCTAAGATGTTCATTCTAAATTTGGGGAGGTGAGCTTTGAAATAGAATATTAATGAGATTTGGACGTAGAAGGCTACACAAAAATCGATGGATATTTTTTCGGTATTAGCCTGGTAACAAAATTAATGCGTTTTGGGCATAAGGGCGTCTCGAAATGTTTTTTCACTCCAACGAATTTCTGGGAGACAAAATAAAGATAAAATATGCAATGTTCGAGATCATTGAGAGCAAAACAATAAATGATCACATTTTTTCATCATATTTCTAAACTGGACTACAAAATTGATGCGTCAGAAATCAATCGAAAATTACGGCAATGGTAGTGACAGACATGTCAAATACGTCAATGTGTACATTCCACTGTTCTCCCATATGGCATTCACGCAAAACTCTTTTTCTTGAAAGTTTACCTGACAATGTTGAAACTCAGACTATTATCCAAATGTTGACAATTAAAAATTGAAATATAATGACAAGTGACATCTTTGTAAGGTATTTGATATATTTTTTTAGTGATAACAAAAGTGTTCTAGTTATATTCGTTTTTAAATGCCCTCTTTCTGAAGAAATTTGTAAGCAAGTTATGCATGTGACTGAATTCCGTCATATTGACGGCATAAAATTCCTCAAGATATTGGAATGGGACCTTGGCTACTGTAGTGAATAGAGGATCTGATCACTACTTCACTATCTATAATCTTTGCACCGTTTATTACCTCCAAAGAAAATCTTGTAGGCTGATGTAGGATGGAATTGTTCAACCTGCCTCAGTCTCGAAGAACAGTTGCCTGTTTGAGTTCTTCATGAACTACAGGTGAAAAAACATTCGCTGACATGAGGACTTCCAACCAAAGAATTAGTAAGGCGGGACTATATAGGGGATACAATTAAGTATTCCATAGTTTTTGTGTACCCCTATAAATCCGAATTTTCGTCCGTTTATAGGGATGGTAAAGTTAAAAATGCAGGTCTGAAGTTGTCTTGGAGGTGATTTACGGTAATGAATGACACAATGAATAGTACGGTAGGTTCCCTAGGACCAAAAAGGGCATGAAAAAAGTAAATTTATTGATTGAAGAGTACTGATGCAGGTTGTCTAGGAAGGGAAGGTAAGGGATGAAGAAGAAAAAAGGTTATCAATTTTAAAGAGCACACATGTACTGGACGAAGGAAAGAGACGTGCAGAAAAATTGTTACTAATAACAAACGACACATTACCCCCATAACTAGTCAAAAATATTTACTATAAATGAAAATTGATTTATCCAATGATTTGTAAATTTTGGTTTTGCGCCGGCGCAGAAATAGCATATTTGATTTGAAATATCTACGAATTTCTTGCAAAAGTAGTGTAGAATACAGTAAAAAATACTCCTAGCGGTTGTAATGACCTAAAAGCTATCACACATCCGCATTAGATTACAATCTTTTTGTTCTCAAAATTTTACTTTTTACACTTCATTGTATTATGCAAAATGTGAAGAGCTGGATGAATGTAAGAATTTCGAAAAATGTAGTTTTCAATTTAAAAGTTAGAAGCTTTTCAAATAAAAAATTCCTATGTATTTTTCATTTTCAAGTTTTTTGATCGAAGAAGCTCACTTTTTATGGGTTGCTGTGTAACGTAGAGGACTGTAGTTGCACTTTTGTAAAAGTTTAGAATTTTTATGCACTTACTGTTTTACAGTTTGTAGAATACGGTATATATGTTTATAGTCTGTTTTTTTCAAATGCTTGTAACGGAAGAATGCTGAAAGTAAGTACGCATGCAGAATTTCATGCTGTTGATGATATATTAGGAATCGATTAACTGGCGGCTATAAGCTGTGACTAAGCTCTCAACTCAACTCGATAACTCTTTTAAAAATAATTTCCGTCCGACGCGAGAAATGTCAAAAAAAAAATTTCGTGCGGCTAAAAAAATATTCGCTCGGCGCAGAAAAAGCTAAGCAAATGATCAGCGCCGAGGCCCGATGCGCCAGATTTTGAGATTTCAACTTTCCAAAGCACACCAGTTGTATCACGATCTTAATTGCCGGACTTTTTTCATTAAATGAGAACCATGTGCGAAATTTTTTTTCTAATTTCCAACTTTTTTCCTTTTTTTCCGTCAATAACTTCGATTACCGGGTTTCTTCCCGTAATACAGTATAGTATGCTCACACCCGGTAATTAAAAAAACAATATATACTTCGTTTCATCTTTTTTCGGTTACAAGCATTTAAAAAAAAACAGACTATAGTTAGTCGAAAACTTCAAAATATTTCTTAAATCGTCAGAAGATTCGCTTGTTCTGAAATCTTGTAATTTTGTGTCCGAATAAATAGAAAACCCAAAGAGAATCCCATTCATTCCCTTTCCTAAAAGTTGAGATGCCACGAATGATGGCTGAAATGCATAAAAAGACGCTAACAACATACATTAAAAATAAAGCTCCCAGTTTTGAGATGACCATACAGGCATACGTGGAGGATTTTCTGATTGTCACTCCAGAAAGTCATTCCTTACCCCTAGAAAATTCGGGTTGACCCGTGCAGCTGACTGTTTTTGGTAAATATACGAAAGTTTATATAACCCTTCCCTAAAATTCCTGAAAATCCCTAAAAATTCTTTTTCTAAATTATATAAATACACTACATAGTTCGGAATCGTAGAATATCGTGTCGGATTGGAGTAATCTGTGATTCGGATTAGTAAGGATTGTTTGGGCATCCTTTTTTGTGCAGAACAGGCGTATTCTGTGCGCATGTGATTCTGGGCGACAAGTATGTTCATTCAATTGCTCAGCTTACTGTAGAATATCGTTTCAATCAGTGTCTGCATACAAGCGTCACAGCGTAAAGCCATCAATACAGTAAACTGTTGTTTAGAGCGCAAAACGTCAAACTTGCCTTCAAAATCATGATAATGTCATAGACGTGAATGAATAGCTAACTAATATATAAATAAGGCTTTTATTTATAGTCCACAAAAACAATTATAGTATGGAAACAACGATAAAAATATTTTAATTTTTCAGCAAGGATATCACTTCGATTTATTGCCGAATCTCTTTTGGGGCTCCAAATTCTGAAAAAGTGTAGGATTAATGCATATGTCAAGCTTTTTCTCAATGTTAGCAAAATTATGCTCCTACAAGCAAAAAACTGTCAAACAAAATATGTTTGGTAAAGTAGGCCAAAGTTGGCACAACAGTTTTGTTTTTCGATACCGCTATTTTTTGCCTGAGTTCTGAAAAAACCTTTTCACAGCTGTTTACAGTTCTGTATAGGTACAAAATGTTATAAGAAATGAATTTAGTAAAATTGAGTTACTGATTTGAGTAACAAGTGAATTTCCTTATTTTATTAGCATAATGAGGCTGAGACATTGGACTTTCATGATGGGAAGATGCAATTATTGTATAGACTTCATTCAATCTGCTCAATGCAACTTCCACAGCTCTCAGATTAATTGATAAACTTTGACAGACACATTCTTTCATTAAAATTTTTGTCAATTTTTCCACAACCTTGACAATTTTGTCTGTTGTTTCTGTTCACAAAATATCGACACATTCATTGGTTGATCTTTCTTCTGGCAATTCAAATTGTGGATAACATAGATTTTGTTGGTCCAATTGCAAAGAGTGGATACAGTGAATATGCTTGCAGGTATATCTGGCTACCAAAAAATGATTTCAATGCAAACTCAACATGATCTACATTTAAATTGACAGGCACTGATCACTGATTTTTCTAGAAATAAAATATGTACACTAAACATAGGCAAAATGAATGAAAATGAAAAATCCAAATACTCAAAATTCTGTTGATTATTTTTTTCAGTACAAAACATGGTGCAATTTTTGTATAAGCTGTATTAAAATAAAGTGCCTCACTTGACAACATAAAAAGTGTCTGGATTATTTTTCACTTTTGCTGATTTAACTTTCCAGAAAACTTTCCATCAAAAATTGCACTCCTGGCAGATCATTTTCTTCAGAATACTTATGGCAGTGTAGTACATAATCTAGACAAAATTCTATGAACTTCAATGAAATAATCAAGAGGAGAGTTTTCAGCATTTAAATCAGAAAAAGTCAATTATATGAAAATTTACTCTTTCTTAAGGGCCTTCAAAAATATTGTTGAGCTTTGTTCATTTTCTAGGTTGCACAAGAACTGTGGGAGCGCTAAAATCAATCAATAAAGATCGCCGTTGAGAAACCTACAGTAAACAACGACTCTCCCCTATTCGCACACACACCAGGCGAACCTACGTCATCCAATCCTACTGTAGACATCGTGCCAAGACTCTTTGTTTACGCAACCCAACTTTTTTATTTCTATAGGACTACGCTTATTAAGATTATGATCTAAGATTATATGAAACTATGACGTCAATGCTTAGTTTTTATGCCTTTTTTTTGTCTTTTTATTTATATATAAACGCTTGTTTTGTATGTTAAAATTACTTCACTCGTTTCACCAATAAATTTGGCTTACCTACTTTCTCTGCTCTTCACCATCGTCGTAGGGTCGCTGGAAAAACGTCGATTGTTCCGTCCAGCTTTTGCGACCATTGGAAGCTGGAAGAAATATATTTTCGTTACGAGACTAAGATTTTCCTTTTAATTACCTTGGCGTTTTCCTAAATCGTCGCCGTTGCCGCCCATCCATTGACGTTTCGTTGACGATTCTGAAGAAGAAAGAATAAATTAAGAACATTTTAGTATTCAGTCCGATCTGCAGGTTATTCAGCTACAGTAACCTGTATTTTCCATTGACCTAAAAATTGATAAACCTTACAGAACCAAGCTACTGGCAATCCTCGCCGATTATCATCCAATACCAAAACTGTGGTAAGTAACAATTTTTTGAATTAATGCCATGCGTGGCATCCATACATACAATGTTTGATGCAAATTTTCGAAACAGTGACCTCTGGGCAATTGTTTGCAGGCCTGAAATTAAAAAAATATATTTAATCAATTTTTACCAATGGATTATGACATAATGATAAAAATTGTTTTATTATTATCGAGAAGAGTAAACAGCTAATTTCATGAAACTTACCTAGGAAAAAATATTGCTCATCAGATTGATAATAAGGCACAGCTCCAGCATTCTTCCTGACATTCTGCCTTAGACTTACCATTTCATCTTCACAGAGTCAGCCACGTTGTAGGCTGAAATCTCACCTGATTTGATGAATATCTGGGTTGGTTGTCAAATGCTCATGTTTAGAAATTTTTTCAATACAATTATTGTCCATATCAGCTGAAAAATCACACTGAATTTACACTTGCGAAAACCCAAAAAGGTACTTTTTCCTAATTTTTGGGGGTTTTGGGTGTAGAGTTGACTAGGTTGGGTAGGTCCCCCCAATCCCCTCCCCCAAATTACAGGTATGTGTCTATTGCAACGATAGATTTTCCAGCATTTTAGAATATAAAAATTTGAAAATTTTTATATTCTAAAACAATGAGAAACAAAATTACTATCTATTAGTATGATTTTAATTTACATTTCAATGTAGTGAAGATTCATTTTCCAGCATTTTACAATGTAAAAACCAGAAAATTGAAACAATAAACATGTGAAGAGTCTGGTTCTCATGTGGAAAGAATCTTTGAGGAAAAATTGGTGTGCAGCTTGATTATCAGAATATAATGATAGGTATTTTCGGAGATTTTTGAAATGAAATGAAATGAATTGAAATGAAATGAAAAATATTTATTGCTGTTACACAATACAAAATGAAAAGAGAAATGCAAAATAAAATACATACTATAATGTCATCAGGGTTGGCAAAAACTAAACTTTTGAAATTTCAGCTTTTTGGTTATTTGGTATTTTAGTGCTATTTAATGGTTTTTTTGGTTTTTCTGTGGTTTTTTAATGTTTTTTCTGGTTTAATTCTTCAAAATGTTTGGTATATCAAAATAAATATGTAAAAAACTGCTGGAAGCTCCCTCTATCATCTAAGATTAGTCAGGGGGCCTTAAATTGGCAGCTAGAAGTATTAATTTTATCCGAAGCATCGTTATTTTATGCTATAGGAGATCCCTATTATAGCAATAGAAATACAGTAATAGTGTACACATAAGAATGGAATGATGAGTGAAGAGCATGGGAAAAGTAAAAATGGAACAGAGCATGTGATATGTAAAGGGCAAATGCAAGGAAAATAAGAAAAATTACAAATAAACGGAAATGCAATGCACATAATCAGAACTCATAAGAAATCAACCACAGAATTGTATCAATGCATCACATATATACACATGTGCACAGGAAAGCTGAAATGACACAACTTCTAAGTATTTTCGATAAGAGGGTTTTAGATTGATAGATTATTACATATGTTATTAATATTACAAACTTCAGATGAAAGTCACACATTAACATTTCAGATGTTTCCAAATTTTTGCTTCTCAAACCTGTCTGCGAGCTATAACTACAGCAAATGGGTCTTATCATATATACTATTCTCACTTGCATGGTAGATACATATTTTTGAAGATTTTTTCTACTTAGTAGCGATGTCAAGTCACATAAAAATGAGCCACTCAAAAGCTCTTCTCTTTGTTAACCTACAGTATGCTCAAATGACCTGTATAAAATTTTATTATTGTTGTCTCATTTATATTTTGAAATATCAAGCTAAGAAAGCTGAAAAGCTTACCGTAAAAAAATTCAGGATATTAACCTTAATCATATTTTACAAAATTTTGATGATGATATGGATCAATGGATGTCACCGGGTATGGTCAGAGCACACTCTACGAAAGAATTAGCATCTAATATTTTTGTGAGAAAATTATAGCAAACTCGACTCACTAAATGTGTGCTTCCAAGATGGATACAAAGAATATCGATTGATTTATATCACATCTTTTGTGAACGAAATGTATAATAAAAATAGGACTTTTTTCTACTCTGTAGTGAACTCATTTCAACTGAATTAATTGTTTTGTTGATTTAAATAGACACTAATACATGCCTAGAAGATCGACTAATGTGAAAAGACAGTTTTTCATTGATTCTGGAAAGAAAGATCAATACGTCAAGTCTCTATGCTTTATGATGCGATTATTTCTTTGCTAACGTAAAATCGATTCAAAAGCTTCATAGAAATATCTTTCGGGAATTTATACTCTTCTTACTCATATATTTTCGACCGAGTTGATGAGAGTTTACAAATAAATTATACAGATTTTAAAATTTTTCAACTAAAATTCTAGAAATTACGACTCTCGAACACAAAATTGGAATCTAATTCTTGAAATAAATGTTCGGAAAATTGATTTTCCAGCATCCCAGAATGTCAATTTTTTGGGCTTTCACTTGTCATCATAGAGGACTTGACCATTGATTTCTTGTATAATTCGTCAATTATGCTCTTGAATAGTTTGCTAGAAAATTTGGAATTTTTACGGATGGCGGTGTCAATGCTGAAATTTCTCTGACGAAGGTTTTTGGGGGTTTTCATGATGAAGGGAAGAAAGAACAAGTGAAATGATGCAATGGAAAAGCGCCAAAATTTGGAAGAGCCTCAACAGCGCTGCGCCCTTGGGGCGCAGCTGCTGTACCCTAAGCCTAAGCCTAAGGAAAATTTTAAAGGAAAAATAAACTCAAATTAGATTTCCAAATTCGTTGACTTTCAACAATATAGTGCAATCAGTGTTTTTTTGTGCCAAAACATGGTTTTTGGCACAAAAAAATTTGCGGCGGCCACTGCCATCCGTAATTTACCCGAAAATTTGTTCAACAATGCTTGTAGATTAGGCTTTTAAGTCGAACATTTCAATTTTTTCTCTAATTTTAATGAATTAACTTCTCTAAAAACACCGGAAGGCTTGAAAAAGCTCAAAAACAGTGCGATAAAGCGTCTGTGAGCATTTTTAAGCCAAAAAACGAAGATTTCCACATTTGTGGAAAAGAGTTCGTGGAAAAAAAACAGTGTCCAGAATAACGTGAGTTAGTTCTGTAATCAAAATGTAATCAAGAAATCGGACTTTGGATAAATATTATACAGGTATTACTGCGTCTGGTTCACACCCACCCTCGTTAGGCAGTGTCTATTGACCGGATCCGGTCAATATTTTTTTAGCTATTGACAGGTGTCAATAGCTAAAAAAATATTGACCGGATCCGGTCAATAGACACTGCCCTAACGCTATAGGGTGGGTGTGAACCAGACGCAGTATTACCTCGTAAGGTTTCAAGAATTCGCTTAATTGAAGTTTGATCTTGTAAATATTGAGTTATCACACGATGTGTTCGCAGTTCCCACCGAAATTTTTGTTCTACATAAAAGCTGATCGTGGTTACAAGGGTTTTGAAATAAATATTTGAATAATTGATTTTCCAGCGTTCCAGAATGTCAATACACAAAAAAAATTTCGGGCGCCAAGCGCCGCAAAGATTAAACAGATTTTTGGGCCCCCACTTTTCATCAAAAAGACTTAACCTTTCGATTTCACAAATTCAAAGTCATTATTATGCCCTTGGATAGTTTGGTGGAAAATTTGTTTCACAATGCTCGTAAATTAGACTTCAATCAAACTCTAAAACTCCAATTCTTATTTAATTTCAATGAATTAATTGCTCTAAAAATGTTAGAATAATTGGAACAGATCATTATAGCTCACTATGAGCATTTTAAAGCGAAAAAACGACTTGGGGAAAAAAATTTCGACCCTTTTCAAGGCCGGCGGAAAAAACTAATGCCTGAAATTTTCCAGGGCTCCATCTTCCGATGAACATACTTGATCCCGTTTCAACCCCAAGTTTTATTTCATTCCCAGATGAAACCCGGAGCACAGAGGACTTTTGCTCAGCACTGCCACTGCAGATTTGTTGGAGTCAATACTCCAGACAATGTTCTGATGTTTCTGTTCAGATTCCAATTTAAAAAAAGTTTGAAAGTTTATTATATAGAATCAAAAAAATCGGATTTACTGTATTGATGGCTTTACGCTGTGACGCTTGTGTGTCTGCATCACGGAGACCAAATTTGTTTTCCTCAATCGACCATTTTTTGCGGAATTTCTTTTTGAAATTGAGGCAGATTTTTTTTTTGCTTAGGCATCACTTTGAGCAAAAATTTTTTGATAGTTTCCAATCCGGAGATGCATTTTACGGCTCATAAAGTGGAAAATTGTTAAAATTTTCCTGCGCTTTTCGCGCCAGATTTTAATTAATCCTATTTGATAATTTTTCTATATTATTCCAGTGCGGGGTTAAAAAATGTTATTTTAGCTAATGCTTTTAATTATCAAGATATTATGGATAAATTTTTGATCCTGTGCATACCTGTAAGACCTCCGACTAGTTGGGGGGGGGGGGGGGGGGTAGAAAAAAAGTCGAAATTTTTCCCAAAAAAGGCCAAAAAACATAAGGTAAAGTGGGATGACTTTGATCGTTGGCGGCTTTGATCAGAGCATGGCATTTGATAACTATTTGAGATCAGCAGGTCATTTTTGCTCTGTAGACAACCTCACAGCAGGGGTTGTCTACACCAGGGTTGGCAAGACCTGGGTTTTTGGGTTTTTCTGGGTGCATTTTTTTGACAAAATTTGGGTTTTTGGGTTTTTGGGTTTTTCTTAATTCTTTTAAAATGAGGATTTCATCGTTAATTTGAGGATTTCATCGTTAATTTCCCTGTGGAAAATCCAGAACGAGATTGAGGATTTCATCGTTAATTTCCCTGTGGCAAATCCAGAATTAGCTGACCAAAAAAGTGCTGTGTATCAAGAATTAACGCAATACATGATTGAGGCAAAATTACAAAAACAAAATAACTCATTTCGCTACCAGACCAGATGCTCGTCAAAAAGAAAAAGTCTGTCCTTGAGTATTGGCTCACAGATGGAGCTGACTGGCCGCTGGTGCAACGAATCGCTCTGAAGGTACTCATAGATAACATGTTATTTGTTTCAATGTATTACATGTATAAAAAATTAATTGAGGTTTTTTCGCTCGTTGTCTCTACCGCATCTTCGGAAAGAAACTTCTCTACCTTTGGTTTCATACATTCCAAGCTGCGAAATCAATTGTCGACGGAAACAGTGCGCAAACTGGTATTCGTTAAGACAAACTTTGGGCTGCTAGAAAGTTCCCGTGACTGTGAATCTGATGAAGTGAGCGAAGCCGAAGCGTGAAATTTGATTTCCGTAATTTTCAATTTTTTAAAGTGACATTTCAATTTTTAGTGTTTAGATCATGCAATAAAAAATTCAATAAACAGCCAATCGTTTTAATGAGCCAAATCGATAAAATCGTTGTGCAATGTGCAGTCGAGTGACTCGTGTAAATATGTTACAACCAAATGTATAGTCAGTCTTGAACACTGTTCAGCAATTTAATACACTTTATACATTAAAAATAACATTCTCATATATATTTTAAGTAAAATGATCATTCATTAGTACGAAACTGGAACAAAAACCCTAGAAAAACCCACCAAAAACCCAGAAAAACCCACCAAAAACCCAGAAAAACCCACCCAAAAACCCAAAAATGAAGATTTCAAAAACTGGGTTTTTGCCAACCCTGGTCTACACAGCAAAAATGACCTGTTGATCTCAAATAGTTATCAAACACTGTTTTTTTTCCCAAATCGTGCTTTTTGGGGAAAAAAAATTCGGAAAAGGGAAAAAAATTTTGGGCTCTTTCCCCATTTGGGGAAAAAAATTTTGGCGATCGGATACAGAAAAGATGCATTTTGGTGCATTTTAGAAGGTCATAATCTCAAAATTTTCCGGCGCTCCGCGCCGATTATAACTTTAATAATTATTATTATGCATTACTTAGCCCAGGCGCGGCTTATGTCTACCTTCATTTATCATATAATCTATAATACTTTTCGTCATCTTGAACGTATTATTTCATGTTTTTATTGGTAATCCTCAATATTTTATCATGATATTTAATGAAGATTCGCATTTTTTCCGTTTGAGAAAGATCAATACGTTACGTCTCTAAGCTTTTTGATGCAATTATTTCTTTTCTAACGTAAAATCAATTCAAATGCTTCATGGAAATATCTTTCGGAATACTCTCCTTCCAGAGCACCCCATGGGGGGGGGGTATTACCCCCGTCTTAGATTTGAAAATTCATTTACTACCCCCATAAAAACAGCTCACTATACTAAAAAATTTTGGTAGACTTCGTCCTCTCCCCAGTAGGTTATACTAATTCGAGAAAAATTGCAGAATGTGTGATTCTGAGGAATTACTCACTGCTGTTTTTGACACATTTACTGAGCAAATGATAATGGGAAAGTATGGAACTTCTGTGCCATATAGCGATTTTTAGGAAAGGATATCAGTAAATTAATATATACTACTTGTAGGAAATCATTATAAATATAATTAGGAGATGAAATAATGACTTATGTATATGCGATTAATCAAAAAATCGCCCCTTGGGAAGAAAAACATTATGTTGTTAAAATTCTGCCTCTTCATGCTCTCCTTTCATTTTCCCCGCTTCTGCGTCGGGTCTTCTGTGCACATTATGGTTACCCAAGCTGTGGCATACTTTCCTGCTATGAGTTGAGACATGTGAGGTCTGTTGACGTGGATCAGGAGTGGTACTTGGTTTCAAACTCGTAGTTCATAGTCTAATGGGATTGATAATACTAAAGCCACATTCAGCATCAGGACTTTCAATTCGAAGCACTTTTCCAAGCCTAATCAGTGATAGGATAAGCCCATACTGCTGAAGATGCTGGTTGAAACAATGTTTCCAAAGTGGATTAAAGTTGCAGGATTGGGAGCTGGAAATGGAGTTAAACCAGTAAATGTTTTATGACTGTAAAAAGCATAAAGTAGGGGCATTATTCATTTATGTAAGTTCTATGTGGTTAAAGTAGTACAACTCCCCCCTCCTTGGCAAAAAGTGGTGAGCAGAAAAGCAAAAAAAAAAAGAAAAAAAAGGTCACGGCATATTTCAAGTACTACCCTTAAAATTTACGATTTTACCCCTACCTAAATTTTCGACCTTGGGGACCTCTGCTGCTTACTCATATATTTTCGACCAAGTATGACAGTTTACAAATAAATTATACTGGTTTTGAAATTTTTCAAGTAAAATTCATACTTTTTAATACTTTTGAACACAAAATTCAAATCTAATTCTTGAAATAAACGTTCGGAAAATTGATTTTCCAGCGTCGCAGAATATCAATACCCAAAAAATTTTTCCGGCGCTTCGCGCCGGAAAGATTAACATCCCTTTTGGGTTCTCACTTGTCATCATAGAGGACTTAACCGTCGATTTCTCATGTAATTCAAAGTCATTATGCTTTTGGATAGTTTGCTTGAAAGTTTGTTTCAATGCTCGTAGATTAAACTTTGAACTCAAAAATTTCAATTTTTTCCTGAATTTTAATGAATTAACGGGTCTGAAAACACCAGAAGGCTTGAAAAAGCTCAAAAACACGTAAATAAAGCATCTGTGAGCATTTTTAAGCGAAAAAAAACGACTTCGGGAAAATGGGGAAAAAAATTTTGATCCCTTTCCCCATTTGGGGAAAAGGCCCTGGGGAAAAAAACAGTGTTATCAAATGCCATGCTCTGATCAAAGTCGCCCCTGATCAAAGTCACCCCACACCTTACGCTTTTTTGCAAATTTTTTTAATTTTTTCCAAACTGGGGGGGGGGGGGGTTGGATGAATTTGGGTACATGGCTGGCCAAGTTGGAGGGGGGGTCCCCCAAGTACAGGTATGATCCTGTGTCGTTTTTTTGAGAATTTGACGAAAAGCAAGATTTTTCGGCACAATTTTTCAAATTTGCATATTACCGACTAGAATGATGACGTTGATAACGAATATGTTAGTAGTTTTGCATAAAACCGAATATTTCAACTGCAAACAGGGCGTCGTATGCATACCTGTAAGCATACCTGTACTTGGGGGGGGGGGGGTTGGGGGAACCCCCCCCCAACTTGGCCAACCCTGTACCCAAAATCACTTCCCCCCCAACCCCCCCAGTTTGGAAAATATTGAAAAAATTTTCAAAAAAGTGTATGTTTTTTGGCCTTTTTTGGGAAAAATTTCGACTTTTCCCTACCCCCCCCCCCCCCAAAATTTCGGATTTACCCCTCCCCCCCCCCAACTGGTCGGAGGTCTTACAGGTATGCCTGTAAGGGGGCCAACCCCCTACCCCCCAGTTCGGAAAAAATTGGCAAAAAAGTGTATGTTTTTGGCCTTTTTTGGGAAAAATTTCGACTTCTTTCGACCCCCTCCACCAAAATTTCGGATTTACCCCCCTCAACTGATCGGACCTCTTACACGTATGCCCACCCCCCCCCCCCCCCCCAACTTGGCCAACCATGACAAAAATTTTTTTGCGAAATTTGCATATTTGTGACTATGTCATGGGCAAATCGATAATGCTGATTACGAATATGGCAGTAGTATTGCATGCAATCAAACAAAAAGTTTGAAAAGAAAAGACCGCGGTCTTAGGCCAACCTAAGCTTCAGGAACTGCTGCCGCGACCAAATATAAACTTTTGGTTAAATTTTATAAGTCGGTTCCCGGCCTTCAGCCTAATTATTGGATATGAGTTGTTTGTTAATTTTGAGCATAGATTTCTGTGACTAGTGAGTATACATTTATTTTCCCTCTAAAATTTTCCTTAGGCTTAGGTTTAGGGTATAGCAGCTGCGCCCTTGGGGCGCAGCTCTGTTGAGGCTCTTTTAAATGAAGTTGTTAATTAAAATAGTATCAAGGGTCTTAGAAGAACATAGTGTGTATACTTTCTGGTGAAATTGTGTAGTGGTAAATGCATCAAGTCCATAGGCTGGTGGATCAGGTTCGATTCTTGAAGTAGGTAGGATTTTTTTTTAGTGACAAGGAGTGCGTGATATGTGTGCAGATTTTATGCAAATGAGTTCCTGAGTGCCATGAGCCCCTGGATTTTCGAACTGATCTGGATAGCTGGCATGTTAAGGCATACATGTAACGGAGCTCCGAGGTCTGAGGGGGGGTTGGAGCACTTTTTTCGGGCCGGGGGTCAGTAATTACCAAAATTTTGGGGGGAGGGGACCCTGAAGGAAAAAAAATTGATTTTTTTTATGAAAAATGTCCGAAAAAACGGTTCGAAAAGTAGTAATTTCTGTCGAAAAATGATAAAATATGTACTTATGGCGCGAAGCGCCGACAAAATTGACGTTTTTGACCATTTTTTGTTCAAAAGTTGACATTTTTCATGAAAAAAATGACATTTTTCAGTATTTTTCCGACTAAAACCATGGGGGTCCCTAGGGCTACCATATGGCTAGCCATATAGGATTGGAAAATCCGGGGGGGGGTCGCCCAATGGCTAGCCATATGGTCGACGATTTCTGGGGGGGGGGGGGGTTCCCATAGCACTTCCCCCCCCAATTACATGTATGTGTTAAGGAGTCCGAAAATGCCAGTTTGGACCATAATTGGGAAGGGAACCGACTTGTAAAAAAATTTCAAAGCGTCTAAAAACACATTGCACTGATTCAAAGTTAATTATTGACTATTGTGTAAAGTGTAAACTATTTTTTACGCTATAAACTGTAACGTTGATAAAAATGCAAACCTCACTGTTAATGCCTTTTGGTAAATATGTTTGATTGCATGCAATACTACTGGCGTCTTTGTAATCGGCATCATCGATTTGCCCATAACATAGCCACAAATATGCAAATTTCGTCAAAAAATTTTTGTCATAGAACACCCTGTTTTTCGTCAATTTTTAAGCGAAGAAACTAAAAAAATAATTTTTCCTCATGAGGAAAAAAATTTTGGGCTTTTTCCTCAAGTAGGGCAAAATGTTTTTGGCAAAAAAATCACTGACGGACACAGGCTTTTTTTATTTTTGCACAGGATAGGTTGCAGTGTGCAACGTAGACCAAAATTCGGTTGCACACAAACATTCTTAGTTGCTCACCCCAAAATTGACGAATTTTTATTCGAAAAAAGATTTTAAAAACTAGTTTTTTTTGTATGTCATTTAATTAACATCAGTTCTAAATTTTTAAAACTGTATTTCCTAAGTTTTAGAGAAAAAATGATAAGGGAGACAATAGTAACTTGTTCGGTGCGGAGTGCCGAAAAAAATTCGATTTTGAGACTTCTTAAATGTCTGAAAATTCATTTTTTCATATCATTATTCTCCCGCAACTATCAAATATCTATCGTGGTCTTTAATTGGTCGGACCTCTCACACTCACAGGTCAGAAGCCATTTGACAGAAATATAAGAAGAGTTACGTAACTTTCTCAGAGTTGAGAAGGTAAATCTTCACAATTTTTTCTCATACTCTAAGTTTTCCAAACGTTTTAAATGCGATTTTTAAATCAAAAATGACAAAAAGATTATTCGATGCTGTTTTAGGTCGTCCTCGTATTGATGAGAGGTGGAAAAGCTACGAAGGGCAGATCAAATCTCTCTTTGTGTTCTTGATAAGGAAATGATAAGATGTATTTCGAATGGATAAATAATTGCGAAAAAGAGATGAATGGAGTACGTGAAAAATTGAAGCAAAATAATCGTGACCAGATATTAAGGAAAGGATACAAAGATAAAAAAAGCTGTATCGTGATGCACTGTTATTGAATAGGGACATACCAAGAAAATTTTTCGGCAAATCACTTTTCAGGAAAATGAGTGTAATCGGTTGAGTATTCGTTGAATAAACTTAGTTCAAATTTGATCATTTTTTCGTAAAATCAAACTTTTGAGCCGCCGTGAATGCTTGCTTTTGATTTGATAGAATGGAAACACATTTTTGACTCTACCATACCTTGAACAGTAAACGATACAAGCACAAGCGGTACATATTATCATAGCAACAAAAGATTTCTCTCAAATTCATCTGCTATTGGTATTTATGTGATTCCAATTATACTTTAATTTATTTCTCATCCCTGCTTGCTGGACGGAACAAAGTTTCAGACTTTTATATTCTAAAACGCTAAAAAATCAGTTTCCGTAATCCCAGAATTTAAAATTCAGAATCAGGCATTTATTGATCGCGGTTCAAATCGCAAGTTAAATCTAAAATTTAAAGTTTTGTTCGGGTCAAAACAGACGGAAAATGCTAAAATGTTTACAACTCCTATGGATATCAGAGAAACATATTTTAAATTAAGAATATCGTGTAAATTGATTTTCTGTTTGCTAGCAAACACTCGTTGGAAGGTTTTACGCAGAGAGACTTGGGAATTCCCGCTGACAAATCATGTGGAGGTTGTGTGATTTGTTTTTTTTTAATTTGTATGACTATGAATATGAGTGGAAATTTTGTGCGATTCTGTCTTCTTCTATGTTCAATACTGCTTGAATTTTTATTAATTTTGGCGTATGTTTCTACAGCATGGGCAGTTGCGCGAGTACACAAAGCAGCGGTGCCGCCGACGCAATATTAATCGAACCGACGGGTATACAAAACGCTTTCAACGTCGTACAAGTATCGGAAGACGTGATTCAACGTCTTACTGGCAACGCCGCTCGTAATAATAATCGTTATGATCAAAACGCCGAAGCTAATAATCAACTTTTGGCCGAAATAACTTCCAAATCCGCTTTAATTGAACAGAGGCTCAAGTATAATAACCGTAGTTTTAACATAAAATTTTTTAGAGAAGAAAAAACTCGTTTCAAAGCCAGTAAAAAATGTGTTTCAGATTTTTGGTCTGCAAATTAAATCCTATGAAAACAAAAATATCAGGACTAGGGAAAACACTTCTCAAAATTTCGATTTTTGGATTTGGGGGTTTTGTTTTTTGTTTTTTTCTATCAAGAAAATCGTAGTTTGAATCAAGAACATTTACCTTACACTTTTAAATAACCTACACTTGTGCTCAGGCCTGTAGACAAAAAGTTGTTCCGGGTTGATTTTTTCTTGAAGAAAAAAAGCAAAAAAAATCTACACTTGTCTTTTTTAACACTTGTTACATTTCGGGCGAGTGTCTTGGCCCCAACCACCCCTGTCTACAGGCCTGGTTCTGCTAGCTTTGAGTAGAACTAATCAAAAATGAGAAACTTTGTGGTCAAAATCAGGGTTTTTTTTGTACATGACCCATTTGCACATGTACAAACGACAGCCAATATTTGTACAATTTGTACATAGGAAAATAGGTATAAATAAGTAACCTCTCTCTGTTCCTCTTTGTTATGGCCAAAGACTAATAACCAAACCAGTGTAATTTTTAAATTTTATCAACTACAAAAAAAAATCGTTAAAATTGAGCAAAAAATTGAAATTTTCGAGTTTCAAGTCTAATTTACAAGCATTGTGGAACAATTTGTCTAGAAAACTATATACTAACATAATGAATTTACGTTAGATGATAAACCGATGGTCAAGTCCTCCATGATGACAAGTGAAAGCCCAAAAGAGATTTTAATCTCGGCCCATAAATTTTTTTGTGTATTGACATTCGGCGACGCTGGAAAATCAATTTTCCAAATATTTATTTCAAGAATTAGATTCGATTTTAGTGTTCAAAAGTGGTAATTTTCAGAATTTTATTATTTGAAAAATTTTTAAACCAGTAATTTATCCGTTAACTCTCATGAACTTGGCCGAAAAGATATGAGTGGAAGAGTAGAAATTTTCGAAAACTACTTCCATGAAACTTCAGAATTGATTTTACGTTAAGAAAGGAATAATCACTTCAAAAGGTTTACAGACTTAATGTATTGATCTTTCTCAAGAAATGTTCCAATGAAAAACTGCGAATCTTCATTAAATATCAAGATAAATTATTGAAGATTACCACATAAAACATGAGATGATGAAAACTAGTATACATACATTAAATGACAGGTGAAGGTAGACATTCTGAAAGCCGCGTCTGAGCTGGGTAATACATAATAATGATTATTAAAGATGAAATTTTGAGATTATGAACTTCTGAAATGCACCAAAGTGCATATTTTCTGTACCTTATCCCCAAAATTTTCTTCCCTAAACGAGGAAAGAGCCGTTTATATATGTACAAATGACTACCTAAATTTAGTTTGCCCAAAGAAAATTTCATTCGCTTTCGGCAGAAAAAACACTGGTCAAAATATGTTCATAACTAAAATCGTTCGGAAAAAGTATATTTTTCACAAAATCTTTTCTGGCTTATTTCTGAAACAGTGCTTTACTTTTCAGACAGATAAAATCCATGACATTTTATGGATGAATGGATGTATCAAAGATTTCATGATTTCTATTCGAAAATGTCATCACCAGGCTTGTTGGCTATTAATGATACAGTTCCCCGATCCATTTGAACTAGAACCCGAGATCTGAAGGGGGGTCAGTAATTCCCAAAGGGAGGAGGCATCTCTGAAGGAAAGAAAATCGATTTTTTCCCGAAGAAAGTCCGGAAAAAAGTTCAGAAAATAGCAATCTTTTCTAAAAAGACGGAAAAAATGTATTCATATCGCGAGGCGCCGAAAAAATTGAAGTTTTTGACCATTTTTTGTTCAAAAATTGACATTTTTCATCTTAGAATCGGCATTTATCAGTATTTTTCTAATCAAAAGAATACATGTAGTTGGGGGGAGTGCTAGCCATTGGGCGACCGCTCCCCAGGATTTTTAAATCCAATGGCTAGCCATATGGTAGCCGTAGGGACCCCCATACTTTGGTCGGAAAAATACTGAAAAATGTCAATTTTTTGACAAAAAATGTCAATTTTTGAACGAAAAATGGTAAAAAATTTGAATTTTCTTGGCGCTTCGCGCCATAGATACATTTTTTCGGTCTTTGTAGGAAAAATTACTATTTTTTTGAACTATCTTTTTGGACTTCTTCCGTGAAAAAATCGAATTTTTTTTCCTTGAGAGACCCCTCCCCCCAAAATTTTGGGAATTACTGACCCCTAGCCCCAAAAAAGTCGCCCAACGCCCCCCCCCCAGGCCTCGGGGCTCCGTTACATGTATGACCAAAAGTATGGAGTCCCTCAGTAATAAGGACTCCCTACAGCTTTTTGTTTGACTGATTTTGCTGAAAATCGACATTTTTGGTATACATTTGAACTAACCATGCAGAGAAAACTAGAAGGTGCATAAGAAATGTACCACTGTGACCCATACATGTAACGGGGCCCCTAGGTCTGGGGGGGGGGGGCGGGCGGTCGGACGACTTTTTTTGGGGGCTGGGGTCATTAATTCCCCAAAATTTTTGAGGAGTGGTTTCTGAAGAAAAGAAAATTTGGTTTTCTCATCAAAAAAATTCAAAAAATAGTAGTTTTTGTCTATAAACGGTAAAAAATGTATCCATGGCGCGAAGTGCCGTGAAAATTGACGTTTTTGACCATTTTTTTAAATCAAAAATTGACATTTTTCATCAAAAAATTGACATTTTTCAGTGTTTTTCTGATCAAAAGTATGGGGGTTCCTATGACTACCATATGGCTAGCCACAGGATTGGAAAATCCTGGGGGGTCGCCCATACCTGGACAAACCTATCGGTTCATCTGGTACCAGCCAGCCCAAAAAGCTGGTTGGTTCCCGAATCGTTCCAGTGGTTGTCAAGCCAAACAAGGGTAGGGAGGGAACCAGATGTATATTACATTTATGTCGTACGAAATAGACAGAATTCAATCAAAGTTGATTTTCAAGCTTATTCCAGAATCTACCCATTTTTCAGGATGTACCACTGTAACCAAAAAACCTGG
Source organism: Romanomermis culicivorax (assembly GCA_963922205.1). NCBI lineage: Eukaryota > Metazoa > Nematoda > Enoplea > Mermithida > Mermithidae > Romanomermis > Romanomermis culicivorax. The sequence continues at coordinate 2,045,799 of CAWUHX010000002.1, forward strand.
AAGGTCAGAGAAATGAATTGGAACCATGAAAAGTCACAAAATTTGAAAGAATGCATTCAGGTGCGTTTTAGAAGGTCAAAATCTCAAAATTTTCCAATGCAATATATTCATTGGTTAGTTGATTCCCTGATTATGTGGTTGATTACATCATTGGTATGTTGATTCCCAGGTTGGATGGAATCATTAGTTGATTTCCTGATTAGTTGGCTGATTCTCTGATTGATTGATTTACTGATTACTGGGTTGATTCTCTGTATGCGTTCTCTGGTTGGTTGATTTCCTGGTTGGCTTGCTCGTTGATTCCCTAATTGGTGGATTGATTTCCTGTTTAGCTGGTTGATTATCTGATATAATGGTTGGTTGATTACCTGGTTAGAGGTTGGTAGGTTGATTCCCTGGTTAATGGTTAGTTGGTTGATTCCCGGGTTAGTTGGCTGTTTCTATGATTCTTTCGTTGGTTGATTACCTGTTTCTGTTTAGTCGATTCATGGTTTATGTCCTGATAAGTGGGTTGATTGATTTCCCCTTTGGTTAATTATCTAGCCTTTAGTGGTTGATAGTCTATCTCCAAGTCCTCCATCTCGTTTTTGCCTTTAAAATTGGTTCACACACAAAACATGATCTGATGCTGAGAATTAAGTCATCTGGTACCGAAGTCGCCTCGTCTGGTACCGAGTTGCATCCAGTTGAACCTATTGTCCAGGTATGGGGTCGCCCTATGGCCAGCCATATGGCCGACGATTTCTGGGGATGTTCCTATATATAGCACTTCCCCCCTCCAATTCCATGTATGCTGTACCCCTAATCAGGCATAAAATTGGTCAAGAATCAAGATGGCCATACTTTTCAACTAAAATTGGATTAGTAATGAACTCCCGTAAAAAATAATCCAAAAAATGAAAAAATGACGTATTAAAGAGCCATATTTTTAATATAGAAAATATTCGTAGAAAATTTTGCATTCGCAGAAACTAACACTCGATCAGCCCCAAAAAATATGGGCGAACGATACTCTTATCGAAGAGAATTTTATTTAAGGGAAGAACAGCGCCAATCTAGAATTTTGAAAGAAGAATTGCAACGTTCGAAATTGCAGGAACAAAGTCTACGCGAAAAATTGTCCAAGAGCGAATCATTGTTGGAAGGATTGAAATCGCAGTCGATCGCGTCGGTGAATACAACAAATTATGCGTCCGAGCTCGATCACATTTCAGTGGCGAGAGAATCGGCGAAAGATGTAAAAATTCATTTATTTTTTGGCATTTTCTGGTAAATTTTTCATTGCTAATATAGAAATATTTTTATACTTTGTCGATGAAGAAGTTCATCGACGCAAAATTTTGTTTTTAGTTTTAGAGTCAAAGCTTTTTAGATTCTGATGATGAATCTACGATTTGTCCAAAAAACTTGGTCATCCATTTTTCCGACGCAGATTCTGTCAAGTTTGAAACCAGTTTTTTAGATAGTTTTGCACGCTGAGTATCACAGCTTGTAATTTTCCCATGTTTTAACATTTTTGGTTTGTGTACGGAGTTGATAATGTCTCTGGTCCTGAAAACATCACTTTTCACTTGGATATTGGTTATCTGTTGGCGAAACTATGCTCTAGAATTTACCGTTAACAGCTTTATTATCGTCACGGAACGAAAAATGCCAAAAAAGTCAACTAACTCCCAATAAGATTCTCCTAAATTTTATTCCATGGTCACATCCAATTTTGTACGTCCAACATATTACATTAACTTTTATTAAGATTTGCTTCCCGTTTGTGGGTATCTATTGGGATCTGGACTTAAATCCGCTAACAGTTGAATGCTAGACATAGTTAATGTATCCAAACGAAACAAATTTTAAGGAAAGGCGAAGTACTCAGAGAGTTTTATAATTGGTCTAGCCGCAGTGGTTGGTCGGACGAATGTGTCAGAAAATTTAAGAACTTTCGTCAAACTTACTGAAATCCAAAGATACATTTGACTTCTATCTATTAGAAAATGATAAGAGTTATTCACTTTTCTACTCCTAAACCACCAAACAATCACCTAGTCCTTCGTGATTTTTATTCTACATGACCAGACCTGACGTGAAACGGGGTGTCTTCAATTGTTGCTCAATTTTTCGCAGCTTCCAATAAGGGAGGCTTTAAGTCGAAAATATGACATTAAATTTGTAGCTCCAGTTTTGCTTAGTTTTTCTAATTGCGAGAATTTTATTTAGGATACCCTGTTCAGCATCCATTAGGCCTTGCATATTGAAATTTTACCAGTGTTCCGGTAAACGTCTATCGTTCGCATTACTGTAGTAATGAATTGTTCATTGTCATCATTTACTCATTGTTTGAAGATTTACTGACACTCGATGACAGACTACCCCATAGGGAGGGGTATGAGGGCGTATAACCCCTGCCTTAAGCCCTAAAAATTGATCACTAGTTGCTTAATTTTGATACAAAATGACATGTTTAGTGGAAATTTAGCTACACTATCCCCGCAAATTTTCGACTTTACCCCTACCTAAAAAATCTGACCTTGAAGACCTCTGCTTGATAACATATTTGTATTAAATTACGGTAGGTGAAAACCCATGTAGCTCCCATAAGGGAACCGAAATCCAATTCGATTTCGGCAAAATATGTTGGACGGATAAGCTACTGAAATGAAGAAAAAATTTTGCGGTGGGAAGACTTTTGCCCCTTATTATTTTTTCGGAATTTTTTCATTTTATTTTTTACACTTCAAAGAAAATGTAAAGTGCCGGCTTCGCAAAGTTTTTTTATACCAAATCGCAGAGCATTATTTTGTGCGCATATTGAAGGTTTGACCGTGGAGTTGTGTCTTCCTTAAGAGGAGATACTTACTTCAGAGGTCATCGGTGAAAAATTGTGAAATATGACGTATTCGTCTACTGTAGCTATGGAAATTTTTGGTTTTCATGCAAAATTAATACCTAATATATCTCATTTTTAGGTATGATCAATTCTTAACTTATCATAGGTCAATGTAATGAAAGGCGCAACTTCTCACAAAGTGAGTCTCAAATGAGAATGTATTTAGGAAATTCGTTTCTATCAACAAAAGTTGGACGAAGTTTTGCAACAACAAGAAAATTGGCAACGTGAATTGACGACAAAATTCGAGCGAAATTTGGCCAATTTCGAACAAAACGTCCGCGCCCACGATTTCGTTTCATTTTGCGTCGACGCCGAAAACGCCGTTCTTAAATGTTATCAAGAAAATCCGAAGCAAACTTTAAATTGTTCGAATTATGCACGACAATTCTTGAACTGTGTTCAGACGTATCAGGACAAATCGAATCAATGATTGATAGCGAAATTTATGTGATTTACTAAGCCTGCGTTAATCTACCTTTTCAGTAGCATTCTCTATGCTTTGTTTAGCGGAGTTTAGCATCATGGAACTGTAGCTCCTAATACAGTTTTCACTAAAGATCACGTTGGGTGAACTTTATATGTTCCCCAATTATCGATAAGTTGTCAATGCGACAATACTTTATGCTTTGATGTGTAATACGATCATTGACCGCAAGTGTGATGTGATGAAAGTATGAGTTAAGACTCCATTTACTGTAGAATTGAAAATCGAATCGAACTAAGCGAAGCTTAAGATTTCCGAATTTTCGCACACAGCGTTTGTTTTTGTGCACGGACATTTGTGCCAATCAGCACAAGAGGCTAAAAAAATTTGTGCCAATGACACAAACAATTTTTTTCTACCAGAAAAATAACTGAAAACTGTGGGAAAGTTTTAGGCCAAAAGCTTGATAAAAAGTTAGCGTTTAATGCATAATTTTTTGTGAAAATCGTGCCCTACCTATTTTTCAGCTGACCATGTCAGTAAAATAAGAAAATACTGTGCGAGAAAATAGTTGACGACGAGTCGAAAACAAATGGGATGCTGAGACAATTTAAACAACTCTAAAATTGTTTAGGAGGTTCAAATTGATTCAATTGTCGAATACAAATGATCGTTTTTTCCTCAATGGGGTCTTTCGAGGAAAAAAATTCGAAATGAGGAAAAAAATTTTGGGTATGGTTCTCATTGTGGAAAAAATTTTGGGGAATTCAAAACCGAAAATATGCGCTTTGGTGGACTTAAAAGGGTCAAAATCTAAAAATTTTCTGGCGCTTCGCGCCGGTCACGGGTACAATCTTGACTATCTTCTATCAGGCGCGGGCATTAGCATATCTACTCCGACTTAATAATTAATGCTCAACAGTTTCTATCAATCAAGTTAGCTCGTTTCATTTTCTAATCGTTACCAGTCGCTCAAAATTGAGATTTTTCATCAATTCTCTCAATTTTTTCTCTCGATGCTTGGAATTTTTTAAACGTCTGCAACCTGAACTTTTGCGTTAATTGAAGATGGAAATTGAAGACATCATTCTAGACTGCGATTTTAGAACTTCTGCTTATGAATATCTGTTGGAGAGATTTATTTTCCAGCGTTTTGGAATAGAATAGAATAGTTTATTCGTCATTAGAAAAAATACATTCACAAAAGAATAGAGAAAGAAAAAATATTATCACGAGCTTAAAGGCGATTAGTATCGCGCGGATATAAGCTCAAAAACGCAATGCATCGTTTTTTAAATACATGAACATTAACGGCATATGTAACATGACTAGGTAACATATTCCACGTATCAATATATCTATTACAAAAATCTTTTTCAAGTAATCGTGTACAAAATTTTGTCTTATATAATTTATATGGATTGTTAATACGATAATTAAATTTACTGTATACAAAAAAATTATTTGAGTCCAGAATGCTGTTACAGATTATAGAATAAACATAGCATAAATCAGTTATAGTTCTCCTAAATTCAAGAGAATGCAGACTGGCGGACTCCAATCTTTCTTGATAATTCCTAGAGTTAAAACCATATAATCGTTTTATGAACCACCTCTGAACTTTCTCTACCCTTTGTATTTCACCCATTAGAGAAGGATTCCAAATAGGACTACCATACTCAAGGATTGGGCGAACACGCTTCGCGATCGCGCCGGAATGGGAAACAAATTTACTTCATCATTTTAATTTATTTCCCAACGTTGTGAAGGTTCAATTTCCTGCGTTTTAGAAAGTGAAAATCCAAAAATTTTGCCGGCGCTCTGCGCCGCACCAAGAACCATACATGTAATTGGGGGGAAGTGCTATGGGAACCCCCCCCCAGAAATTTTCGACCATATGGCTAGCCATTAGGCGACCGCCCCCCCCCCAGGATTTTCCAGTCCAATGGCTAGCCATATGGTAGCTGTAGGGACCCCCATACATTTGGTCGGAAAAATACTGAAAAATGTCGTTTTTTTAAATGAAAAATATCAATTTTTGAGGAAAAATGGTAAAAAATTTGAATTTTCTTGGCGCTTAGCGCCACGAATACATTTTTCGGTTCTTTTAGAAAAAAATTGAACTATTTTTCGGACTTTTTTCGGGAAGAAATCAAAATTTTTTTCCTTGAGAGACCCCTTCCCTCCAAAATTTTGGCAATTACTGACCCCCGGCTTCAAAAAGGTCGCCCCAACCCCCCCCCCCCCACAGATCTCGGGACCCTGTTACATGTATGTATGCCAAGAACAAGAACTAAATAAAATTAGATGATTCTAATCAGCAGGGCCATAGAAATGTTAATAGCAGATTTCCTGAGAACTCTATCGTTGACATGCTTCACCCGCTCCTGTAGAACACCAATATATTCTTCATGAGCTCATTTTGGCTAATATAAGTAGAATTTTCTCATTTTTGCAGGTTTCTGACTCCAAACACAACAAAATGCTTGGGTATGCTCCTAAAATGCATAAAAAAGCATCCGTAGCCACATTATATACGTTTTTTAAAATGAGGAAAATTTTTGGAAAATGAGGAAAAAAATTTTGGGCCTGGTTCTCATGTGGAAAAAATCTTCGAGGAAAAAACGGTGCTACAAATATCTATATAAAGTAAAGTGTGGTGACTTTGATCAGAGTATGGCATTTGATAACTATTTGAGATCAGCAGGTCATTTTTGCTGTAATGAACCGCTGATCTCAAATAGCTATCAAATGCCATACTCTGATCAAAGTCACCCCTGTAAAGACTAGAGAAAGTCGAAAATTGTGTAAATTTTTGGTCAAAACTACCAACGATATCAATTTTTATTTAAATTGATCAAACACAAAGAGTTAGAAATTCAGTTTTGAATCCGAATCTGACCGAATGAACAGAGAATATTCAGTATTTCTTTTCATTCATCAGTCATTGACAGCCTATAAAGATTGCTGCAACAATACTACTACACTGTTCGAAGAGAAATCGTTCGCGTTCAGGTCAAATATACTAATTGGAAATATAACATTCATTGACTCAGCGCGAAGCGCCGAAAAAATTTTGCATTTCCAGCCACCACCAGAACGTCTAAAAATCAAGAAAATTTAATGTTTGACCTGCCAAAAATTTTGTGCGAATTGACACAAGCGCCCAAAATTCTTTGTGCCATTCCAATTTAAGATGCTTTTGAGGGAAGGTCTGGAAAAAAAATTTGAGCACGTTTCTCATTAAAGAAACACCTAAGACTATAAAGATACATTTTGGTGTGTTGTAGAAGAACCGTTTTTTCCAGGAACTTTCTTCAACAATTAAGAAACGAAAACGATGCAAAAAAATCACATTTTTGACTCGAAGATTTTTTCCACGTGAGAACCATACCCAGAATTTTTTTCCTCATTCTCCAAAAATTTTCCAAATTTTTAAAATCTTTCTTTCGAACTTTCAGCTGAAGTTCTTAGTTCTTCCAATTTACACACATTCAAAACAAAAATCTCTAAGATTGATTTTTCTGATTATCTCGGGGGAGCGCGTTAGCCTGTTACAAATATGTAACCTGCGCTTCCTATTACCGTCATTAACTTGTTTACTGTAGCACATATTTTCGCTGCGATATTGTATTTGTCGGTTTGAAGTAGCCGTGGATTGAGTTTTCGAAACTTTTCTTCGTTTTCTTATTTCATTTTAATTGTTTGTTCTCGCGTTTTTTTTTCTTCTTGTGTTATATTTCGCCTGACAGGTAATAAATCTTCTTCATTCATTCATTCATTCATTCATTCAAAATCGTTTATAATGCGGCCAAGAACGATTTTTTCAGCAGTTTTTTGTTGGCAAGTACGCAAACATTGTATGTTTTCCTGACCAAAGCACTGTTTTTTCGCCAAAGTGGTATTTTCAACGTAAAAATTTGGACTCTTTCGCCAAATAGCAATATAAACTTGGGATTTCTTGGTCGGGAAGGTGCATCTGGTGCACTTTTTTAGAAGGTCAAAACCTCAAAATTTTTCCGCGCTTCGCGCCGGTAGAATATTTTCCGCTATATTAAGCTCAGGCGTGACTGCTAGCATTTCTATACTACACTTACTAGTCAAGAGATAGTTTTTAATTTTTACACCTAGAATGTCTTCTTGCTTTTGAATCAGTTCATTTTTGATATTATACTCCGATCCAAACTCTAAAGTATATCTAAGCTATTAACCTTAACGAAAATCACATTTTTTCCGATTTTTCCCGAAGCATTTTTGTGACCTTTAAAAATTTTGAATTTTATGAACATAAACTTTGTGTATTAGGTAAAAGATTAAAGCATCATCGAGAGACGTTGACAGAAGTTTTTGTCAGTTGAAAAATCAAAGTTTTTGGTTTCTTATCCGATTTTTGAATTTGAGCTGCATGCTTTCAGCATGATTTTTGCACTTTGTCCGAAGATGAAAAATGATTTAATGGACTAAAAGTTATATATTTTATTAAGGGAATAAATGTTCAAGAGATTCCGTTTACAGCGCAGCAGAATACCAAAATGCAGAAAAAGTTTTGGCGCTTCGCGCTGGAACTACACTTATGGTTTTGGATGCTTTTTGTCTGACTTAATTAAACATCGTTGGCTTCAAGCTGATTTTTTAGCCGGTTGGCTGATTGCAAGCGTCTGCACATAGTTCAGGCCCGAAACCGTAAAAATCAAATTTTAAATCATGAAATGAGCGTTAGAAAGATTCATCTCCCAACCAGGGTTTTTGTGCACAGGCCAGGTTGCAATGTGCAACTTGGGGAAAATTTTTGGTTGCTCACTCTAAAATCAATAAATTTGCTTAATTTTATCGGAAAAGCCATCCTAAACTAGTTTTCTTGTATTTCATTCGATGCGCGTCGGTTTTAGGCTTTTAAAACCCAATTTTCTGAGTTTTGGTGAGAAAATGAAAAGATTAATATGGCAAGACTAGCGAAATTTGTTCGGCGCATAGCGCCGAAAATTTTTTCTGAATTTTAATATTCTTACGCTGGAAAGTGAATTTTTCCAGCTTTTACTTCCCAGACAGAAGGTTTGATTTCTCAGTAAATTTAATGAATTTTCGGTCGGACAAACTAAAATTCGAAACTAGGCAAACGAGTAAGAATTTGAATCTTTCCACACCGGCCAGAATTTCTAGCATTGTCTTACGCTCAAAATGTTTTAATCACATGAAAGTCAAATTTTTATGAAGATCACAAAATGATTTTGGGAAAATGACCGAGAAAAATTTTAGTTTTTATCAAATTCGTCGAAACACAATACAGGATCAAACATTTATCCATAAATTGTTGATAATTAGAACCTATATATAAGCACTAACTAGAATGACATTTTTTAACCGCGCACTAGAATAATATAAAAAGTTATAAATGAATTGAAACTCGGCGCAATGCGCCGTAAAATTTTTACTTCATTCCATTTTAGAACGAATAAAAATGCATCTCCGGACAGGAAACCCCATAACCTAATTAAAAGAGCAGTCAGGCCTCAAGTTGCACTGTGCAACTTGGTACAAAAAATTTAGTTGCACAGTCCGAAATTTGGTTGCTGTGTGCAAAAAAAACCCTGCTCCCAACTTTCTACAATATCGTGTTCCGAAAATTTTCCGATGCTTCGCGCTGCAACGAAGAATGATTCAAATGCAATCTGTAATTCTTCATTTCGGCTAAGCACAAATACTTCATTAGATTTCTTTGCTATTTAAGTTTTTCTCGCTTGAGCTTTTTATTACTTTTTTGTTACTGATTAATTTTAACATATTTTTGTCATCTGACCCAAAAGTCACAAACCTTGGTTTTTTCTTCGTTTTTGAAAAATTACTGCCTGCCGAAGCATGAATAATGTTCAGAAAAACTCAAAGAAGCATAAATAAAGCATAAGCATTTTTAGTTGAAAAAATGACATGGTGAAATTCGCGAAAGGGTCTCTGGCAAAAATAAGGGAAAAGTAAAGAAAATTTTAGTCAGGTATGTCACATTTAGAGATGGGTCGGGTATCCGGATCCCCGGATATCCGCCTAAAGTTCAGGATCCGGTTCCGCTGAACCAGATTTTTTGGATCTGGATCCGTTGAACCAAATTTTTTAAGATCCGGATCCGTTGTTGTCAGTAATTAAGATCCGGTCATAATCGGATCTTTATTCATTATTATTCACATAAAATTTTGCAGTATTAGAAAACACCAAAAATTTTCCGGCGCTTCGGGCCGAATTTTATAATTCTCTGCAATACTATTTTTCTACAAATTGTGCTTTCTGGATAAAAAATTTCCGGTAAAGGGAAAAAATGTTGGCGGTCCTCCTGTATGAAAAAGGCGAATTTTGGTCCATTTCAGAACGTCAAAATCTATTTTTTACAACTTTTTTGCAACTGTGATTTTAAACATGAAGCCGAGTTTGAATTGAGAAGAATCATGGAACTATAATTCTCAGAAATTTCATGTTTAACTCGAAGTTTTTCAGATTTATGAAAGTTATGAGTATATTTTCTTAATTTGTAAGATGATTATGAAGGACGGGAACTCGAGTGCTATTAGAAAGAAACTTTGTGCGAAAATACATAAAAGATCAGGGTTTTTTCAGTGTATAAAAAAAATTTTCTTCGTACAAAGACTTTTTGGACGATCTTTGTACAAGTACAAAGAGGCTTGTACAAAAAAACACTGCAATGGTAGCAAAATTATACTTGAGAAACAGTAATTTTTCAACAGTATCACTCTTCAAACGATTTTTGGTAGGATCATAAATTTGACCAGCACCACTGAGTAGCTGTTTATAGGGCACACTTTTCGCTGGTGCTAATTTAAGTTTACTTTCTGCATGAAGCAATTGTCCAGAGACATTTGAGATTTAAGTTCATTCTCTATAATTTGGTTTTCGAGTTGCTAGGTTCATTTTTTTGGTTATCTTTAAAGAAAACACAAAAACTAATTCTTTAACATGACTATGCTAGTAGCAATTTGTTCCACAATTACTTCTATTTTCTTTATCTTCTTTTTATTTAGCCGCAAACTGCTTATACTCGTATATATATTGCCAAATGTTTCCTCTCCAAATGTTTTCTCTGACATCCAGTAGCACAACATTTTCTGGATAACTGTATTCTGCATTTATTGCACTTTGCCTTTTCTTCATCATCTGGGGACACTGTGAAGTAGTCCCACACTCTGCTAGTTAAAGAAGAACTTGAATCCATAATTTCTGAAAAAAGTTTCCATTTCTATTCATTTCTTTTCTGATGAAACCAATATTAATTTAAGCATGAATACAATTTAATGAATGAAAATTACTCATTAGTACATGTTAACTATTTCAATAAACGAACACCTCAATCATTAATTATCTATTAACAGGGCCGTGCACAAGAGGGGGCGGGGGGGCGGCCGCCCCCCCCCCCCCATTGAGGCAGTATGCACACAGTATATCCGCGTAAGATCAACATTTTCTTGGGCTATTCAGTGACAAAATGTAGTCCGCCCCCTCAGATGAAAAAATCCTGCGCACGGCCCTGTCTATTAATCTATTGACACCAATGAATATAAGTTCATACAACTCAATTTTAGGCAAATTAGACATAGTACATATACTTACTGAAAGATCCGGATCCGCTGAACCAAATTTTTCAAGATCCGAATCCGCTGTCGCCAAAAAAGTCGATCCGGCCCATCCCCAGTCACATTGAACTTATAAACGACACATTGGTTTAATGTTCTACAATATAAATAAAATTTTTTTGGGGGGGGGAGTCGAAACCCCCTAAAAAAAGTCGAAAAAATTTCGAAATTTTACCCAAAAAAGGTTACTTTTTTCCACATTTTTCCGAGTTTGTAGAGGAGTTTGGGTTATAGGGCTTGACCAACTTGGGGCGCCCTCTCCAACCCTCCTAATTTATGTTAACGATTACAAAATGGGACAACCTAAGTCAATCAATAGAAACTGTTGATAGTTAATTAAGTAAATGGAAGTGGATACATATGCTAACTGCTGAGCCTGATGATAATGAATATTATGCCCATGGCCGGCGAGGAGCGCAGGAAAATTTGGAGATACAAAACTTTGATTTTTCTGTAATTGTCCTAAATTTTATGATTACATATCCATCCAATGAACCAGTGTTTTTTTGTACAAGCCTACCTGTACAAAGATTGGCCAAAAACTCTTTGTACGAAGAAAGTTTTTTTGTTCTACGATCTTTTTTGTATTTCCGCACAAACCTTCTTCTTGATAGCACTCGAATTGATGTCCTTCATAAAATTAAGAAAATATTCTCGTACTTACATGCCCAACAAAGGCACTAAAATTTGTCTTTTCCATACAGAACGACAAAGATTTTTTCCCTTTTTCAGAAATTTTTTCTCCAGAAAGCACGATTTGTAGGAAAATAGTGGGTAGACCATTGCAAATTATAAAATGAAATTCGGCGCGAAGCGCGGAAAATTTTACACTTTTTTCTGATGCTAGATTCTGATGCTAGAGTCTGGAGAAGCATTTTCTGACCAGATAATGTCGATGAAATCTCTTTGTACTTTGTACAAAGATTGCCCAAAAATCTTTGTACGGAACCAAATATGTTTGTCTCGCACAAAAAAATAAACAGTGCAATGAACTAAGTAACATTCAAAACGTTCCTCATCAGATTTTGATGCTTTGAAACTATATTTCACTGCATGTATTTGTTTATCTGACATTTTTGTTTGTTCTCACTTGTTTCTAAAACGGTGTTAAAATTTGACATTGTTTTATCTTTTATTTCAAAAATCACCGTTTTCTGCCTTAAAATTAGCATTTTTCAGTTTTTAGCCGTGATTGGTTCTTATAACACTTCCCCATATTCTGTGCGATATATATATCTTCAGACACTTTTACGCTGTTCGATCAATATAAAATATTAAGTAACAAAAATGAGTCAGGAAAAACCGAGTATCGTCGAATGGATTAGCGATTTGCCGATCAACAAAAAAATTTTATTTGTAGCCGGTGGTTTGATCTCCGTAAGCGCCGGTGGCTATCTAGTCTACAAACAATTATCCTCGTCTTCTAGTGGCAAACCCTACGACGATTTAGCGCCTTCCACTGCGGAACCTTCGACGCATTCGCCCGACTTGCCCGCCGATCCGACTGTAAGTTTCTTTGTTCGCTGACGAAAACTGCATTTTTTAAACAATTTTCTCAAATACTTTGAAATGTGGGATTTTAGGAATCAAACCTAATCTTTTTCTTGTTTTCGGCTTCTTTTAATGGTGTAACGGCTCTAGTTCCTTCGGAATATCGGTTTCTTTCCCGATTCAAGTGGAAGACTTTTCGGTACACGGTTCTTATAACGGTTCCGGATTAAAAAATTCAGTATTAGTACGGTTCCGATTCCTGTGCAAACTTTTTGAGTGTCATTTTGACTCTTATTAACACACACAAGTTGATTTTTCTTCTTTATACCTTGGAGGTAGTCGTAAAATTTTGACATTGAAACAAAGAACAAAATTTATTTTATGTGTTAGGTGACCGACTTTCTAACAAAAATGCCTTTGGAACTGGTATTTTCCCGTGAAAAATATCGGATCCGGTTCCGATTAACAATTGCGATTGTCTTAATACCCATAATCGGCTAAAAATATCCAAAAAACGTTCATCTTATCATTTTAGCCTTCCACGTTGATAAATCAACAACAATCAAAAACGAAAATTTCTCCGGAAGGCACCAATGATAAGAATCAAAATCAAGCGTCTTTTAACGAACAAGATTTGATTCTACGGGTCGATCGTATGAAAGAAGAGGGCAATAAATGCTTCAGGAGTAAAAATTACGAAAAAGCCTTGAAATTTTATAATGATGCGGTCGAAATCTGTCCAGTCGAAAATCGTAAAATTTTGGCCGCATTACATCAAAATATGGCTGCTGTTTATGAACAATTGGTAAGGAATGTTCAAAATCTTGATTCCTACTATTTTTTGCTCGAAATTCATAAAAAAACATGATTTATGCTTGCAGAACGATTACGCCAAAGTGTGCGAACAGTGTAACAATGCTTTAAAATACGACAAACGTTACACGAAAGCCTTATCCCGTCGCGGAAATGCCTATCAGAAACTGGAGGATTGGTCTTCTGCTTCCCACGGTAAAGGAAAGTAGCTTCATGGATCATTAATTAAAAAACTTGAATATTTCAAGAAAGTGTACATATCGGCTTTTTTAATTTCTTAATTCCTTAATTTTCGAAAATTTTTGCATTACAGGAATATTCTACATTTTGCAGATTTCGTAAAATGCTCAATTTTGGAACGCTTCGCCAACGAAGAAATGACTCGCAAAGCGGATCAATCTTTAAAAACTTGGAGCCGCATTTTGGCCAAAGAATATATGAAAAAACGTCTCATAGAAAATAAACCGCGTCCTTTATCGAAAACAGTTGTCAAATCAACGTTAAAATCATTTTCTTACGATCCGGTGTTGTCGATATTGAGCCAATCGCTGAACGAAAGGAGTTCGATCAAATCGACTGAAGTTAAAAATGTTGAAGGAGATATTTATGGCGTCATAATTGAACCGACAACGGATAAACAAAGTGTAGAGTAAGTTTTTCTTGTTTTTTGCACCCGATTTTTCGGCTTCATTGTTTTGGGTTTTACGGTTCTGGTTCTACAGGTTTTAAATTCACGGTTTCGAATTTGATTTTAGTAATTTTAAAACTGGGTTTACAGTGTTGAAAGCAAACTAGTCATATTGCAGCTCATCTATGTACATCTGTGAAAATAGTCGAAAATTTCGACAGGTATTTTATAAACATTTTTATATGTCAATGTGTCACTTGGCCAAAATCATTTGCGTCCAAATTATGACCACATAGATCAACTTTCCTATGTTAGGCTATGATAAACGTTGGTAGAAAACCCAATTTTCGGTTTTCTATGCCTTTGGGTTTTTGCGGGTTCCACTGACCAGTCCTAATTCTCGTCCATTCTGTTTGAGTTTTCAGCCGATCAGGTTCTTCGGGCAGTTCTTGCTATGTGCAACAGTTACAAATGTAAGCTTTAGAAATGTCGTTTCTCGTCAGAAACTTTCGGCTTCTAAAATTTTTTGAATCTCCAGATTTTTCATTCAAATTTTGGTCTTGTGTTGAGAAATTAGAGAATACAAACATAAACATAAGTCTGTCTTTGGATGGACAAGTAATTAACTGCCAAAAATTGATGACAGGCAGAAAGTAGAAATAATGTCAGTATATGACTGGGAGGCCTAAAACACTGATTTCCGAATAGTCAGTTCAAAAACGATCGCAGAAAGAAAAAAATTGAACTTTTAAACAAAAAGTGCTGGAATATATTCACAATAATACATTATCTGAAAGCAGAGTTTGAACCAAAAAATACCCCCAAAAGATCACTTTATTGGTTTTAGAAAAAAACGGTTTTCACTGCGTCGTTCAATCGAAACAATGTTGCTCAAAAATTCGTTTTTTTGTTCTCATCTTTTTTAAAAGGCATCCTGTTCGATAAGATTTTTCTGGTTTATGGTGGAAGGTTAGATAATTTTGTTGTATTTTTAATCAGTATTCCATTGTCACGCTGAACAAGTTTTGTTATGACAATCTTCCCCGAAATCGTGTTGATTCTAAGGCATGACTTTTTCTGGGTCTGAAAAAGTTTTTCATCCTTGGATTCAACTTTCTTCTCCTTATTCTCTAGCCGTTTCGAAAAAATAGCGCAACTCATGCGCGAACAGCGTTTCGAAGAAATCGTCGACGTTTGTACGCAAGAAATCGATGCCCCTGTCGGCCAGCAAATCCGATTGGTGGAATGTTTGCTAGTTAGGGCGTTCTTCAATAATTTGTCGGGTCACATGGACGTCGCAAAAGACGATTTGGCCAAAGTAGTTGAGATTTTAGAGGTTCGTCGACGAGCGGCTGGCGAGGAAGATGAAACGTCGATTGTAAAGGTATAATTTTCAAGATTTACAAAAGCTTACTGTACATTTAGATTAATTGCTTTGCGAAAATCGCACTTTTAATGCAATTCTATCGACCATCCGAATTGCTACTTTTTGATCAGGCAACAAAAAAATTGAAAAATTCTGAATTTCGTGAAACTTAGCGCCTGCTTTATCAATTTTACAAGTTTTAGCTGACATGCAGCGCTTATACTATGCAAGCATTTTGCCTCCACTTGACCGGAGATGTCGACGCAGCGTTGAAAAAATTGGAAGACGCTTTGACTTTGTGCCCCGAAAATCCCGATATTTATTCGTTGCGTGGTCAGGTATTTATAATATAAATATGGATTTTAAAATCGTGTATTACGTTATGTTTTAACGTATTTTTTGAGTTTCTAAGACTTTTACTTTGTTAGATAAAAGCGCAAATTGCTGAAACTGATATCGAAGACGCAATAGCCGATTTTCGCCGAGCAACTCAATTAAAACCCGATTGTCTGTCGAACATGTTACAATTGTTGGCAACGGAAACGAAGTACGCCGCAGAAAAGCAAGACTCGATGAAGATGTCGTCGCTTTTTGAACAAATTAAAGATTTAGTGGCTAAAAATGCAACTAATATTGACGCAAATTTATTCTACAGTCAGGTAATTATAGTTTCTTGAATCCGTTTATATAGTTGCTACGAGCTACTGTATTTTGTATAGAGGTGCAAAGATTGTAGTTCCTTTAGAATATCGGTCACGGTTCCGGTCCAGGTTCCTGTGTATAGTATATACAGGGTGAGCCAAAAAAAGACCACTGGTGCTGACTTTTATAACTTTAGAACTGATGAAACTTTTATAATGCGAATCGCTGCATTAAAATGGCCTCTTTGTCTTTGTTACAAGGGCCAAATTTTATGCTTCTAGGATTTATTGCTACTGTGCAAACATAAATTTAGTAAAAGTGATCATTTTTCAAAAAGTAAAAGTTGTGAAATCAAAATAAAAGTTGTCCCATTGTGAAAAAAAGTTATGTATAGCTGTTTACACACAGTCCAGATTGCAAGTTATACGTAAATTAAAGTCAGAAACATCTTGTTTCGGTATGGGGAAAATTTTGCCAAAATCAAGAGCTCTTGTTTCGAAATTGGAAAAAAAGCCAAATTGAAGCAAAATTAATTCTGTCATTGACCAGATCGAAAAACGATTAAAATTATGGGTGAAACAGAAAGTAGGACACACTAAAATGGCTCTCTTGTAGTTTCCAGCTATTATATGGTTGTTATGATTAGATCTGTTGTACTTTTCTGTTGTAAAACGTGTGTCAATTTTTCAAAATTTGTTTGCGAAAAAATCGACGTTTAGTATTTTTGATTCTAGTCAGTCAATATTCGAGCAATCTAGCTGAAACTTTGCAGTTTTTATGCCAGATGTTTTGTCTATTTACGGCAAGAAACCGCATTAAAAAAGCTTCACCCATTTGAATGCTAATGAAAGTCAGTACCGGTCACCTTTTTTGGCCCACCCTGTATAAATTAGATCGAAAATACTACATTGTTGTACTGATCAAACATTACTTGAGAGCTTCCTTTAAAGCACAGTACGTGACTTAGGAATCAACCTAATCAAATGATCTAAAATTTACTAGTCATATTTCTAGTATAGTTAAGAGTGCGTATTTTAGACTCAGTTTAATATTCAGACAATTTATAAGGATGTAAATCTTCTCACTAATTCTTATAAAACTTATGTTAGGCCTCTGTTGGAATACGCTACGACTGTTGCGTCCCCTCACACTAAACACGATGCAGCATTGATTGAAAAAGTTCAGAGATATTTTACAAAACGTGTTCTTGGTTACCCTGAACATGATTATGTGGATAGGTTAAAAATAATCAAACTCGAAAAAGGAGAATCAAGAATGATTTGGTCATGTCATACAAGATCATAAATGGAGAAACTGATCTCAATATTCATGAATTTTGTGCCGTCGTACATACAAACACCAGATCTCAGAATAGTATAAAATTGAAAATAGACATTTCGAGAACTGACCTGAAAAAATATTTTTTCGTAAATAGAACTGTAACCACTTTGGAATAAGTTACCTGAAAACATCGTCTCAAGCAGAAACAGTAGCGTTTTTAGATTAAAACTACAAAATTTTAGTATATAGGTCAAATATTAGTGCTACTGCTACCACAACCTTTTTGACCTTGCGCAGCATTTTAATTCTGTTTTAATTGCATTTTATTTTGCTTTAATTTTATCTTTTTTTTACGTTCATTGCTTTTTTTCGTTTGAGGAATTGTTTTAATGTATCTTAATGTATGTTCAGTTTGCTTGCGCTAAATAAACTTTTTTACGTTTTACTTTTTACTTTTTACTTCCTACTTGTTATGAGTATCATTCCGACTGTAGTCAATCACGAATCATGTTGAATATGATCAGCTTATTCAATAGAATACATTCTTCTCGAATTTGTTGCGTTTTATGTTCGCAAAATTTTGCCGTTGAAAGAGTGTATTAACGAGAAATAAATTCCAAATAACTTCCCAACGGAAATACAATTTTTTACATGGTTTGTTTTCACAAAAATCTGCGTCATTTGTACTTCTTATTACACGCTTTTCCCGAGAATACAAATGCCCGTTTTTGCGGAAGTTAGAAGAATGTTGTACCAAAAGAAAATGTTTTTTGAAATTCTAAATCGAGAAAAGTTTTATTTCTTCATTATAATTCTGTCCCTCAAAATCTAAAAGTTGTAAAGTTTTTCATGAATTATGTAAATCGTTTAATATAATTTCACTCAAAAGCTACATATAAAAGTGGCCGCGGTTGAAAAAATTTTCAGGTTTTAAAGTTACCCAAATTTTGGAAAATCCACGAAAACCGAATCTAAGAAATGGCGGAACCGTTTTAAAAAATAGCGGTTCTGGTTCCAAAATTTCAACCGCTCAATATGTTTGTTTCATTTTCGTGAAACAAATTGGATGGTTCTGATTTTCTTATTTACAGTGTTCCCAAGATTAACAATATAAAAAAATTTTCAATGCCAATTATATGAAACATTTTTAAGAATCAGCGCGCTGAAAAGTTTTTTTCTCCGGAGTATTATGTTCCTCAATTTTTTCATATTTTTTACTCTCGTTTCATTTTTTTCTCCAGATGATGCTGGAAATGGAACAGCTCGGCGAAGCTTCTAAACATTTACAAAACGTTTTGAAATTGGACCCCAATTGTGCCGAAGCCATCGCACAACTTGCGTGAGTGCTTTTGTCAATTTTTAAGACCAGCTGAAGTTCGGCCTTGTATATGATAAGTTGAAAAGCAGGCGTACCTGAGAATAAAATATATTGTATAGTTTTACATGCTGAGCATCATTGCAGCATTTTTATTCCACATGAAACTCAAAATTCGCATAACTACAGTATCCCAAGCTTGGAAATTCATCATTTTTGCTATGCGTGATTCAGAGTATCAAGCTAGAAAAAACGTAATCGCATATAGTAAAATATTCATTGATTTCAGGGACAATGCTTTATGATTCGGTATGAATAATATTTAATCTCTCTCTTGGATCATTATACGTTATTTCAAAGCTTCAAAAGTGATGGAAAGAAGCCTATATGGTCATTTGGAGCCTGTTCAGGGCCTTTTCCTATAGCATGCTGCAGAAATTTTTCGTTCGTTAACTGTAGTCAGTATATTTCTAACGTATTGCGCCAAAGTTTTAACCCGATTGGCGCATCGTTTTCGGCGCTGTAGAAGTTCGCATACACACATTTAAATAGGTTTTTGGATCTAAATGAATCCTCGATTAATGAGGTTTAGGGAACATAAGCCTTACCAAGAACATTAGATGAAGAAATCTTGGTCGAATTCCTGATGAGTTTCTTATATCTTAGCATTGATGATTGACGATCGATTATGCCTCAAATGAGAGGTGGAAAATTTGTAAAATGTTCCTTGAATTTCTGAAATAGAGTAATTTTTTGACTTCCAGTTTCCAGAATACTGCATAGGTTATTAGGACGCCCTCTACTGCATTTGAAATCTCACACAATCTACTACCATATGATTTATTTTCATGTCTTCAAGCATAAGACAAACAGCAGGCCTTTATTCAATTATATTACTGAAGAGTATCTCTGAAGTATCTCTTTTGAGATACCCTGTTGCGCAAATACTGAAAATATATTAATGAAATTTTACAAATGCTACAGCTGTTCTTAAGATTTGTCTAGTTTGAATATACGTCAAATTTTTATGCATCTCGTTGATACGAAATTGGTGAGCATTTTTGTATCAATTTGCAGCCTGAATACCTATAGCCCCCTAAGCGGTACTGAAATGCGATAGCAATGTTAAGGAAATTAATCGCTACATCCCTTTCGAAGTAAATTTGAATGGTGCCATAATACTCGGCATGCAAAACTAACTTAAAATGTCTCATCCTCCGATATCATCAAGTTGAAGCTTGTCTTATATATAGATCAATGTAACACAAGATCGAGTCTTTCAGGACGTGTGTCTTAAAAATAAATTTCATGATATTTTTTATTTTCAAGTTTGATCGACTTAATGAACGGAAGAGAAGCCGAAGCCTTAAAATCGATCGAAAAAGCTCTGGAAATTGATCCTTATTGCCTTATGGTGCTGGAAATGTTGGCGCAGTATCATTCGAAAAGGTATGCGATATATGAGGAGTAAAGTAAAGTCAGTCTTCGATTTTTTTTTTTTATCATTTTTCAAGTTCTTTTTATCGGATGGGGTGTCAAATGACAATATTTCAGTTCTCCATAACGGAAATTTTAATCATTTTGGATACGAAAAATCGCAATCGTTTCTTAAATTATCAATCAGTAACCCTTAATTGGCCGCGTGCCCTAAAAGTTTTCGAATACTCTCTCACATTCCCGGAAAATTTTGAGCCTTCTACCATCATCAGATCTCGTGATATTCTCAGGATATGAAACAGGCTGTTTCAACCTTTGTTCAATGTATTTCATATGGACAGAAGGTTATTTTTTAAACATCATCCTTTGATATGAATCTCGTCTAATAGCATGTCTCTTACTGTTGCCATAACTTCTCAACTAAGTTCGTAATCCCACCCAAATCCTGCCCGGTATCAAAAGAATGCCCCTTTCGAATTTTCCTAAAATTTATTGTTGACTTCTCCGACAGCCTGAACTTTCTTAAAACTTAATTTGCGTTTTCAAAGTGCATATTTCGATCCTTTTTATGAGCACTTCGTGGAAATGTCATACAAAGCATCATACGAAAAAACGTATAGCTAAAAACCTACGGAAAAAATTTTCGAGTGCATGGTCAAGCCTTGGAAAAAATACAGTGTTTTTTAAGTGTGAATAATTTCAGACCTTATTTTTGTTGTTTGGATTTTACCGTTTGATCCGTATCTCAACCGTTCAAGACGGATGTTTGATTTTGCCTACTTACGTAATCTCTCGTGAATTCCACATAGTGATTACTTAAAGTTAAGTATAAAAAGGGCAACCGTGGACATACATGCACATAGGGGGTAGGGGGATAAACCCCCATACCTGAGACCCTGGCCACCCCCCTGGCCCAAAAAATCGTCAGACCCCCCTGAACTTTTTTCAAGACAGCTTTTTGATGATTTTTGTGCATATTGAGTATGAAAAACAAGCTTTCAGAACTTTTTTTCCTCACCTCCCCCCCCCCCCGTACCTGTGCATGTCTGCCGTGGACCATATGAAATCCAATACCCTCGTTTTGTCCCAGCCAGAAAACTTCTAACATTACCAATTGTGTTATGAATTGAAAAAAGACAGCGACGAATGTGTATTAACTATACATTCTAGATAACGGTAGCGGGAGGCGTGAAAGATGACGCAGGTTGGGGAGATCGTCCCCTCAACTGGAAAAAATTGGACAAAAAATGACTTTTTTGACCTTTTTTATAAAGTTTTTCGAAATTTTTGGTCAATTTTTGACTATTTTGAGACTCGTCCCAAAGATTTTAGGGAAAATGGGTACCCCATCACACAAATTTGGGCTTCACCCTCCCACAACCGACTGGAGGCCTTAAAGGTGTCCTAAAAGTTGATCGCTGCGTGCCTAATTTTTGTCGTTATTCAATGCTCGCCGAGCATTTAATAATGAAAAAATGTGGTTAAAAAAATCGCAAAATGTTTTTTATCGAGAAAGCAGTAATAGCGCAGAAGATTTCGTAAAAAGTGAGTAAAGCGGGCAGTAGCTAAATAATCATATGATACAAGAAAAACACATAATCATAGAAGCAGATCATCCGCTTTTTTTGGATGGATTAGAGATGTGTTTTTAGGAGCTTGATATTTTTAGAACAGAGTAATGTTTAAAAATGAATAGAATAAATTAGGCGTACGAAACACTATAAAATAAAATATGTCGAAAATGTGAATGTTGAGATTAATTACCATCAAGTTGTTTTTTATTCTTCGAAGATCCGACGTTCCGAAGTTAATGGAATGCTACGAGAAAGTTCTGCAAGTTGCGCGCAGTGAGATGGAGGTTGCTCATTTCATCAATTTACGCGAAACAACTCTGATCAATATGCAAATGGCCCAAGAATTGTTATTTTGAAAAGTGAAATTGCTCAATTTCTTTCATCGAAAACATTCGCAATTTTACGGATCGTTCGTTACTATTCAATGTTTTTTATTCTACGTGAGAAATTTTACTACGTTCTTACATAATGTTCTTATTATCTGAATGATTCGCAATTACTCGCTTTTCTCTGTTGATACGAGTTTTTCCAAAGTGTTTATCGCTTTGTTCTTTCACGATAGATATAGATAATTAAAGTACTGAATTGAATTGATGTGGATTGGTCGATAGGTTGAAAAACAAGTTCTGATCGTACACCTAGCAATTACAAAATGCTTCTAAAATGAAAATTGACATGAGAATGCAGTGACTTGAAAGTTTTCCACATAAACTTTTTACCGTAGAATTTTTTACTCAAAAGCTTCTGAGTGTCAGTTAAGTGTTGTCACAAATTTTCAGCTTATGGGTAGAAAATTCATGCTTTATTTGGAAGCATTGAGAAAAACAGATTATAATTGGGGTGCATTTCGCCCAGGTTTTTTTTCGGTTTTTTTGTTCTGCAAGAGAAATGCCACTCTAGGTTTGCATGTTTAAGTCGCCCAGTAATTTCCTGTATGGACTGAGGACGTGTGAAGTAGAATCTGTAAGTGACCGTCGTTACTCCATATGACACTCATCAAAAATATTGATACCGGTCGCTTAAAGGTACCGATGATCATCTAATGTCTTCCAGAGTTGTAGAAGTGACCAAGTCTAAGCAACATAAAGTATTTTATAATATTCCAAGAAACCTCACACTGACCACTCCAGATGGCACCGAAACTTTTTAATGTGATGTCATGAGGTTATCTGAAGTCACATGAACTGATTGGTACTGAACGTTAGTCGCTAAAATTACCGGTCTATCGAGAATCACGGAAATATGATCAAGAAAGTTTACTCGAAATTAAATTGAAATGTCTATCTATCTTTCATTGTCGGTCACAGTTCCACTCTCATGGATCCTACTGGAAGCTGTAATTACTGGATGTGGTCAGAATCCTTTTATCATCCCCTGAATTAGTAATAGGAGCTGAACAGTTCTGGATTCGGCCACATGAGACTGCTGAGCCGGTCAGACCATTGTGGCACTTTGTTGATTTTCGCGATAGAGCCTGAATCTTCGATTTTTCTGTTTGGTCAGTGGAAATTATTAGAAGTTTATATGGTACTACCGTAGGTCAAAACTGCGACCAAAATTACCATTGGCTCCGAGTAACTGGCGATCACTTGGGCCGCTCGGGTGACATCAGGCGAGCCGACGGAAAGCGTTGTTCCATTTCAATGATTTTTTATGATAAAAATTATTCGAGTGATTACCGGCTATTCGGGTGATCTCGAATGACCTCAAGACATCATAAAGAAATTTATTTTTGTCCGTCATGAGTGACTATAATGAGGTGAGTGAGGTCACTTGGGTCGCACGAATGGTAAAGTATGATAAGGCTTAACTTCAGTTTTTTTTCGCAAAGTTCAAAATTTTTACGTGCTTGATTGATAGATAATATTCATTTTTTCTTTTCGAAATATCAACAACAAGGACAAATCCTACAGTTTGATGATCATGCTGTATGCGTATAAGAAATTTTATTATGCTAATCAGTCCATTTTTTCGTTTTTAGCAATTATTTTCTATATTTTGTCTCTTTTGTTCCTTCCCTTCCTGATGGTCTGCAAAATAACCTAAGAGAAACAAATCTGATGCTAAAGTTTACACGAAAGTTGAAAAATTTGGGGCCGGTTTCATCAAGGAGACTTACGCTCCAGCTGAGAGCTGAGATGCAGCTTAAGCTGTGGCTTAACTTACGCTGCAGCTCAGCTGTAGCCTCATACACATAAATCATGTCGAGAAATTTAAGCTGCAGCTGAGCTGCATCTTAACGACAACGGTATAGCATATAGAGTTAAGCTACAGCTTAAGCTGCAGCTCTGCTGGAGCTTAAGTCTCTTTGATGAAACCGGCCCCTGATCGGTTTCTTTTCTATGATTGTTTGATGGTTTTGGCCACTTGTTTCCCGGCCAGTCTGTTTGTTTCTTTCGCACTGTCGTTTTCTGACTTAAATATCGGGTAGAAACTGCATACAGTAAGTATAGAAAACTTATTTGTTTTTTGTCACAAATCGTATAGAAAAGCAAGATACAGTTAGTATTGTCATAATAAAACTATACCTGGAATTTACTGTAGCATCCAACATCTATATCAAGCGACGGAATTACTAGCGTCAGTCTTAATTTATTTGTGGTGGTTGTCCTGCCTAGTGCCTGCCGCCTGCCGCAGTTTAATTGTCTACGATGTCACCCTGCTTAGCAATATTGCTCCGATGTTCTCCAATTCAATGTAACGAGATGAGTGAGTTATTAATTTAACTCGTTTTTTCCACCCTATTCGCTCAGGTACTTTTTTGCACTTTGTGATTGTGACCCATGGAACCTATTCCTATTTTTCTACGCTTAAAATACATAAACGAGGAAAACTTAAATCGCGTACGAATTTGACTGCTGGCATATCTATGCTTGATCGAAGTGAAAAATCACATTTGAATCATCATTCTTTCGCGCCGGGAAAATTTTCGTATCTCAGGGACTGTGGGAGATTAGACGTTTTCGAGACTCATTTCATGATTTAAAATTTGATTTTTTCCACCTAATGACGTTCATGCTTGAACTATTCGCGGATGTGTTCAATCAGCTAACAACCAGCTGACAACGATTTTTCTAGTCAACGACTGTACTTGGGGGGACCCCCCCCCCCCAGTTTGGAAAAAAATTAAAAAAATTTGCGAAAAAGTGTTTGTTTTTAGCCTTTTTTGGGAAAAATTTCGACTTTTTTCGACCCCCTCCCCCCAAATTTCGGATCAACCCCCCACCAACTGGTCAGACCTCATACAGGTATGCCCGAGCGTAGTTATGTGAAAAACGGTAGGTCATAAAGTGCAAAAGTTACCTTCGCTTGCTGCCCTTGTGATGCGAAAAGATGACGAGTCGGTAAAACATTTGTCGACAAACGAGGCATTTGTCTGAATATTTTGGAATCTCAAAAATTTCATTAGTCTTGAATCATTTTGTTGATGAAGTTGTTTTTCAGGTTCAAATGATTATTGTACACCGTTAACGCCAGTTCTATCCAGCGTGATTGATTGCAATCCGTTTTCTACTTACAGTTACGTCTAAAATTTGCGTAAGTATTTCGTTACTGAAGATGAAGTAGATGTGTCGAGGAAGACCTTGTGATGAGCAAAATATGACGAGTCGGTAAATATTTTGTCGACAAACGAGGCATTTGTCTGAATTTTAAAATTGTACCCTATACCATTACAGTTATTAATTCTCTTATTGCACATCCTTATTCCATAACTTTTTGTAGGCGATCAAAGGCTGTTCGCTTCGTGCTCGATGTAACCAGCGATTTACTTTCGGGCCATTTTGATTAGAACTATCATTGCTGGGAAAATTTCACGTCAGCGTTCCCGACTCCTGGTAATTTATAGTCGATTTTGAGTGTCAGTCTTGCTCTCGTGATGATATAAAGATGACGAGTCGGCAATTATTTTGACGACAAACGAGGCATTTGTCTGATTGTTTAAATTTCCCTTGATGCATGACACTGATCTGCTGTCATTTCAATAGCTCGTTACATTTAGGTTCCGTTACGTATCATTGGTTTCTATTTGACGAATGCGCTCAGTGTACCAACAGGTAAATTTCTTCAAATAGAGAGGCATACCTGTGCATTGGAGAATGGTAGGCGTATTATCTTTTAGCCAGATAAATCTAGAAGATGATCTACTTCAGACTACCCCATAGGGAGGGGTATGAACGAGGATATTAAGCCTGTCTTAAGTCCTAACAAATGATCACTGGTTGCCTAATTTTGAGAAAAGATGATACGTTTAGTAGCCATTTAGTTACACTACCCCCCAATAATTTAACTGGGAACCGGTATTACTGCGTCTGGTTCACACCCACCCCTATAGCGTTAGCAACGTAAAAGGTACCTACAGTAAACCTAGTAGCATGTTGACGTCATACAGTAAACGCAATTACTTGCGCTTCGCGTCGTTTGCGCGCGAAATTCAAACCATCTATTCGGTTACGCATCGCGATTTCGGACGCGATTTCGGAAAATTTAGTCAACCTTTGACCCGAGTGACCTAAACACTAACTTTATGAGTATAATGCTTGCGCTATATTTTGAAGAATAAAGAACAAAGTAAATACTATGTTGTGCTGTGTTAAATCGAGTTTGGGACAAGTGATCATGCGAATGACCAGTGGTCAACCGAGTGACCAATGGTCACTCAAATCAACGAACTTTTTTTTTGATGGAAAATTAGCCCATCAACTGGCAATTTGAATGTTATCTCATATTCACTAAAGATTGGTGCCTAGGGGTCATCCGAGTGACCAGACCAGCTGACTGACCACTGGTCAATCAACTCGGCACATCTTTTCTTTGGTGGAGAATTAGCCTATAACTTATGTTTTGTGGCTATTTATCATCTAAGTGACCACACCTGGTGAGTGGCCAGTGGCAGCTACTATATATTCCATTTCTTTAAATGAGCTTCAGGACTCAAATAAATCCACAGGTATATTTTTTTAAATTAAAAGAACGGAAAAAATAGTTCACAATGCAACTATTTCTCCATGAATATATACTCTTCAAAGTCAAAAGCCTTCAAAATTTAGCAAATCGTGTTTTTGTTTTGCATCATGGAAATCATCTGCATATGATTGACCTTTTGGAAACATCTAGAGGGTCGATCTCTTTGACAATTTGAACATCTTTGACTGTGGAACTAGATGGGTCCAGCCCATCAAGTAATGCTTTTCAGACTTATGGAGTAAAAAATCTTCTACTTTGAATGAGTAAGATTAGAAAATGGGACCCTTTTACCCATTGTGTCGTGGTCACACCATCTTATAATATCAAAAAATTTGACGTTGCACATGAAAAATTTTTGCCGTTGAAAAAATGGAGGCGGACCATAAAATCAAAACGGTTTTGTTTGATAGCATACAGTAAGATAATAATTACTGTACCTTTAACGACAGTACGATATAATTCTCCAGCACAATTCTGTTTCGGACATAAAGGAGTACTCTGCGTTGATACCACTGCT
>CAWUHX010000002.1:2072872-2115144 GCA_963922205.1 Romanomermis culicivorax
AAGCAGTGGTATCAACGCAGAGTACTGCTTGACTTGATAGCGTAGTAATGTTTGATGATTTGAAAAAAAAAAATTCCCAAGTTTTTTTCGGATTTTCCCGTTGGTAAGTTGTCTCAGAATTCCTATTCCATTCTGACAAATTATGCCAACCATGTAAGTCGACTCTTTGTACAAATTGTCAGCCAATGACACTGATGTAAAAAATTTATCACATGTTACAATACTTCCAGATTTCTGTAAATTCTTGGTCAAATCCATTACAATCTAAAAATCATAATTTTGTGAATTTTTGAAATGATTTGACATAAATTATGCATTTCCCTACTTCATCTGCCAAGTGTTCTTCAGCAGCATTGTTGTTATCATTCATGCCTGTGACCCTGGACACCCACTTAAAAAATCATTAACCACACTCCCTGAACTTTTTCGAAGACAGTTTTTTCATACATAGGAGGCCCCGATGTCTGGGGCAGGGCCAGGTGCCTTTTTTGAGGTCGAGGATTAGAGATTCCCCAAATTGTACTGTATGTGGCCCGAAAGAAATAAATTCCACTTTTTGGTTGAGAAAGTCTAAAAAACGGTTCAAAAATAGAAATTTTTGTCTAAAAAACCTGTAAAAAATGTATTCATGGCGCGAAGCGCCCAGAAATTGACTTTTTTGACCATTTTTGTTCAGAGATTGACATTTTTCATCAAAAATTCACCTTTTTTCAGTATTTTTCTGACCAAAAGTAGGGGGTCCCTATGAAAAATCCTGGGGAGGGGTCACCCAACAGCTAGCTATAGCGCCGACAATTTCTGGGGAGGGGGGGGTTCCAATAGCATTCCCCCCAATTACATGCATAATTTTTTGATGACTTTTATACATATTTTGTATTGGAAACATGCTTATGGAGCTTTTTTTGTTTTTTGGCTCACCCGCTGTCCCCATCCCCTTGACGAATAGTCCGAGAACCCCCCTGGAAAATGCTTGCCATCATGTCTGGGAGGAATCTCCTCAATCAAATTGACCTCAACCTTCAACTCAGTCAGACCTAGTACCCAAAGTTTGGACCTTCCTCTCAACTGAAAAAACGGGCAATAAATAACATTTTTTGACTTTTTCTGGGAAGCTTTTCAAAATATTTTCTTTTTTTCTGACTTCTTGAGAACCGCTAAGGATGTTCGAAAAATGAATACCCCCAAGTCAAGATTTTAGAATTATCCCCTATCTAAACTGACAGCAGTTTTACAGTATGCCCATTAAAGTGCTTATACTGCGAAATATTCCTAAATTTTTGTCGAGGTAGATCGTTTTCCAGTGCCCAGGGAATGTTTTTTACTCCCTACCACCAAAAACTCAGGACTTTAGATATGTTGGGTAGCACAAAATAAAGCACAAATATTCGATTTTCTCACTACTTACCATTTTTACACAATAAAAAATCATCTTCGAAATCGTCTAAATCACTTTCGTTGAACCGCGCACCATCTGAAAATTCTGGTATATCATCCAATGCTTCAGATTCTAGCCCTTGATTTGAGTGAAATTCGGGCCGATTTTGTTGCCGAGGCACGGCTGCTGAGATTTCTGATTCCGATGGTGGTAAAATATATTCATCATCATCTGATGAAACAGGATCAGGGGGCTCGCCTACCTCTGAATCAGTGTGAGTTGAAAAATTGTCGAACAATTCCTCGGATGCTTTTCATTTTGAAGCCTGGAGAGCGAAAAAATGTCATTTTTTAAAAACTCCTCAAATATCATTATAATATAAGGTTACTCGATGCCAGTGTTTTTCTGCACAGTCCAGACTTGGTGACATCTGTACTGGTGCTCAATTTTTTGAGTAATATGTTTGCTCAAATATATTCTTCTACAATGTGTAAGTCATCAATTCTGAACTTTTGAAATCATCATTTTTCTTATCTTAAGACTTTAAAATGTCACACCTCAGATATCAATGAATTACACATTTAATTTTCTTTCTTCCTATATTCGCTATTATTGTATTGTAACAGGAGAAAACAGCAGTGCAGAAACTTTTTTTGACTTTTCTGCACTGTACAGAAAGCCGGGTGCAGAAAAAACACTACTCGATGCGATAAAAAGCATTTTGATGAGACATGGATGAGTTTTTGATTGCATTGGCAGAAAATCTTGGTCGTATCAACTCAGGGCATGAGAAATAGAAAAGCCCAAAAAATCAGAAAAGAATCGGTGCTAGGACAGAAAATTCAGCGTTGTAATGTTGTCGACAGTATACTGAACACACGTCGTATTTTATTTTATGGATCAAATGCGGAAGAATATGCTTGCTTGTGGATTGAATGCAAAAAATACAATTTTTATGGAGAATTGAATTAGAGGTCATACTTTTTTCACCATTTAAGGTACTTTGAAGTAAGCATAACATGCTTTCGTTTAGGCTTTAGCATGTCTGCAAGTCTAAATTTTGAATATCTTTTCATTTTTTCCATTCAGCTTAGTTATATCTACAGTATAAAAAGCTTGAGAAGCAACTTACACTATCGTTGTATCAGCTACAGTAAACTATAGCACATATTATTTTAAAATGTCCATGAATTTGATCAAGCTGCGGAATAATAACATTGAGTCTCTCCAACGATTAATAGTTGCTGACATTTCTGGGCAATCAGCAGATGTCAAAATGCACATTTCTTTTGTTGTATTGGGTGCTCGTATGCCCTCGGCTATCTAGCTGCGGTTCTTGGGAGATCCAACCTGGTATGACCCCTGACACTAACCCGGTACTGACTTTGCTCCTACTGCACCCAGTTGAGACTGGATGTACGAAGATATTTACTTTGAGCAAACGAAAAGTGCAACAAAATACAACAGTGGGGGTTAAAAAAAACAAATATGCAAATTGCCAAACATGTGAACACTGCTGCCTAACTTCTCCCTGCCTTGCAGATCCTTTCTTTGTCCTGTGGCTCTGTGCACAGGGACGAAGAAAAGGATCTGCAAGGCAGGGAGAAGTTAGGCAGCAGTGTTCACGTGTTTGGCAATTTGCATATTTGTTTTTTTTAACCCCCACTGTTGTATTTTGTTGCACTTTTCGTTTTGCTCAAAGTAAATATCTTCGTACATCCAGTCTCAACTAGGTGCAGTAGGAGCAAAGTCAGTACCGGGTTAGTGTCAGGGGTCGTACCAGGTTGGATCTCCCAAGAACCGCAGCTAGGTAGCCGAGGGCATACAAGCACCCAATATGACACTTTGCAATGATAAAGTAACTCTTGATTTTTAATTCTAAGTTTATATGCTATTTATTGATTCATTCCTCCTGGGGCACAACCTTGATACCAGACATGCACGCCAAGAATTTTCCAGGGGGTAGGTTCCTTGAGCTTTTTATGCAGGGGATAGGGGGTGGGTGAGCAAAAAAACAAAAGAAAGTTCTGAAAGCTTGTTCTGCCTGGGTCTCTAAGATATGGGGGTTTACCTCCTATGTGCATGTATGCTTGATACAAATCATTTTGCTGCAGGACCAAACACATTTTTCTCGTAAAACACAGCTATGTAGATATTTGAGCAAATTAGAAAGTCTTTTTCTCTTAAAATTCCTGTAAAGAATAAAAACTGGAAGCAATGAAAAAAATCCTGAAGCAAAAGCTCAGTGTAAACTAATTTTTGCTATTATTCAATTAACAAAGACTTTAGAAAAAGTAGATCAACCGTATTATTGAATTTTGGGGGTAGAATTTACTTACTACACATATCTTCGTCAATTTAAAAAATGAACTTACTTTGTTTCCAGTCTGAGTTGAGGCAATCAATTTCACAATTTTGTGTAATTTTTGCAATACTTGACGAGCAATTACGGGCTTAGACACCAAATGATCGAAAACGGAGTTTTGAGTCATTAATCGAGAAAAAATATTCAGCTGTTTGCTAATATTTTCATGGGTAACAGCGAGCAAAATGTCGTTATTTTTGTCGTCCCGGCCTTCGACTGATGATTCAGCCATTATTTTCAATTTGGATCCAACTGGAGTCTTTTGATCAGTCGTGTCCATCAACTGGACAGGATGTCTTCAAAAAAAAGACAATTCATGATTCAAAAACTAAAACTGCATGTATATAAAACAGGTGTCCCACCTTGGCCTCGATTATTTTGCAATAACTTATAGCTCAAGAGCATAAAACACTAGTTTTTTTATTGCATTTATTTCTTTCATTGCGTACATATCTCAGTTTAAAAGGGGGGGGGGAGAAAATTTCAAGACTCATATTTCCCCAATTTTGAGAATTTTCCATGCTACAGTTGCAGCCCAAAATTCTTCACAAACTATAAGTCGAGGCAACTGAGAGTATTTTTGACCGAAAAACAGTGAGGTTTGAAAATTTCTCAGTAATATGGAAATTTTTTTCGGTCCTTTTCAGAATCGTGGGGAGATTTGAGCACTAGGCTGACCTTTCCTATTGTCAAAACTGCGTCATAAATTATGCGAAACGAACAAAAATCGTATTAAGTATTTGATACTGGAAAACGTATTAAAAGTTATAATATCAGGCACACAAAACTTCGATTCTTCGACTGGCAAGAACTACATACTGAGTAAATAATTCTTGAAACGCAAGAAATTTATGTTGAAGAAAATACTAAATTTTCCGAACTTAGGAGCAGTGTTTTTTCGCCAAATTAAGTATTTTTTGGCGAAAAAATCTGGAACTGTCAGGAAATTTTGGGGGTTCGAAGTCGGAAAGCTGCATTTCAGAAGTTCCAAACATCAAAATTTCGCACCAGTAATAAGATAGTAACCATTGTTAGCTATAATCCAGCACCATAAGAACGTCTATTCCACTTTATGTACTAGTAAATATTTAACATTTTTCATCATTTCATTGCTGATATTGTGTTTAAGTTATTTGAAGAAAATCCAGCTTTTTTGATTAGTTTCATAAAATATTTCCGCGGTTTTTAAATGTCGTTTCTTCGCTTAAAAATGCCACCTTAGGCTTTATTTATGCATTTTTGAGCTTTTGTGAAGATATGTAGCTCATGCTTCGGCAGGCAGTAATTTATCAAAAATAAAGAAAATACAAAATATTTGACGTTTGGGTGAGATTATAAGAATTCCTCAAAATTAGTGGTAACAGAAAGCCCGAGTGAGGAAAGCCTAGATTGTACATGCGAATTCGACAACTAAAATATTTGTGCTAGGTCAAAACGGAGAATCATAGACTGCATTTGAATCATTCTTCCTTCGAGCGCCGAGCGCCAGAAATATTTTGGCACTTTATGGCCTATCGAACTTTTTCTGCTTTTACGCACAGGTTGGGCTTGGGGCTTATACAGGGTGAGACAAAAAAAGGCGATCGGTACTGACTTTCATACAGCTTTCGAATAAGTGGAGCTTTTTTAATGCGGCTTCCAGCTGTCGATAGACTGCTCGAATATTGACTAACTAGAACCAAAAATACTAAACGCCGATTTTTTTGCAAACAAATTTTGAAAATTTGACAAAATTGACAAAATCAAAATGTTTTACAACAGGAAAGTACAATAGATCCAATCATAAGAACCCTAAAACAGCTGGAAACTACAAGAGAGCCGTTCTCTATATTCATTTATCGGTCACTAGCAAACTGATGTTTATTGAGGTGGTACAAATATATGATTCGAAGAGAATTGGTTCGCGTTCGGGGCGCATTGGAGTAGGACTCATTAGCTCGGTGCGGAGCGCCAGAAAAATTTTGCGTTTTCAGCCCCTGAAAACCCTGCCTGCAAATCAAGAAAATTTAGTATATGACCACTCAAAAAGTTTGTGCCAACTGCACAAACGCCCAATGTTTTTTGTGCCATTCCAAATTTTTTTACGCCGAAAATCATGTTTTGGCGCAAAAAGCACTCCAATATTACTTTTTAATTAGTAATATCGTATAGTACAGATTGAGAAGATTGACCTGTCATTTCTTGATACACTCAGCTGAAATTCGATATTTCCTATCCGTAATTTGAATCAAAAATTCTCAAAATTAAAAACTTAACAAAGGATTTGTTTGACCAATAAGACTGTTGACTGGGCGAAAAATTCGTTCAAGCAACTCATTTTCAGTATTTTTCCGACAAAAAGTACGTTAATCTTCCCAATTAGAAAAATACCCTTAAGAAATTACCTCTGGGCCCTACGGGTCGCCGTTCGTCACCATGGTCGGCAAAAATCCTAGGGCGGCGGCGGCGACCACGACCACCGTCGGGAATGGGATTTCCGGCATCAGCAATAATGCCGCCTTGAACACCAACATTAGCGTCAATGTCGGCGCCATTTCCGCGGCGGCGTGGCCTTCCCCGCCCTCTAGGACGTCCGCGACCTCCTCGTCCGCGTCCTCGTCCTCGACCAACGCCGTCGAAAAAATTGACAGTGAGATTGATACTAGCAAACACCATATTTGAATTGTTTGATCAAAAATGATAAATTTTCAATCTAAATTTTCCTTATATACTTTCAAAATTTTTATTACAAGTTACTTTTATTCAAACAAAACCTATACGAACATGCGTTCAATCAAAACCAAAAAATAAAGACATTTGAAATTTAATTCAATTTGATTAATTAATAATTTCAATCATCAACTTTTTATTGTTTTAAAAATTTAAGTACATTCAGGTAATTTCATATATTTAAATTCCAATAACCAATTTTGATTTACTATAGTTTCCCGCCGTTTTTAATTTTAAGATTAAATCTTTGTTTTTTTGGGATTTTTTGTTTGCAATTTGCGATTTTTTCCCGCAAATTTTTTCGATTTTTTTTCGCGGTTTTTTTAGCACACATTTTTTGAGGTGCCGAATTTCGAATCTAAAATTTAAGTTACGACAGATTCCGATGCAAAAAAACTTTTTTGATTTTAAAAATTTGTAAAATCGACAATTTTCAGACCAAAATGATTGTGAAAAAATCGACGACTTTCATACCAAACTTTTTCGATATGTTTACAATATTGTCCTAAACGTTCAAAATTTTCCGATATATTTACAATATTGTGATAAACGCTCAAAATTTTTCGATATGTTTACAATATTGTCCTAAACGTTCAAAATTTTCCGATATATTTACAATATTGTGATAAACGCTCAAAATTTTTCGTTTTGTTTACACATTTTTTTAGGGAACTTTTTTTTTTAATTTTCCATCTTTCTTTCATATTTTTCATATCCTACGTTTTTCAAAATTAGGAACCGGATTATTACAGTAAATAGTCCGTTCTTTGAAGAGATTTAACGAACATTCTGTACTTTTCAACTTCGCCTACTTGTAAAACGAACATTTTAGTACTTCTTTTCAAATTTCCGTACTTTTTGCCAATTATTTCATCAAGAATGATTATTGAGCCAAAAATTAACACAATTTCCTTTCTTTGAATGAGTTTTTCCCAAACTTGTATAGCTACTAGCAGCAATTATTTACGCGCTTGACTACTCTTCTGTACACAATACGATGCAATATTATATTAGATGATTTATTAATAAAAAAACATTATGACGTAACATAATGTCACATTAAACGAAGTGGAGCCATGTCACATTAACTGAAATTGGTGATCAGTCACATTGACGGGCAAACCCGTACCATATCCCATAGGAAATATGGTCATGACACTGTAGGTGACATGCTGTGACCCGTGGGGCGGCTCCATTAATGTTCTTCGTTTCGGGAACCCAACCCAGCTGGTACTACCACAGGTAAACCTATGGTGTACCTCGGCCTTGTCCTAGGGTTAATGCTGTAGAATAATGGACAACGCGGCCGGGTCGGGGGTGCCAATCCCTAGTCCTCATTCACGGGAATGGGGGGCGGTGCCATTCGAGGAATGGCATACTGTAGGGGACCCGATTGTTAACCTAAATCCCCTTATTGGCCCTGACCTTACCGGTCTGAGGGCTTTCTTAACTGAGGGTCCTTCCGGGGGAAAACTAGCTTAGGGGAGACTCCCACAAATATACCCTCAACAACAATAGCCCCTGAGAAGACTTACGACACCTCTTCTCAAATTACTCGGCGCTGGGCGACGGGTTCGGGGTCAAACTGGGGTCCTGCGGATGGCGATGTACGGGAATGGCAATCCGGGCGATTCAGCGTGAGATTCGGCAGCTGCTGATCAGCAGGCGGCAGTAACGGACGTTTCCTCGGCGAGAGGCGACGGGGTTCTACAATTAACGGCGAGGGGGACGGGTTCTTACGGTCGGGTTACTGTAGGTAGCGATGTGTGTATGTAGGCCGGGGCGAAAATATGTAAATTTTATTCGACGTACGGCAAGGCGCAGTTGACACTAACAAAATATAATAAAATCGACGACCGCGAACGTGATGTAAGGCTAAAAACGACGAAAACCAGTTAGGCCCAAAAAATGAGTGACAAAAAGACGAAACATGCCCTTTTAAAGGGCTCCATAAACTACAGTATGCCTTGGGCGGAGTTAACACTCCCCCAAGCTAACTTCTGCAGCAGAAATCGTTGCAGAAGATGCCTATGATCACATAGACATTTTCCAGTTCACAACGTTAAGCATTGGGGCGAGTTTTCACTCTCCATGCTTAACATAGGAACATCACTAGTGCAGGGTTTTTTTTTTGACCTACGAGTCACAAGCCAAGTGGCGTGTTAGCCTAAAATTTTACAAGCCATTCCAAATTTTTACAAGCCAATTTTATAATATCAGTATACGTGAATAAATTCCAATGCTAGGTTATTTTTTAAAGAAATGTATATATTGAGCATCACGGCAATTGATCAAAAAAATGTCATTCAACATTATTCAATAACATTTTAGAGCCATTAATTCATTAAAATTCAGGAAACATTTGAAATTTTTGAGTTTGATCGAAGTCTAATCTACAAGCATTGTGGAACAAATTTTCCAGCAAACTATCCAAGAACATAATGACGTTGAATTACATGAGAAATCGACGGCTAAGTCCTCTATGATGACAAGTGAGAGCCCAAAAAAGCTATTAATCTTTCCTGCCTGAAACGCCGGAAAATTTTTTTGGGTATTGACATTCTGCGATGCTGGAAAATCAATTTTCCAAACACTTATTTGAAATATTAGATTCGAATTTTCTGTTCGAAAGTCGTAATTTCTAGAATTGTATGTTTGAAAAATTTTAAAACCATTAATTTATTCACACACTCTCATAAACTTGGCCGAAAAGATATAAGTAAGAAGAGTAGAAATTTCCGAAAACTACTTCCATGAAGCTTTTGGATTGATTTTAGGTTAAGAAAGGAATAATCGCTTCAAAAAGTTTACAAACTTGACGTATTGATTTTTCTCAAAAAATGTGTCAAGGTAAAAACGTGAATCTTCATTAAATATCAAGATGAAATATTGAAGATTATCAATTAAAACATGAGATAATACGTTTAAGATGATTAAAACTATTAAAGATTAAATGATAAGTGAAGGTAGACATGTTAGAAGCAGCGCCTGAGCTAGAAAATAAATAATGCTTATTTAAGTTATAACCGGCGCGAAGCGCCGGAAAATTTTGAGATTATGACCTTCGAAAATGCACCAAAATGCATCTTTCCTGTATCCAATTTGATCAAACACATAAATTAAAAAATTCTGACGAGCCATTTTGGCTTGTTGGACTAAAATCCTACATGCCATTTTGTCAGTCCAACAAGCCATGGCTTGTAAAATGCTAAAAAAAAAACTATGCACTAGTGAGAATTTCAAACTAGTCGTTTCACGTTGCGAAACGTCGCTAGTTTTTACTGATAAGAAGTGCACGTTGTGCTCTAATTACAGCGATGAGCTTGGAGAGCTTATCTCTAACAGAAATTCTTGACTAGGGGGTACATACTGTAGTCTATGTGTGCGACTGAAAATAATAAATCGAAACGGAAATAAAAGTGGGCAAAAGCAACAAAAATAAACATAAAAAGTACACATATAAATTGCATGTAAAAAGTATAAAAAGGAAACGCAAAATTGATGTAAATTACTGTAACACAAAACATAACGAAAAACATAATGGAAAATTGTGATGTGAATCACGTAACGTTCGACGAAATCCGTCGGCACATGACACGGCGGTCCTTCGAAAAAGGGCGTCCTCGTCCTTGTGCGCGTCTGTGGGGGTCAAACGTTCAGGTGATGGTGACGGCGAGCGGTCGATGGTCCAGTGGTTTTTCGGTGCGTTCTGGTTTGTGAAATTGTGTCAATGTTGCGTGGAGTTGCTGACGTCGGTTGGAGATGCATAAAGTTACTGACGTCATTTGATCCCTTCGGTGAAGTTGCCAATTGTCAGTTGATTTGTGAAATCTGAAACGAGACTAAAAGAAAAATTTTAGAGGCGAGGTATAGGCTATCACACGGATGCGCCTGTAATGTGAAGCAATACCCTAGTTTAGATGCATTGATCGCTATTCATTCTCTTCTTTACACTGCTATTCCAGCATGGAACAGGAGTGGGTATCCTGTGAGGGGGACGGCGGTCCTTCGAAAAAGGACTACCTCGTCCATAAGTAAAGAACCTCTGCATCAAGATGTGGGTCAATGAGATCTTGTGTAAAATCTCTAATTGTTGACAGAATCAACAAAGGTGCGGTCTCAATGACCTGTGAAGTGGAAGGTATCTCCTCTTCTTCTGTAGGTTGAGCAGGTGACATGTAGCTTCTAAGCTGGTTGACATGTACAATATCTTCTTGGTCAGTCTCAAGTGGAATAGTGACATTGGGATATGCCACATTCGTGACAAAGTGAGGTCCATCATAAATGGGCAATAGTTTGGGCGTTAGACTTTTGTAGTTGTTGCAGGCGTCTTTTATTTGTTTCTCGTTCTTCGAAAATATTTCCCCTCTCCAAAGCACCATGCCACAAATGAACATGCATACGAAATACCATCAAACAACGGACGTTTACATGAGACCATTCCCCCATCATTCGGCCATGCTCTCTTAGAATTAGCTAATTGTCGTGGGGCACAAACGCAGCAGAAATACGTCCTTGTTGATATTGATACCCCCTGAACTCCTGCAATCGAACTCATTAATCAAATTCACCAATCTGCATCAAATAAGCCACCCCAAAATGTACCTAAGAAACATACCCCTCATATTCCAATCACACTTAACAGCAAATTAATCACAAAAGGCATGATTGACACTGGTGCAGATTACTCACTCATCGATTCCCCAATGACTCAAATCCTACAGTTAGACATGAAACCCCTGCTAGTCCAAGCAAAAGCAGCAAATAATCTTCCGATTCACTTTGTAGGGACCACTTTTGTCACAGTGACAGCCCAAACAATCCAGGAAACAATAATGGTCCATGTCCAAAAAGATTGCACAGCAGACATCCTTCTAGGCAAAAACTTTCTCAGTCGATTTTTGGAATACACTATCAACAATCAAAAATCTCAGGTCAAATTTGGCAATGTCATACTACCCTGTGATGGCCTCGAATATAGCCCTCTTTCGACCCGTGGTGGAACTTATTTAGACGAGAAATTAGAATTACCACCCCGTACAGTAACCGAATTTACTGTCCCCTTGCCCAAATCATACTTACAGGTCAAACAGCTTGAATTCACCCCCAAACCAAAACAGAATCCTAAAGTCCATTTTGCAGCCTGTATCTCTGAAAACCAAAACAGTCGCATACGCATATCCGTCCTAAACACACAAGAAACAGCCCAAATTCTTTACCCTGGAACCTGCATTGGTACAGTCTCATGTTACATCCCAAAACAAGATGCTTCAACTAAAGTAACCCCCTCAATGCAAAACCAGCCCAACCGTTGTGATACATTCACATGGTTAAAACAAAACGTTAATTTAACTTCCAGTGACCTGACAGAAGCAGAAAAAACACAACTCCTACGCGCCCTATCAAAGTATCCTACATTATATGCTAAATCCAAAATGGATGTAGGTAGAACCACCCTTGTTTCACATACAATTGACACCAATGGCTCCCAACCCGTACGTAGGCAACTTTATCGGACTTCCCCAAAAGAAAAGCAAATCATACAAGCAGAAGTTGAGCAACTCGCAGCAGCAGGTGTCATAAGCCAAAGCAATTCCCCATGGTGTACCAACACAGTTTTAGTCCTCAAAAAAGATGGAGGCCATCGTTTATGCATTGATTTTAGAGGCCTCAACAAGGTCACCAAAAAAGATACCTACCCCTTGCCCCTTATAGACGAAATTCTAGACACCCTCCGTGGAATGAAATATTTTACGTCCCTTGACCAATCCAATGCATACTATTCCATTTCCATAGCACAAGCAGACAGAGAAAAAACTGCATTCAATTGCTCAGCCGGCCAGTATCAATTCAATTACCTCCCTTTTGGACTCACCAATGCCCCAGCCACATTCCAAAGGTTAATGAATGTTATTCTTTCGGGTCTGCAATGGAACACATGCCTTGTATATCTCGACGATGTTTTGGTATTCACAGACTCCCATGCCCAAATGCTGGCACGTTTAGACACTATTCTTGCCCGATTCTCACAAGCAGGCCTTAAGCTCAACATACAAAAATGCAAATTCTGCCAGCCCAAAGTTCAATACCTAGGCCACGTCATTTCCCAGCAAGGCATTTCACCAGACCCCCATAAGGAGCATCCCAAATTGTTTCTTTGAGAGCATCCCAAATTGCTCTCAAGTTTCTAGCCCACTCACATCATCACTCAAAAAGAATTCCCCAATTAAGATACCCTAATTAATTTGCACAAACCGCAGCTGTTCCCCTAGAACCTACACTAAACTACACATTCCACAGCTACCGTAATCTCCCGTAAAAATCGTAAACAACACCTGCACACAGAAAAATACGTAGAAGCCCCGCCAGACAGTAGTCTCAAGTGTAACGGTAGCAGCGGCCCCACAAAACATGTGTATACAGAGAAACGGATACAGGAAGCATGCACCGAAGCACCGAGGTGTGGCCAAGCTCACCGTAGAAAGCAAGCGAAGCACAGAAAGCATACAGTACCAGAAAAGCATTAGAAAGGCGTAACTAAGAAAGCATAAAAAGCATAGCAGGAAACGTCGATTGGCGGAAGAACATGGACAGAAGCTCGACCTCCCGGGACGCCCAGGGAGTGGCCAAAAACGCCGTATAAAAGAAGAAGCAAAGCGTGATTTAGTAGTTGTTATTTTGTGAATTTTGATCCGCGGCCGTTCGTATTTTATTTGCAAGCAACCGTCTTCGAAAGAATTAAACCGTATCATCTATTTTATTTGCAAGTAAACGCGCCGTCCCTATTTGTATTGTCGACGTTCAAGCGACCATCAATCCTTCGCGTATTTTTGTATTATCGTGCTGCGCCCTGTCCCATTATTCCATCCCCGCCGTATCGACCGTTGGTTAGAAGTAAAGTACCTCACACAAATCTGGTTGTTACACCCGGACTGGTACGAGGCCCTTGATAGTAAATGTGTGTTCTCCCACCAGGGATCGACCTGATCAATCTCAGCCATAGTCAACAGGAAGGGGTAATTCTACCGCATTCAATCGACAGACATGTTGTTGGTAGTCAAACGTAATATTCTGGAATTGTTCGAGGAAGTCCAATCCGAGAATCAGATCGACCGGTGCCAAGAAAGGAGACATAGTCTTACACACATGGAGATGTATATCCACTCTTGTATGTGGCTGACAGGTTCCAGACAACATGATCTCGTACGGTCCTGAAAGGAGAGTATGGACAGCTTTACCATTGATACTCATCAATGGGTTAAAGTCGTGATGTCGCTGGAAAGCCATCGCCACCTTCGGACTCTGTATGATCAGTGCTTTGTGAAGGCGTTGACTAATGATAGTCTGTGGGCAACCAGTATCAAGGAAAGCAGGAGTTTCCTTGTGGTCAACTAGTACGACAAAACAGGGAGTGATCCTGTCTAACTGAGATGGCACATCGTTCTGTACGTAATGAAAACCTACCCAATGTTGAACTTTCCGGAGGAGGTTCAACGGAGAGTATTGGCTAACAAACCGAACCTGTCTTTTCCACAGGTGGTAGCTGAGGTAATAGGAGATCCCAACGTAGATGAGAAATCCTGTACCGGCCAGTACTGCCAGGGCAATGAGTGTGTTAAAGATCAACTGCACTGGTCCACTCAAAAGAGACTGTAAGCCCTGCATGAGGTTGTGCTGTTGGCCAGTAATCACATGGTTTGCTGCCAGATCAACACCTTCCAGTGAGGATTTGATGTCAGTTCCTACCCCTGCAACCGCCTGATAGATAGTATCTGGTTGGAGGGATAGACCAGCGGTATAATTTACCAACTGGTTCAAGACTGCTTCAATTTGCTCAGTCTTGTAAACGTATTGTTTAAAGAAAGCAAAACTTGAAGGGGTCATTGCCAACTGATCATGGAAGAGCGCAGGAGCGTCAAAGTGAGTGACGTTGAAGCGCTGTTTCCAGAACAGCTCAAGCGGAATGTGGCTCACATGGACCCTGCCAGACTCAGTAAACCAGCCAGAGCGATTTCGGAAAATCCCTGTGAAGTGGTGATCACAGGGCACCTTTGGACTGAATTTGGTGAGATCTGGGCCACCGGGGGTGGCAAAATAAATGGTACCGCCAACCTGTACGGGTAGATACTTGTAACAGTTGTCTCCCACTCGGTACGAATGGTAGACATAAGTGGCATTGACCTTTTGACACAGCCATATCCTCAGTGCTTCACCCGTAAATTCTACCGTCAGATCATTCCTCTGAAGGAATGCCCGGGCTCCTAGTGTAGGGTCAAAACGAAGCAACTGCCAAGTCAGATCAAGGTAGTGTTGAGCGTGAGAACGCAACTCTAGCCACATGAACCGAAAATTGTTAATTTCCGACTCTTTGATCTGCTGAGCCAGGTAATTCAGCTTGGCATTGACGGGGTCAGGACAAGAGTCCTTTGCCAATCAGAACAACCTTTGGGTCAAATTAAATCTTCCCTGGATGCGTAGAAGAAGACCCTGATCCGTTCTTACTGTATTCCACCCGAGGTCAGGACACAGCCGAAACACACGAGAGTTTCCCGGGATCTTCAGGGCAATCTGCAAATCATTGATGATGATGTGGTTCCCTGATACAGATGCAGTATAATTACCCTGTGGTCGATAATGACACTGTGCTGTAAAGTTTGTGGCAGGCCAAACAATTACCCCATCAAGAGTAGTGCATTGACCTGCAGTAGGACTGCATCCACCTACATCTCCTAAGGTGCTTAGAGCTGTAGTGCCATCCCACGAAACGACCTGTCCCTCCTCGATGAAGAGGTTAGTCACTGTCTTGCAGACGTCATTGCAGCACCATGAGTACATCACCTCCAGTGTTTGGTTAGTGCTTTAAAAGCCAGGACATATTTCCACGAGCTTTTGTAAACCAAAATCCCTTGAGCGATGTGACAGTGTATGTGCCGCAGGCGCGAGATGCTGAGTGGTTATGACGTCTGCAGTAATGCCCCTAGATCCGAAATTGGTATTGAGTAGCATGTATTGCAGAGCTCATTCCTAAGAACAGTAGTGTTACGAAGGCCCAATTTATTACAAGCAAAATATTTACAAACGGTGTTTGCAAATTTACACCAAAATTTACAGTTTTCACCCGTCGAGTGGCTTCATTCTTCGACGTCATCGTCGTCGGACGACACCGGCTCCTCTCCAGGGAAGTCGATGACCAAGCCTCCGCACGGGTGGACTTCTCAAAGAACGCCAATCTTCGGGGACCCAAGACGGTTGCCGTCGGAAATGGCGAAGCCTCGGTGACGTTGACGGCGGGCAACGGTTCTCCAAAGGCGTTGGCAACTGGTTGCTGTTGCGCAATCGCTGCCAGCGTTTGGGCTGCCGTCATCGTTGTTGTCGGTGACGTGGCAACAACTGCTGTGGGCCGCACGTTGCGACTGGCCTTTTCCACAGCGCGGCCGACGGCGTCCACTGCCGGTGACGACGGTTCACCGTCCAACAGGATCTTGTCCACCGGGGTGGCGCGAATAGTTCCGTCCGCGATAAACTCGAGCGCCCGTCGAGTGATGTCGGGCCCCAAAACTCGCAACACTGCCGGTGCCGATAGCATGATGTCGGCGGCTGTAAGCGCCTCAACCTCGAATGGCTCGTTGAGTAGCGCCCAGGGGAGGTGCCGATACTTTTTGGCCAAATCGGTTGACCAAACAGCCCGCATCGCGTCGGTGACGGATGAGGAATCTGTAAACAAGAAATCGTTAAATCCGGTGACTTATAAGGACATCTGATTTCCAGATCTGAAACTTCAGAAAAAGAAGGTAGTTTACCTATCAGATTCATCGATTTCAATTGACCGACGACCTCCAACGCGGAGTCCGTGGGAATTCTGGGCGGTGGTCCTGGTTGATAACACATGCCGGTGGCGCCGTTGTACCTTCCGTCGGTTGATACGACGCGATTACGCTGACGTTGCCAGTCGTTTTCGGTGTTGTTGATGGGTTTACGTTGACCGGCGTCGCGTATTTCGGTGGCGGCGGCGGAAAGGCTGATGACGGAGTCGATGCCGAAACTACTGCGGCAGCTGAAACCCAATACTGATTATACAGACAGGATAACACAGTTGTGAGTGATCCGCCAAATGTTCAGCCAGAACTTCATCATCCAGATCAAAGAGATCTGGGTGAAGAAGACAGTCGGTAGCCCCTACAGCATTATTTTGCGGTGGGGGTGACTGATACAGTGTTTTTTTTTTTTGCCGTTGGCAAATGAAAATTTCTAGCGGCAAATGAACTTTGAGTCCTCATTTGTACATGTACAAACGAGAAGAATGAAGAAAAAAATTTTGGGTATGGTTCTCATTGTGGAAAAAATTTTGGGGAACTCTAAACCGAAAAGATGCGTTTTGGTAGACTTTAAAAGGTCAAAATCTGAAAATTTTCCCGCGCTTCGCGCCGGTCACGGGTATAATTATAACTATATTCTATCAGGCGCGGCCGTTAGCATATCTACTTCGACTTACTAATTAATGCTCAACAGTTTCTATCAATCAAGTTAGCTCGTTTCATTTTCTAATCGTTTACAGTCAATTATGTCGCCGAAAATAGAGATTTTTCATCAAGTCTCTCAATTTTTTCTTTCGATGATTGGAATTTTTTAAACGTTTGCAATCTGAACTT
Organism: Romanomermis culicivorax; assembly: GCA_963922205.1. Taxonomy (NCBI): domain Eukaryota; kingdom Metazoa; phylum Nematoda; class Enoplea; order Mermithida; family Mermithidae; genus Romanomermis; species Romanomermis culicivorax. The sequence goes on from CAWUHX010000002.1 coordinate 2,089,971, forward strand.
TTGCGTTTATTGAAGGTGGAAATCGAAGACATTACTCTAGAACGCGATTTTAAAACATTTGTTCACGAATTATTTGTTGGAGAGATTTATTTTTCAGCGTTTTAGAATACAAAAACCCAAAATGGGAAGCAAATTACACTTCATCAGTCTGATTTTTATTTATTTCCCAACGTTATGAAAGTTCATTTTCCAGCGTTTTAGAAAATGAAAATCGAAAAATTTTTCCGGCGCTCCGCGCCGGACCAAGAACTAAATAAAATTAGATGATTCTAATCGGAATCACAGAAATGTTGATAGCAGATAAATTCATGAGAACTCTATCGTTAACTTGGTTTATCCGCTCCTATAGAAGACCGATATATTCTTCATGAGCTCATTTTGACTAACATAACCAGAATTTTCTCAATTTTTTTCCTCATTTTTGCAGGTTTCTGACTACAAATACAATAAAATGCTTGGGTATGCTCCTAAAATGCATAAAAACGCATCCGCAGCCACATTAAGAGCGTTTTTAAAATGTGGAAAATTTTTGGAAAATGAGGAAAAAAATTTTGGGTCGGGTTCTCATCTGGAAAAAATCTTCGAGGAAAAAAAATGGTGCGTGCGGCCCTGCCCGGTGTTGAATAAATTTTGTTGTTGTTGAGTATTTTTTTGATTTTATTTAGAGCGGTCTCACTTCTTCTAAAATCATAATATATTTGATTCGATATCTGTACCAATAAGTACCCAAACAAAATCGCTTAAAAAACTAATATTTTCATTGTACAAATATGTACAAATGAAAATTGCCTACTCGTTTGTACATGTGCAAATGGGTCATGTACAAAAAAAAAACACTGCATACAAGTACCTAAACATTCTACCCCACCTGCTAAGCTCTTACAACTCGACTAGGCATAGGACCATAGGTGTTGCTCCCATTGATGTTACTGATGAGAATGAAGCTGAAATTGTTGAAAAGCTTTTCAGGAAATGTAAGTCTAGTGTACAATTTAAACTGATCCCTGGTGACAAGGTACGCATAAGCAAAGTCAAAAGGACTTTTGAGAAGGGCTACACTCCCAATTGGAGTGATGAAGTTTTTGTGATTCGTGAGCAAAAAGCTAGATATCCTCCAGTATATAGGGTAGAAGATCAGCTGGGAGAAGTCATTCAGGGTGTATTTTATGAGCCAGAATTACAGAAAGTTGATGAGATTACAGATGTCTGCATTATAGAAAAGATTATACGAAAGAGAAAAAGGGCTGGGAAAACTGAATACTTTGTTAAATGGAAGGGTCACCCAGATAAATTCAATAGTTGGGTGACAGATTTGATAAAACTATAGCTACAGTATGAAAACTAAACAATGATTTGCAGGTCAAAAAATTTTTACCTGTGCCTGACATTTCAGTATATAAGCAACTTCAAAATTATTTTAATCATTTGATTAACTAGAATGGAGTCGAAAAAAGTTAAAGCTCCTATTGAACTCTGCGCTCGAAACTTGCCAAGAGCCATGTATCCCTTAATGATCAAACTGTGTTATTTTGTCAAAAGAATAGCTCTGAACGGGAGTGTTTCCAGTTGTCTCAGGGCAAAACATTCTTTACCATTGAAATGTGCCCAAAATGTCTAGAATACAATAAGGCATTGCAGGAAGCTGGCACCGCTGTACTAAAAAAACAGCTAGCTGATAGACAGGCACTCATCTTGAAGCCTACAGTAAACTAGTGAAATGTGATTTGCAAGTATTCTGTAACATCTTTTATGTATATAAGTTGTAAATTATCCTTAGTCTTCAGTCTTCAAACTTTTCCCTCTACAGTTTAGTCACTTTTTCCAAATGGGAGGTATTTTTTTAAATGTTGCACTGAGTATGGGCACTTTTCTCAAAAGACCTTATACTCAAAAAGATGTGGCCAGATATGCCTCATATTTTTGGGATCGAATAAATGATGGCTACAAGCGTGAATGGAAGATTTTGGCTAAAGTGGCCAATGAGCTGGATCATCGTACGGGTAAGAGAAAACTGACTGGGTTTTGGCATTTTGCCAAGGCACTAGAGGGTTTGATAAAAACTTGTAGTGCTGGACCCCTTCTTTTTGAGATCTGGATGAATCTTACTCCAGAGGCTGTACAAAAATATGATGATGAAGGTATAGATATACCCTATTAATATTGTAATAATTGTGAGTAAATATTGTAATAAAAAATTGACAAGAAAAAAATTAAAAAAAAAATCAAAGCACAATTGCTGGTATTTCCAGTATGTTGCATGTTATAAAAGTTGAGAATCTATAGAAGAAAAAAAAAACATGGCTATAAAATTTAATCACCCCTTTACATGTATTGTTGCTGGCCCTACAAAAGCGGGTAAAACAACCTTTGTAAAGAATTTAGTACTAAATGTGAAGTACTTGATTGAACAAGTTCCTGAACATATTCACTGGTTCTTTAGTGAGAAGCAGCCAGTCTACAATGACTTGTCTGGCAGAGTCAACTTCTATCAGGGATTACCTGACATGAACTTGATAAGAGAGCTCAGTTCTGCACCCCAACTTGTTATACTAGATGATCTGATGCAGGAAATGGCAAAAAATAAGCATCTCGACATTCTTTTCACTCGTGGATGTCATCACATGAATGTGTCTGTGATACACATTGTTCAAAATGTTTTCTTCGAGGGTCTAAGAACATCTAGAATAAATGCAGAGTACCTTGTTTTGATGAAAAATCCTGCAGATAGGCTCCAAGTAAAAACTTTGGCAAGACAGTTGTTTCCTGATAAAGTAAAGTACTTTCTCGAGTCTTTTGAAGATGCCACATTTAAACCATACAGTTATATAATTATTGATCTTTCTCAAACAACACCCGATAAACTTAGACTCAGAGCTGATATTTTCTCAAAATTTTCCACGATATATGTGCCAAAAGTATAAAAGTTGTCTATTCTTCAGTTGTATAGTCAAAATGCCTTGTGATCATCTTAGACATAATATTGATTACATCAGGGTACTAGCTAAGGCTAAACCCAAGCAACGTAAAGCTATTATTAGCACCGCTGATCATGAACTGATACTTTGTTTGTGTGAATGTATACTCAAATTCCTTGAAGGCAATATAAAAGTTGACAAAAATATCTTGAATAAATTAAGTTCCCACAAGGGACATTTACGAGTATTAGCAGATGAGAAAACAAGTCTCAGCAAAAGACGAGACATTCTAGAACAAAAAGGTGGATTTTTGCCTGTATTGTTGGCACCAATTTTAAAAATAGCTGGACAATTACTAGCTGATGCAATTATAAAAAGATGATGCATACAAATAAAATGATTCTTGTACCGCATGACATTGGTCATAGGGAGGATATAGCAGCTAATGTAATGACTGCTTTGGATAAAGAAATGAATGACATTTTAACTAATAAGTCATTGCCCTCTGACAGAAAGATAATCTTATACAATCAAGTGTTGCACAGATATAGGCAGGCTACGCAGGATCAAACCAGACCTTATGAGTTGACTGTTAGTGAACCTGTTGCAGAACACCCTATTCCTGATCTGGAAGAAATAACACCGAAGCAAAAAAAGCCAGACACTGCTGAAAGCACTGTTGATGTTACCCCGAGAAAAGATGTGCTGTATGAAAAAACTATGAAAATTGTACCAAAAAAGTGGCATAGTCAAGCTAAAATGTTATATGATTATGCTAAAGATAATCCACACATGGAGTGGTCGGATAAAGGAGGAATGATTCTGAAAGGCACTAAAATAAGTGGAACCAACATTGTTGATTTGATTTCTGATGTAGCAAGAGTTGGTCCGAGGCGCCAGCAAGCAATAGGGTCAGAATTGTTTGTAAAGAACCTCTTAAAGGAGAATGTGCCTCGAGATCTTTTTGTAAATAAGTCCAGGTTAAATGTTGGAAGTGAAAGCGATGAAACATTTGCTTCCCCGAGTGGACCTGTAGATGGAAAAAAAGTTAAGGCACCCAAAAGCATTACACCAAGGTCTAGATGGTTAGAATTTGGAAAAGTATAAAAGTTGTAATTTACAGCATTTTTCAAACTTATAAAGATGAGACAATACTTTAATCCGGAAGATTATGCAACTTGGCTTCAGTACTACACTGAACAAGCTGAACAAACTGGCTATGGTTTCAAAGGCTTCAAAGGCACTCCCTATCAGCGTGGTGGAGGTCTAGGAAGCTTCTTTAGATCATTATTCAGAATGGCCATTCCTGTTATTAAGTCAGCTGCTGGCCATATTGGTAAGCAAGCACTATCGACAGGTGCACATATTGCTGGAGATTTAGCAGAAGGTCGATCTATAAAGGAGTCTCTAGAAGAACACGGCCGAGCAGCACTCTCCAAGTTGGCTCACAGTGCTGGAGATGCCCTGCAGATTGGGAGAGGCTTGGGGACTAGACCAAAAGGTATAAAAGTTGAGAAAAATGATATATTCTCAAAGAAAAAGAGAAGGAAACATGGCTCTAATTGATACAATTTCTAGTATTAGTACAAAGTCTGAATTGGACTTTTTCACTGTTCCTCCCACACAAGTAGTAATTGAACGAGACTACTGGGATGAAGTTAACCCGATAAATCCTATCACTAATGATGGTCCATACGAATTTCGTATACCTCCAGATCCTCACATGATTCAGCTTAGCAAAAATTATCTGTACATGACCTTGAAAATTACTTACACTGTTCCTGCTGGTGGAGCTGCACCAGTAATTGCACCTATCAATCTGATTGGTAAAGCATTTTTCGGACAAGTGAAGCTCTTCCTGAATGGTCGTCTTATTCATGATAGTGGGGATAAGTATGCCTACAGAGCATTCTTTGAAACTGATTTAAATTTTGGTTTTGATGCTAAAAATAGTCACTTACAGTCTTCTTTGTATACTATGGAAGCTGGTCCTAAAATAGATACTGCTGATTGCCAGGGTTTTAAAGACAGGGTAAAGCAGTTTGAAAATGGTCAAACAGTTGAAATAACAGCTCCTCTTCATATTGATCTTCTAATGCAAGATCGATATTTACTCAGCAATACTGAGCTCAAACTCGAATTGATTCGCAATAGTAATCCATTTGTATTACAGTGTCCAGCTGGTGATGCAGAAAATGCAAAATTGGAAGTTTCCCAGATGAAACTCTTCATCAGGAAAGTTGAAGTTCTCGACAGTGATGGATTGGCTCTGGAGAAAGCAATGTTAAAGACACCAGTCAAGTACCCAATTAGACGAGTCCAAATGGTGAATCTTCATATTGCTAGTACAACACAATCTACACCTCTGAATACTCTATTCACTGGTCAGTTGCTACGTAGGATGATTATAGCATGTGTTGATGCAGATGCATATCGTGGAGAAATAAAAAAATCTCCATTTAATTTTAAATGTTACAGTATAAGCGAAGTCAAGGTTGTCTCTGGTGGTCAAGCTTTTCCAGCGACTCTACTAAGACTTGATTTCGCCAACAACAAATATATTCGAGCGTATGATCAGCTCTTTGAAACTCTAGACATGGCTAAAGATAACAGAGGGAATGGCATTAGCAGACTTAATTTTAAAAATGGACAGTGCTACTTTGCCTTCAATTTTACACCTGATGAAGATGATAGTGGACATTGGGACTTGATTAGAGATGGTTCCACAAGTATAGAATTGACATTTGCTGATAGGATACCTGACGCAGGTATAGAAGTTATTGTTTATGCAGAATTTGACAATTTGATCATGATCGATAAAAATAGACACGTCTTTAATGACTATACTGCATGAATACTTCAGAAATCTACATCTTAATCAATAGAGATCAAGCTGTCAGGCAAATCTTCAATGGGGTATTTCCTATAGACTGTTTACCACCTCTTGACACTGTACCCGCAGCATTGGTTGTAAATCTGGACAAGCAAGATGAACCTGGTTCACATTGGGTAGCTCTGTTTGTTGATAAAAAACATGCATGTTGTTATTTTGACAGTTACGGCCTGGAACCACCTCAACAGCTTAGGAATTACATCAAGACTATATCTACTTCTTACAAGTGCAATACCAAATGTGTTCAACAGTACCTGACTGCTACATGTGGTCATTTATGTGTATACTTTCTTGTGTGGATGGTTAGAGGTATAAGTATGAGAGATATTGCTGCTAGTTTGGAACAAGGCTATGCTGATGAATTTGTCACTGGCTTCATCAACAGTCTCTTTAGAACAAATACTCCCATATATGATGATGCATTTTTATTTGAACAGCTCAACAGAATATAAAAGTTATTTTTCACCATAATGACATATTGAAAAAATGGATTTTTCACAGTTTTATGTAACATTACCGAGCAATGCTCAGAGTGATTCGAGTAACTCCGCTTCAAATTTTAGTATCAGGTTGCCTCATAGATTGATTTTGCAAGGTGAATGGGAATGTGCACTTTGTGAATTCATCTACCCAAATACATGGTTCAATATAACACCTAGTGATAGTGTAATAAAATTTTATGATCTTCAGACCAATACTAGGCAATTACTAAAAGTACCTTCTACAAGGTATGAATCTATAATAGATTTAATTGAAGCTATCCAACAATCCATCAGGTTGTTGAGTGAACAGGAAAAAGTTCCATATAATGAGTTTATCGAATTTTCATACAGGAGATTAGCTAGAGCAGTTGTCCTGAAAGTGAACCTGACTAGAATCAAGAGCATAAAATTAAGTGATCCTTTACTATATCTGTTGGGCTTTGAGAAATCACAACTAGAAACAACTTCATCTGAAAAATTGAAAATTGCTGCTGCACACCCTGCTGATATGAAGGCTGGTCTCGAAACTATGTATCTTTATTGTAACATCATTGAACAACAGATTGCTGGTGATATTTTAGCCCCCCTCCTCCGTATTGTTAATATAGAGGGAGCTTTTGGTGACATTATAGATAAGATATATATAGCTCCTCACTACTTGCCTGTACTCGTAAAAGATATCGATTCTATCGAAATTTCAATTAGAACAGATCAAGACAAACCTATAAAATTTGTCACTGGTAAAACAATTGTGAAGTTACACTTTAGAAAGCGAAGTTTATTCTAAAAATGCAAGTACAAAACATTACTGTCACAGCTGAACTTGGCTGTGGACTCAATTTGGACTCACTTGTTAAAAAACTGGATGGCTCTAAACTGACTATGGGAAAATTCAGGTCACTAATTTGGCACCTTCCTGATCCTAAATGTTGTCTACTGTTGTATGAAAATGGCAAGGTCGTATGTGTGGGCATTAAGGCAACTCAGCAGGCTGTGAAGAGTATAGATTATGCTGCAGATATACTACTCAAACTCGGCTATCAACCAAGACCCAGAAAATTTAGAATCTGCAATGTTGTTGGGTCATACGCCCTAGATCACTGTATAAATGTTGAAGAATTCTATAACAGTCATAGGGGCCAATGTGATTATTCTCCTGAATTATTTCCTGCACTCAAATATACAATCAACAAGCAGGGCTTATGTGCATTGATTTTCCATAATGGCAAAATTATTATTACAGGTGCCAAAACCTATAATGAACTAGAAAAAAACTTCAAAGAGTTACTTGTCAGTTTTCAAAGTTGATGAGTAAGTACTAGTATGATTCAGTTACAGTACTACCCACTGGTATAAATATATCAAGTCAATGGGTGAAACATTCATTCTCTAAAATGGAGCCTTGCAACTTATGTGGGAAAATTCCTATGCATTCTGTGCATTATGCTGTGTGTAGATATGTTCAAGCTGGAAGATATAAAGAATTGGGTGCTGATCCTTCGCCAATTAAAAGAATGAAAAGGCTGATGAAGAAAGAATCGACCTGGGATCACAACTATACTAGAAAAAAGTAAAACAACATTTATTATGGGTACTTTCTATGGAAGTACTGGCGCCACACGTGTACTAGCCTCCCCGCAGCTGGCGCTGGGACTGATCCTGTGATCAGTGCAAATGAGTACACAAATTCTGTTGATATATCACATGATTTATTGCTCATATTGATTGTTTATTCCATTTAGGCTAGCTATATAAAGCTTGAAGCGGCAGCTTCAGCTTTATTAGCTAGACGATCTTCCCTCCCGCTCCCCAACAGGCGGGGGGGGGGGGGGGGTGGCGGCGGTGTGTAGCAACTAAGAGAACAAACAGTAGAGTCCTGCGCCAAATTTAGGCTGTTGTCCTAAATGGGTCATGTTGGGTACCAATCGATAGATCTCATTGAGCTGATTCCGAAAAGTACCATATATGTCACATTATCTCAAGTTTTGACGGAGATGTGGGTGGGCCAAGTTTCGGCAACTTTTTTCTTTCTAGTCAAGTGTGACGTCATGCTTTTTTTTCCAGCTGGAAAAATGACGTCATAGTAGTCGGCGGAAGGTCGGCTATGTTTTGTGTGGGTGCCAAGGATGCAAATTTTTTTCAAAGTCCAAGTCCTATCTTATAACATGGGCGTGGCACAATTTTACCCTTAAGCCCCCCCCTTCTATACTACTAATGCTTCTTGAGATCAGGGGTACAGTCTGTCTCGAATAAATGAGTGTAAAGTGAGGAGCTAAGGCGGACTTAGTTGTAATGTGTTTAGGCGGACTCGAACACCTTCGCTTAGGCGGACTAGTGGTTATATTATGCTAAGGGACAAACCAAGGGAGGCGGACTCAGGATTAAGGGGGACTCTAGTGCGGACATTATTAGGCCAGCTAACCAAGGCGTTTGAGTGTAAAGAAATGAATACAGGAGGGTCTTTTACACTTTAGGCCCAACCAGTGGCTGTGCCGTAATTCCTGAGGAATTATCCTGGTGGGGACACTAAAGGAGATTATAGATGAGAAAGAAATGCGAGAATTTAGATAAGAAACTTACACGAAGGTTGCCAACCCTTGCCATTGTTAGACACTGGCAGTACTGACTGCAAATGCCTAATGGTTGCGTATGTTGAACAACCAACCCAGCTGAGGCTGAGTGTAAACCGGTTCGAACCTGCCGTTAAAGCTTTAGAAGGTCACGTGCTGATTCATCAGTGCCACTACCCTTGCGGACAACTTGATCAGTATCACGGACTGAGTGCATCTCAGGTTGCCTGAGCATGTTGACTGATGTTTCCCAGGCACCAGTGACACACAGACACAACCGTAAAACAAGAGCCGTAGGTGAGAAAGTAATACTCCAATCAACACCTAAGACTCAAGTGGCATCTTGGGAACCCACAGTAACCCGGTGCTGATGTCAAAAGATGTGATATACACCACCACACACTCGGTGCTGACCTCAGGTGACTGGGATGTAAGTGCCATAATCTCATATTGCAGTATGTACGCCAAGAAGTAAGGGCCTACAGCTACAAACTCCTTACGGCAATACGGGGCATGGCCGTTGCTGACGCCAGAATAAGACTGTAAAGTCTCTCTCAATTCCGACACTGGAATAGAGACTTGTCATTGTGGACATCAGTAGATAGGGCCCTAGGCCAGCAACCTTGCTATGACAACACGGAGCATCGCTGTTGCTGACATCAAAAGGTAATAGCTGAGTCTCAGTTATCCTACGACAATGATATGAGATGCAGTTGTTGCAGACGCCAGATGTGCGGTTTGTAAGGCCTCACATCTCTGAACAACAATACAATGCATTGTTGTTGCTGACGTCAAGGACTGAAGTCGGAATAGCCGACCAATCCTAGTGCAACAATACGAGCCTCTGCTGTTGCAGACGTCAGAAAGACAGTGCCATACGGTCACCATCCGGCAATAACAACCTGTTACGTTGCTGTTGCTGACGTCAGAGGTAGAGCCGGAGGGCCACCCACCCCTTAAAGCAACAGCAAGGGATGCAGCTGTTGCAGATGCAGGGGGAGGACATGGGGAACCACCAACCCCTTAATGGCCACATGCCATGCGGACATTGCTGACGTCAGAGGCATGACCCCGCTAGTCACGCCTCAGTGCAACAGCAGCATGAGAGGTAGTTGCGGACATCAGAGGTAGGGTCGCCAAGACACATCACCTCAGAACAACAACACTATAAGTTGTTGTTGCTGACGTCAGTGGTCACGATCGTGAAGATCCCCACCACGTGCAACTACCTATCAGAGAAAGAAGAAAAAAGAAAAGAAGACCGTGCAGTAGTGGAAAAAATAATAAAAATGACCTACTGAACGGTTGCCAACTATGACGTATGTGTGACCGATGAAGAAAAAAAGTTTTGTTTTTGATAAATTTGAATAGAAGTGGAAAAGAGAATGTTTTGTTTGTTTTTGGTAGGAAAAGGAATAAATTTTAATTTGTTTGTTTAGAAAAAGGAGAGAAGAAGAAGGAAAAAAATGGGTTATTAGTTTTTATTTGAGTTGATTTTTGAGATAAGAAAATTTATTGGGTGAAAAATGATTATAATTGGGTCACACGCTAAGCATAGAGGACCGAGAAAATAAAAAGTAAAGTAAATAAAATAAAATTTGAGACCTGAAAGATAAGCAATGTGATCTGCTAAGTACAGTGTTATATGTGTCAACAGTAAAATTTTGGCTTGTTTGGCCGGAAAAATGAGCAACTTGGCAAGTGCTCAGTGAAGATAAGAAAAAGTTTGAAAGAGTGTGTTGACACACATACCGGACACAGATAACGAATCACGACCACACTTGACGTCCAGAATCAAGAGTGGAAGGTGTACTGTACCTCGTGATCGGAGATCCCGAAACCCTCAGGGGCTGCGAAAACCTCATGGGCTGTGATACTCAAGTACCCGTACCCAGGTATACTGTAGTTAGAGTACGTGCAAATCGCAGTCGTACTGTAAAAAAAGGTCCGATCACACACAGTGAATGGTGGCCCAAATTGAGAAAAAATGGAAAGAAAAAAATGAAAGCTCAGAGAAGATTTAGGCAGAACACTCTATTTACTCAACTCTGGGGATTTTATGACTCTTGGGGATTAAATCTGGGGAAAATTCGACACCAGGGGATGAATTAAAGCTTACGGGAGTTACTATACTCATAAGGCATTAATTTATGCGCAAGAATCATTAAATTAATCACACATGGGGCAAATCCCAACCTACAGTAATTAAATTTTACTCAAATGCGGTGCTATCTGAGTTGGCGTTAAACTCGAATATAAGGGCCTATTCCGACCTAAGGGGCAGTATACCTTCTTACGGGCGTATCCACTTACATGAGGGCGAAAATTTCATTCTAAGGGTGAGTGATCCCACTCAGAATGCGAATCAGCAGACCTGAGAGAGGTTTCCCCACTCAAGTGGCGATTCTCATGATCTGATCCAGGTTTCCCCTACTCAAACCGAAAATTTATCTAATTGAAAGAGGTAACTCACTCAAAAGGGTAAAAAGTTCGTTCCCAAGGACTGTGAAGTCAGACTTAAAGGTCGATTTTCCAGCCTCGCCATGTCACATTAAACGAAGTGGAGCCATGTCACATTAACTGAAATTGGTGATCAGTCACATTGACGGGCAAACCCGTACCATATCCCACAGGAAATATGGTCATGACACTGTAGGTGACATGCTGTGACCCCGTGGGGTGGCTCCATTAATGTTCTTCGTTTCCGGAACCCAACCCAGCTGGTACTACCACAGGTAAACCTATGGTGTACCTCGGCCTTGTCCTAGGGTTAATGCTGTAGAATAATGGACAATGCAGCCGGGTCAGGGGTGCCAATCCCTAGTCCTCACTCACCGGAATGAGGGATGGTGCCATTCAGAGAATAGCGTACTGTAGGGGACCCGATTGTTAACCTAAATCCCCTTATTGACCCTGACCTTAAGGGTCTGAGGGCTTTCTTAACTGAGGGTACCTCCGAGGGAAACTAGCTTAGGGGAAACTCCCACAAATATACCCTCAACACTAATAACCCCTGAGAAGACTCACTAATCCTCTTCTTAACCTACTCAGCGCTGGGCGACGGGTTCAAGGGTCAAACTGTGGGTCTTATGGACGGCAACGAACGGGAACGGGAATCCGGGCGATTGGGCCTGGGGTAATGCGGCTGCTGATCGGCAGGCGGCAGTAAAGGACGTTTCCTCGGCGAGGGGCGACAGGGTTCTACAATTAACAGCGACGGGGATGGGTTCCTACGGTCGGGTTACTGTAGGTAGTGATGTGTGTATGTAGGCCGGGGCGAAAATATGTAAATTTTATTCGATGTACGGCAAGGCGCAGTTGACACTAACAAAATATAATAAAATTGATGACGGTGAACGCGACGTAAGGCTAAAAACGACGAAAACCAGTTAGGCCCAAGAAATGAGTGACAAAAAGACGAAACATTCCCTTTTAAAGGGCTCCATAAACTACAGTATGCCTTGGGCGGAGTTAATACTCCCCCAAGCTAATTTCTGCAGTGGAAATCATTGCAGAAGATGCCTATGATCACATAGACATTTTCCAGTTCACAACGTTAAGCATTGGGGCGAGTTTTCACTCTCCATGCTTAACATAGGAACGTCACTAGTGAGAATTTCAAACTAGTCGTTTCACATTGCGAAACGTCGCTAGTTTTTACTGATAAGAAGTGCACGTTGTGCTCTAATTACAGCGATGAGCTCGGAGAGCTTATCTCTAACAGAAATTCTTGACTAGGGGGTACATACTGTAGTCTACGTGTGCGATTGAAAATAATAAATCGAAACGGAAATAAAAGTGTGCAAAAGCAACAGAAATAAACATAAAAAGTACACACATAAATTGCATGTAAAAAGTATAAAAACGAAACGCAAAATTGATGTAAATTACTGTAACACAAAACATAACGAAAAACATAATGGAAAATTGTGATGTGAGTCACGTGACGTTTGACGAAATCCGTCGGCACGTGACAATAACAAACAATAAAAAATACAGTACTGTCATGACGAAAAATTTGAAAAGTTTCATTTATTAAAAAATAAAAAAAGCAAACAAATATTTACTATAAAATACACATAAACAATAAAAGGAAATTTTTTGTGTCCCCTTCCGCCATCACATGAGGTGATGCCCAGCCATGTGGACGAGGACCCAGAGACACTTGCATGGCCATCTTCAATACTATCAATTAGTATACGTTTTTATTACGATAATAAATAAAACATGCATGTTCTACATTTTATACATACTCGTCCACCCTACTGTATCCTCGGGCGAACCTTTTCTTCCCATCTCGACGTAGTCAATTGGCCAGCTGTGCGTACCAATAATTTTCAAAGGCCGGCCGTTGACAGCTGTCCATTTGGCGCACCCTACAAAGCACAACGTTATAGCATACGAAGCCAATTTCTAGCCAATGCCTAGTTTCTTTCTAGCCAATTGCTAGTTTTGCAGGAATTACCTTCCGTACTGTATAGCAAGAAATAATCGCCGTAAAATATTGTGGTTTGACTTTGTAAAACGAACCTCTAGGACTTGAAAATCCAAGAAAATTTTTGCATTCCCAGACATTTTTCATCAAAAAAACCATTTGGCTGAAAAACAATATTGATGACAGTTTTTGTGTGCCAAAATATAATTTTTGACACAAAACATTTTGAGCTTTGTGCCGATCGGGACAAACGTTTTGCACTGGTCAAAGACTAAATCCATTGATTTTTTGGCATTTGAGGGGCTGAAAAAGTAAAAAAATTTCGGTGTATCGCACAGAGTCAATGAATATAACCACGATGAATATAACAACCTTGTCTCGAACGCGAATGAAATTTCTGCAATTAGTGACTTTGTATCGTCGAAGTAAACTTTATAGGTTATCAATGACTGATGAATGAATAGAAATTCTGAATTTTTTTCTGTTCATTCAGTCGTATTCTGATTTGAAACTGAAATGCTTGTTTTTTTGTTTTGAATTGATTCAAATCGCAAAGTCGATATTGTTTGTGCAATGTTTCGACCAAATATTCACAAAATTTTAGACTTAATTTTCTCCAGTCTTCATACATTATGTAGTTGTAAGAAACATATTCATAGCCGAAAATTGAATTAAAATATGAACTTCCTGAATGATTCTACACACCATTTTTTCCTCAAATGGAATTTTTTGAGGACAAAAATTGGGTAATGAGGAAAAAATTTTTGGGCATGGTTTTCATTGTGGAAAATTTTTGGGGAATTCAAAACCGAAAAGGTGCATTTTGGTGAACTTTAAAAAGTCTAAAGTTTCGCACCGGTCATGGGTATAATAATCCTTATTTTCTATCAGGCGTGGCTGTTAGCATTCTACTCCAACTTACTAATTAATCCTCAACAGTTTCTATCAATTGAGTTATATCGTCTAATTTTTTAATTGTTAACAGTCAGTGTTTCACCCAAAATTGAGGCTCTCTACTTTTCTCTTGCTGACTTGGAAGTTTTCAAACGTTTTCAACACGAACTTCTGCATTTATATATATGTAGACAATGAAGACTGAAGGAAGACATCATTTTAGCCATTTTTAGAACTTCTATTCAGGATGCATTTGTTGTAAAGATTCGCTTTCCAGCGTTTTAGAAAGTCAAAATCCAAAACTTTTTTCGGCGCTTTGCGCTGCAACGAGGAACAAATTACTCTCTATTAGTAGATTGATTTTAATTTATTAAATAAAATTTCATAACTCTAACTGGAACCACAAAAATGTTACTAGCAGGTGAGTTTATGATAACTTTATCACTGATATGCTTTCAGCTGCTGTACATCACCAATATCATCAGCTCAATTTGTCTGACCTACTAGAATTTAATATTTCATGTTTTTCCCCATTTTTGTAAGTTACTGACCAGAGCACCCCATGGGGGGTATGGGTGGGTATTACCCCGGTCTTAGATTTGGAAATTCATTTACTACCCCCATAAAAACAGCTCACAATAGCGAAAAATTTTGGTTGACCTCGTCCTCTCCTCAGTAGGGTATAGTAATTCGAGAAAAATTTCACAATGTGTGCATGAGAGGAATTACTGATTGGTCTTTTTGACACATTTACTGAGCAAATGATAATGGGAAAGTATGCAACTTCTGTGCCATATAGCGATTTTCAGGAAAGGATATCAGCACATTAATATATACTACTTGTAGGAAATCGAGATCAAATAATGACTTATGTATATGTGATTCATCAAAAAATCGCCCCTTGGGAAGAAAAACATGTTCTTAAAATTCTTCCTCTTCATGCTCTCCTTTGCTTTTCCCCGCTTTTGGGTTGGGTCTTCTGTGCGCATATGGTTACCTAATCTGTGGCATACTTTCCTGGTATGAGTCGAGACATGCGAAGTACGTTGATGTGGATCAGGAGTGGTACCTGGTTTCAAACTCGTGGTTCATAATCTAATGGGATTAATCATAGTACAGCCACATTCAGCATCAGCACTTCAATTGGAAGCACTGATCCAACCCCTATCAGTGATGGAATAAGCTCATACTCCTGATGATGCTGGTTCAAATAATGTTTCCAAAAGTATGTTGTGCACGATTCTTGAAATGTGTAGGAATCAGTTGACACAACAATCTTCAAAGTGTGACCATTGTCTGCGTAAAATTAGTATATTCAAGTTGCATGATTGGGAGCTGAAAAAGGGGGTTGGAATAGTAAATGGTGTTTGACCATAAAAAGGCGCAAAGTAGGGGCATTATTCATTCTTGTAAGTTGAGAATTGTTTTGTTGTTAGAGTACTACAACACCCCCCTCTGCAGAAAAACTGGGAGCAAAAAAAAAGGTCACGGCATATTTCAAGTACTACCCTTAAAATTTACGATTTTACCCCTACCTAAATTTTCGACCTTGGGGACCTCTGTTACTGACTAAGAAAACATCAATATGTTTGGCCGTTTGGGTATATTCATAAAATGCAGAAAAAAAGCATTCGTGGCCACGTTATAAATTTTTTTCAAAATTTGGATACATGTAAGACTTCCGATGAGTTAAAGAGGGGGAGTAAACGCAAAATTCCAGGGTGTGGGGCTTGAAATTTTCAAAATTTTGAGGGGTCCGAAAAATACTGGAAAAGTCGAAAAAATTCGACAATTTTCCCAGAAAAGGCCAAGAAAGCTACTTTTTTTCCACATTTTTTCGAGTTGGGTGAGGGCAGCACTGTTTGTTTCCCCAAATCGTGCTTTTCCACAAAAAAATTCGGAAAAGGGAAAAAAATTTTGGGGATCATTACAGAAAAGGATGTCTACCATCACTTATCATTTAATCTATAAAAGTTTTCATCATCTTAAACGTATTATCTCATGTTTTTACTTGATGATCGCTTTTTCACATTTTTTCCTTGACACGTTTTCTGAGAAAGATCAATACGCCAAATCACTAAGCTTTTTGAAGCGATTAATCCTTTCTTAACGCAAAATCGATTCAAAAGCTTTATGGAAGTAGTTTTCGGGAATTTCTATTCTTCCTACTCATATCTTTTTGGCCAAGTTCGTGAGAGTTTATGAATAAATTACTGGTTAACAAAGGTTAACATCTTTTTTGGGTTCTCACTTGTCATCATAGAGAAGTCAACAGTCGATTTATCATCTGATTCGAAGTCATTATGCTCTTAGATTGTTGGATAATGTATTTCACAATGCTCGTAAATTAGATTTCAAACTCCAAGATTGGAATTTTTCCTCAATTTTAATGAATTAACGGCAAAAAATACTAAAAGTCTTGAAAAAGCTAAAAAACACTTAAATAAAGCGTCTATGAGCATTTTTAAACAAAAAAACGACTTCGGGAAAATAGGGAAAAATATTTTGCCCCTTTCCTTATTTTGGGAAAGGACCCGGGGAAAAACAGTCGGAGAGGGGGGTTCGACATTTGGGTGATTAGAGTTCGACGCGTTCGAGGGTCCCCCAACCCCCCATTTCTTTTTCCATTAATTAATGCATTGGGCGTTCTTTAATTGAGTATACTTTTATCAAACTTCCGGTCAAAAACTTTCTGCAGTTTTCCGTACATTTCTAGCGAAAACTTTTTTTGTGCCGCTGGCACAAATTTTTTTGGCCTCTTTTGCCAATTCGCACAAATGTCCGTCCACAAAAGTTTAGTATGGAATCCACATTTTTTAGCATACATAAGCTACATAGAAAATGTTCAACGTAGATTTACCAGAAAGATTTTTGGTCATAAATCAGGTTTGTCCTATGAAGATAGACTTCAAAGGCTAGGTCTACGCAAGCTTGATATTCGTAGATTAGAATCTGCCCTCTGTACCATGTACAACATAACCCACAAAAAAAACAATTCTAAATGCTGATGACTTTTTCTGTATAAACAACAACAATACGCGTCGTAATCATGATCTAAGATTGACGATAAAGTCAGTTCATACAACTGCTTGCCAGTTTGATTTTTTTAACCGTTATATTAATGTCTGGAACTCTTTATCTTCTGATATCGTTAATTCTCCCAGTTTGCACAGTTTCAAAGAAAAAATTAAACTTCTAAACTTTGATAATCGTATTGGGGGGTGCATGTAAGTTGTTACTTTTCAAGTAACCTTTGCACCCTATTGCTGCATGATTTTTCTGTTTCTTAAAATATTTACATTTCTTGCGAGTCGATTTACTAATCTTATTCTTTATATGACATTGTATTATGTATTCCACTTTGTATTTTTTTCGTTTTGTTTTGTGTAACAGCAATAAATATTTTTCATTTCATTTCATTTCAAAAAAACACGGATCGGAAAGGATAACTGCAATTTTGTGGGAAACGACCGGCGGTAAGGTAGCCTTCTCCAACCGAACCGAAAGCAAATTTACCTTTTGTTCGGTTACGTTCCGTCGATTGTATTTTATTCCTCCGGAAAAGGCAAGTATAAATGATTCTTTTTCCCTAGGGTGCTGACTGCTGATCAGCATTTTTTTTGTGCACGGACATTCGTGCCAGCTGGAACAAAGGGCCAAAAAATTGAACCAATGGCACAAATTTTTTTTCTACTAGAAACATACTGAAAACTGCGGAAAGGTTTTAGACCAAAAGTTTGATGAAAATATATCTAATTAAAGCTACGTTTAACGCATTAATTTTTTGTAAAAATTGTGCTCAACAGATTTTTCAGCTAACCATGTCAATGAGATGAAAAAAAACCGCGCGAAAAATTGTTTACGACTCAGAAAGAAATGGAATGCTGAGAAAATTTAAATAACTCTGGAATTGTTCAGGAAGTTTATATTGGTTTAATTTTCGACTACGAATATCTATTCAACAACAATGCATAAAGACTAGAGAAAATAAAGTCGAAAATTGTGTAAATTTTCATTCCAAACATTGAACCAACGATATCGAGTTTTCTATTTTGAATGAATCAAGCACAAAAAGTAAGAATTTCAGTTTTGAATCCAAATCTGACTGAATGAACAGAAAATATTCAGAGTTTATTTGCATTCATCATTCATTGACACAGGGTTTATACACACTTGACCGAAAAAATCCCCAGAATTTTCCAGGTTTCCAGGTATATTTTATGAAAATTTCCCTGTAACGAACATTAATACGTATAATTGCGAATTTCAAGTCGATTTTATACGTCTTCATAATCTATAATTATTAGTATGCAACACGTATGTAAGTATTACTAAGTATAAATACTAATTAAATTCAGAAATGGCAAAAAAACAGTTACAAATCACGACAGGAACGTAAATTACAAACAAGGTAATGAGAAACATGTGTTGAGAATCTTAAGAAAATTTGTCCAACCAAGTCAAACATTGGGTACAAAAATATAATGCATGATCCGCGAAGGATTCGTGGACTTTAATAACTTTCAACTATCATACTATACTTTAAAGGTCGTTAGCACCGGTGTTTTTTTGTCGAGACCCTTTTTCCATATGGCGAAACAAGTCAAATTTTTTTCGATAATTTCGCCATATAGTTTTTTCACTTGAAAATGCCACCATATTTTTTATTTATGCGTTTTTGAGCTTTTCTGAACATATCCATGCTTCTGCAGTTAGCAATTTATCAAACTTGGGGCGAAATCAAAAATTTTGGATTTTGGCGTCACATTATACAACTTTCAAAATTCATAATAGCAGGTTAACAAAAAACCGAAGCGAGGAAAACAAAAATTGCATACAAATTCAACAGCTGACATATCTATGTTAGACTGAAATGAAGAATCATAGACTGCGATCGGATCCCAATAGTTTAGAACCCTGGAAGATGAATGTTTTCAGGATAATTTCATGATTTGGAATTTGATTTTTCCGACCTAATGATGTTCATGCATTAACAATTTGCGGCAGGTTTTTTTTTTACCTACGAGTTACAAGCCAAGTGGCTTGTTGACCTAAAATTTTACAAGCCATTCCAAATTTTTACAAGCCAATTTTATAATATCAGTATACGTGAATAAATTCCAATGCTAGGTTATCTTAGAAATGTATATATTGAGCATCACGGCAATTGATCAAAAAAATGTCATTCAACATTATTCAATAACATTTTAGAGCCATTAATTCATTAAAATTCAATAAACATTTGAAATTTTTGAGTTTGATGGAAGTCTAATCTACAAGCATGGTGGAACAAATTACATGAGAAATCGACGGCTAAGTCCTCTATGATGACAAGTGAGAGCCCAAAAAAGCTATTAATCTTTCCTGCCTGAAACGCCGGAAATTTTTTTTGGGTATTGACATTCTGCGATGCTGGAAAATCAATTTTCCAAACACTTATTTGAAGAATTAGATTCGAATTTTCTGTTCAAAAGTCGTAATTTCTAGAATTTTATGTTTGAAAAATTTTAAAACCATTAATTTATTCACACACTCTCATAAACTTGGCCGAAAAGATATGAGTAAGAAGAGTAGAAATTTCCGAAAACTACTTCTATGAAGCTTTTGGATTGATTTTTAGTTAAGAAAGGAATAATCGCTTCAAAAAGTTTACAGACTTGACGTATTGATCTTTCTCAAAAAATGTGTCAAGGTAAAAACGTGAATCTTCATTAAATATCAAGATGAAATATTGAAGATGATCAATTAAAACATGAGATAATACGTTTAAGATGATTAAAACTATTAAAGATTAAATGATAAGTGAAGGTAGACATGTTAGAAGCAGCGCCTGAGCTAGAAAATAAATAATAATGCTTATTTAAGTTACAACCGGCGCGAAGCGCCGGAAAATTTTGAGATTATGACCTTCGAAAATGCACCAAAATGCATCTTTCCTGAATCCGATATGATCAAACACATAAATCAAAAAATTCTGACAAGCCATTTTGGCTTGTTGGACTAAAATTCTACAAGCCATTTTGTCAGTCCAACAAGCCATGGCTTGTAAATTGCTAAAAAACTACGATTTGCGGATATTTTAAATCTGCTAGCCAGCTAAAAAACCACCTTAAGTCAACGATATTTCATAAATTTGGGCGAAACAACAAAATTCGTAAATAGACTTCCAGGGGGAAGCGCCGAATTTTTTTTTGAGTTTTGATACTAGAACGCTGGAGAAGGAATCCTTTCGACATTTGTTTCCTTGATAAGTACTAAGTAGTCTAATTTTTCATTCAATTCACTTATTTTTTATAGTCGGACAAAATGCAAAATATCATATTGAAGGAATGCCGCTTAATTTGTAAAATTAGAAAAGCAACCAAAAATTTAGATTACTCGACAGCAGTATCTGTCACTGTCCCAAACTGATGGTGTTCAATCATTTGCATACGTAAAAAAAGAATTATGTTTACAATGTTTAAAAATTTGTGGAGATCGGAGAAAAATTTTGAAAAAAAATCGCAAAAATCTTCATTTTTACCCAATACCAAGACGCAATATCAAAAATAGATTAAACCACGAGATGAGACATTCTAGATGGTAACAACTATTTTGAATGCCAACTAGTAAAGTAAAGTAGACACGCTTACGGTCGCCCTGCCCTCGAGCTTGGTTATAGCAAGCAATGATGAAAATAATCATTACCGGAGCGAAGCAACTGAAAATTTAGGGGTTTTGGCCTTTTAAAATGCACAGGACGCACCTTCAAAGGCGGATTCATACTTCATCCGGCGTCCGGCAAGTTATTTTCAGCTTCCGGCATCCGGCAATTTGGCTTACGGCATCCGAATGGGGATGAAATTGCCGGTCCGGCAAGTTGCCGGATCGGATGGCAATTCATACTTCTTCCGGCGCCGGAAAGGCCGGACGACAATTTATTCTTGATTTTACTATGTTTAAATACTTTGAAATCTGTTCAATTTTTGTTTCAAGAGAAAAGGCGTATGAAAAATATACATAATATTATTCTCCAAGTCTACTCGGAATTATTAGTTGATGATGTCAGACGAACAAGATATTCTTGATCTAGCATTTTTTATGCTTTCAAGAACCGAAAAAAACATTCAAAATATTCAGCAATCAAAAATTAAACGAACGTCATGATTAAAACACAAAATTTTGCCTCAACTAAAAATTGATATCTCCCACATACATTGTATATGCAAAAAAACAATTAAACACGTGGTTCTATTGAAATTACATATAAAATATGCTTTCCGGCACCCGGAAAAGTACAAACTGTTTCTACTCTTCCGATCCGGCAAAATTCCAGTCTTCCGGCAAGAAAATGTGACGGCAGCGTGGGAAAAAGAAAAAAATTACGTCATCCGGTGCCGGACTGCCGGATGAAAAATCTAAAAATAGACTTTTTTTCGGATGCCGGACGCCGGATGAAGTACGAATCCGCCTTAAGACACATTTCTCATACACACTTGACATTTGCCAAAAAATTCCCTGACTTAACCAGGTTTTCCACAGTTTTTTACCCCGAACTTTTTTTCACAAAAAATCCATTTCCACATGTGGAAAATTTTTTGACGACAAGTTTCCGTCTTAAAATCCTATGAGTTACTAAAGACACACGTAAATATATTACTAGAAATTACAATAAGACGCCTCATCTGACGTTTTTTTCCGGCCGGCCTTTTCTCCAAATAGGGAATAGCGTCAAACATTTTTTCTTCATTTTCCAGAACTCGCTTTTTCGCTTAAGAATGCTCATAGACGAAAATAAGATTTAAATTTTATGTTCATAAACCGAAATTTCTAGAAATGTATCATTCGAAAAATTTTAAAACCAGTACTTTGTTCGTAACCTTTCATAAATTTGGCCAAAAAGCTACGAGTCAGAAGCGTACAAATTTTCCGAAAATACTTCCATGAAGCTTTTGAATTCAATTTACGTGAAGAAAGAAAGAATCGCTTCAAAAAGTTAGGAAGTTGACGTGTTGATCTTTCTCAAAAAATCTATGAAGGAAAAAATCCGGATCTTCATTAAATATAAAGGTATAATATTCAAAGCTGCCAATTAAACATGAAATAATACGTTTAAAATGATGAAACTATTGAAGATTAAATGGTAAGTGAGGGCAGACATGCTAAGAACCGCGCCTGAGCTTAGTAATGGATAATAATGATTATTAAAGTTATAGCCGGTGCGGAGCGCCAGAAATTTTTAAGGTTTGGACCTCCTAAAATGCAGCAAAATGCATCTTTTCAATTTGAAAACTCCAAATCTTTTTTCTACAATTGTGAAAATACCGCAAAAATTTTTTCCACATTCCAGATTTTTTTCCACATTTGAAGTGCAAATAAGGAAAAAACGGTGGGGTCTCCCAGGTGCCAAAAAATCCTCTGTCTTTCCCAGGTTGCATATAAACCCCGTTGACAGCCTATAAAGTTTTCTGCAACGATACTGATTTCATTGTTCGAGGAGAACTCGTTCGCGTATGAGTAGATAATACAGGGTGAGGCAAAAAAAAGTGGTAATGCATAATTTACACAATAACTTCAGTGTAAACCGTCACATCGTAATGCGGTTTTAACATGTTGTAAAGTAACCAATTTGCAATCTATGACCGAAGTTTTATTCTAATTTGTTTTATAATGGGGAAGATATCGCCAAAATCCCAAGCCTTTGTGCTTAAATTAGTGAACAACGGTTTTGGTGCCATGCGCATATTTAAAACTTTTAAACAACCGAATTGGAAATATTCCGGGATTCGAAAATTGGTCGAAAAAATTCATAAAACCGGATCAATTGAGAGAATTGTGGGCAGTGGTCGTCCAAGAAGTGCTCGAACTAAGCAAAATTCAAGAAAAGCCGTAAAATTAGTGATCAGCCCAAAAAACAAGATTGGAGTCCATTTGTCACAATGAAAAGTTGCTCAGAAGCTTAAAATTTCTCAGCGCTCAGTTCAACGTATTTTGAAGGAAAACGATGTCCATGTATTCAAGCGGGTTCGACTTCAGGAACTCAATTCCAAAACCAAGGAAAAGCGCTTGAACAGAGTCAAAAGATTGCTGCGTTTGATCAAGAAATCGGAAATGGATCAGATCATTTTTACAGACGAAAAAGATTTTCTCATTGACACGCCGCCTGTTAATACTCAAAATTGCCGTGTTTACTCGAAAGAAAAATTGAAACGAAATGTTCCACCTGCCAACTTGATAATTGAAAGAAAACATTTTCCGAAAAAAATTATGGTCTGGGCTGGTGTTTCCAAACGTGGAAAGACCAGTATTCATTTTGTGGAGCCGAAGTCGAAAGTCAACAGTGACGCCTATATTTCTATCTTAAAATCCGCCAAAATGGACATTCAAAAATTGTATCCAGATGGAAATTATTTGTTCCAGCAAGACGGTGCAACGTCCCATACTTCTAAAAAACAATTCAGTGGTTGAATGAGAATTTTGAAAATTATTTGAAACCAGGAAATTGGCCACCCTGTTCGCCTGACCTTAACGTCATGGATTACTACGTTTGGGGTGCCTTACAGTCAATGGTTTATGCATCGCCAATTAAGAATCTGGCATGTTTAAAAAATCGTATTCATTTTTGTTGGAAGAAGTTATCCCAGGAAAGTATTAACAGAGCCATTGATAATTTTCGCACTCGTATGCGCTTTGTTGTGATGTCTTCAGGAGGACATTGTGAAAACTTTTTCTTGTAAATTTAATTTGAGTTCTTCTTTGTTCATTTTTAATGTATTTTGTTCAGAATTAAATTCTGCATCTATGTGATTAGTATTGTTCCTCGGGTTTTTAATTATAGGCTTAAAAAATTCATAAACAATCGTTACCACTTTTTTTTGCCTCACCCTGTATTATATTCATTGACTCGGCCTGAAGCGCCGAAATTTTTTTGCATTTTCGACCCGTAAAATGCATACCTGTAATTGGGGGGTGGGCCCCGCAAACTGGCCAACCATATACCCAACCCCCCACAGTTCGGAAAAAATTGACAAAAAAGTTGTTTTTGGCCTTTTTTGGGAAAAATTACGACTTTTTTCGACCCCCCCCCAGCTGGTCGGACCTCTTACAGGTATGGTAAAATGTCTAAAAATTAAGGAAATTTAACGTTTGACCAGCCAAAAGTTTTGTGTCAAGTAGCACAAACGCTCAAATTTTTTTGTGCCAAAACCATGTCCTGGGCCAGCGTTTTTTTTGTGCACGGACATTTATGCTAATTGGCACAAGAGGCCAAAAAAATTTGTGCCAATTGCACAAAAAAATTTTTGCTACTAGAAACATACTGAAAACTGCGGAAAAGTTTTAGGCCAAAAATTTTGATGAAAAGTTAACGTTTTACACATTACTTTTTTGTAAAAATCGTGCCCTACCTATTTCTCAGCTAACCATGTCAGTTAGATGAGAAAAAACTGTGCGGGAAAATAGTTCACGACGACTCAAAAAGGAATGGATGCTGAGAAAATGTAAATAACTCTAGAATTGTTCAGGAAATTCGAACTGATTCAATTTTTGACTACGAAGGTAAAGTAACATATATTTAACAACAATGTTAAGACTATTAGAGAAAATAAAGTCGAAAACTGTGTAAATTTTCGATCGAAACATTGTACCATTACCAACGATATCGATTTTTCTATGATTCTATTTGGATCGATCAAACACAAAAAGTGAGAATTTCCGTTTTAAATCCAAATTTGACTGAATGAACAGAGAATATTCAGAATTTCTTTTCATCCATCAGTCGTTGACATTGACAGCCTATAGAGTTTGCTGCAACGATACTAATACACTGTTCGAAGAGGAATCGTTCGCGTTCGGGTCAAAATACTGTTGCCAGGTGGTTCAACAAAGTTTCTACAGAAACTACATCTCGTTTAACTGAAATTCTACTGCAATTCTACTGACTTTGAAAAATTCTACCGAAATTCTACTGACACTCGAGAACAGTACTCTGCGTTGATACCACTGCT